>OY829913.1:176102632-176702632 GCA_963691935.1 Nephrotoma guestfalica
TATATATATATATATATATATATATATATATATATATATATATATATATATATATATATATATATATATATATATATATATATATATATATATATATATATATATATATATATATATATATATATATATATATATATATATATATATATATATATATATATATATATATATATATATATATATATATATATATATATATTCCAGGAGGAAACGCTAAAGTTGAATCTATCGTAATTGTTAAGAATAATATTAAACATTACGAAGAACCCAGTATCGAAACAGAAATAATGCAAGTTAACAAAATAAAAGTTGAATCCAATCAATAATAGAAATTTCTGTGCCTCCTAGTCCCACACGTCATCATTAAAAAGGAAGGCTACCGTCGACTTTTTCAATCACTACACTGAATTTTAACATAAATTCATAACCGATGATTTTAATGCAAAGTATTCCAATTGGGGATTAACATCTAAAGGAAAAAATTATTTAATACAGCTCGCGAGAACAACTGTGAATTTTACTCTGGCGATAAACCAACATAGTGGCCTAGTGGCATTCATAAAATAACGGTGTCGTTTTTGTACCAAAAATGACAGCGCTAGCTGGCGAGGTGAACAATAATTTTGTATACATATACAGTGTATAATATACAATTTTATATTTGTATTGTATTTTTTCTCTCATGTGTCTGTGCATTATGAATGTCAATTTTATGATGGCAAGTACCAAAATAAATGTTGAATATGTATAATGCTGACATCTACCTCACCTCTTCTATTCGCTTGCTTTCGAGCAGTGGAACCGATTGTTTACTATGTGATTTTTATGTTTAATTTTCAAATATTTGAACAATACGAAACCAAATTAAGGTCGATTCTACTTTACAACAATGTTGGCAACAAAAAATGTTTGGAAAAAGAAGCGATTAGTACATTGCGATTTTCATTTGAAAGAAAAGAACAGAATATAAACAAACAAAATTTTGTTGGGTTTATTGTCTTTTTTTGAGCAATTGTTTGAGCAGAAACGTAAAACATCCTATAAAATATACTCGAGCCGACTATATTTTATGGTAACAATCAAAAAATCCACAACGAAAATGGCGCTAGATGTCATATGTTTATAGCAGGAAAATAATAAACCACAATGTCGAATGGTAAGATTTTTTTATTATGTTTAATTATTAATACATAATTAAATTATTATTTAAATTTTAATTTATTTTTTATTTTAGCTAAAAAAGTAATTATACTCAATAATGAAGGAAGTTGTGACTTCGCCCGTTACATTTAATAATGGTAATAACATATTTCGAAATTAAGGTTATGTATTTTATAACAAATATTTTTATTTTAAAATATTTTTTATTTAAGAAGTCAATTATAGTGACGAATATATGTATACTGAGAGAGAATGGGAAGAGGAAAACCTGCGCCGGATTGAATATGGTAAATGTTAACTACGAATACTGTGCAAAATTGAATATACAACATACTCGAATATAAGTTATTTTAAAAATTTTATTTCCAAAATCTGATATCGTCTTCCCAGAGGAAAACAGGGAGTGGGAGGTATCTTTAATTTATTTTAAATTTTTAATTGATTATTGTGTGCATACCAATAACCTCTATTTGTGTTTATTTTATTTTAGAAGAGCTAATTGATGCTGTACGACAACATCCATGTTTGTGGGATATTCGTAATAAGAAATATCGTAACAAAACGATAAGGCAACGACTTTGGGAGGATATTGCGGTTTCGATAGGTATTATAACATCATACAAAAATAAAATAGAAATTAAACTAAAATTGATTTATTTACAACTTTAGCACAACAAAAACCAACGCGGCAGATATAAAAAAAAATGGGAGTCGCTGAAAAGCTGCTACATGCATTCGAAGAAGGCAACCCCACGTAGCTCTTGCAAGCAGATAAAAGAATTTGGAAAGGGCCCTGCATTTTTGGATGACACCTTCGAGTCTAGAGCGTAAGTAAAATAATCGAAATGAAATGTAAAATGGGTAGGTAATTAATGTTTACAATGATTATTTTTTCATTTCAGAACATCTTCGTTATTCAACATGGAATGTACAAATACAGACGATATAGCTTTGGAAGTAGCCCCGTACCGCCCCGGAAAAGTGTGTAAAGCGATTACAATCAATATTAAAACTAAGTACATATGTAAATAAATGACTTTGTTTTAAATATATATTTTCAGCAAAAAACCGGTGGATGAAAATTACAAAATTAAAAAACAGGCATTGCAAATTTTAACCAACCAAACTATGCCGCAGCCAGCACCAGCCCTAGCCACCAGAACATCCCACGATGTTTTTGGTGGATACGTAGCATTACAATTAAAATCATTGAGAATTCTAATGAGGCAGAAATGGAAATTATGAAGATTTTGTATAACAAGAAAAAATTACAAAACGCTAAAAAACATAGAAATAGATTATATAGAATGAATGTAATGAGCTGTCAAGTGAGTCAAATTCGGAGGGTAAAAGAGAAAGCATATAAATTAACAGGGTCGTATTTAGAATTTTTTTCAACCGAATGCAATGAAGTTAGGAAGTTAAAATTAAAAAATTATTTAAATTTTATTACATTTTTATTTCTTTAATAAAAGTACTTTAATTATTTGTATTTAAATATAATATTATGTATATAATAAATAGTAATTATAAAATCACTACGCTGATTTATTTTACATTCTTTTAAAATGTAATAAAGAAACAAACTGGTTTCTTTGTGTTAATTTATATGACCTTTGGTTACAAAAATAATTCAACCGGATGTCATAATATTTTTCTATGACAGAATGAGCTAAAAAATTAAAGTGTTCTTGCGAATGACTATATTGATCTTTATCATTGAAAATATTCACACTTATTTGGTTGTAAAGAACGTTATAACAAATTTGTTTAAACAATTTAGAACTATATTGTAGTTGCGTTATGTTTTTGTGGTCCGCAATAGCCAGTTCCCGTTTTAATATTGCTTCGGAATATTTACAAACTTTCAATACTGACGGCCAAGCAGTTAAAAGACCACCTCTATTTTTTAAATTGATTAGCGATTTATAAGAATTACATTGTTGTATTAATTTGCAACAGTCCTCACAATTCAATTTTCTAAATAAATATCGGACTATAATCCCCCTATGTATTCAATAGGTTAGGTTAGGTATTCAATAACATTAATTGAAAATTCACTTAGTATAATTGGGTATCCAAAAAAATCTTCGTCATACATATTAGATTAGTCTAATTTAAAAATTTCTTGGCCAATTGAAATATCATCTGATGAGGCTTCAACCATTGCTTTTTCAATTCTCCATAATTTGGTAAACTAAAAACAAATGTTTACATTATAATTTCTGTAAAAAATTGTATTTACTGTACATATTCCAAAATAAATATAAATTATGAAAAGCAAAGCACTTAGCACATGAAATAAAAAAGAAAAATGCGGCACTGGTAATAACATATGTTTACAAAGCGATAAAAACTCACGCCAACAACCAAAATTGTTTTCTTATTTTTTTCTGATTTATAACTTAAATTAAGGATAATTTTACCACAAATCACTTTATTTTTAACATAATTTACATTTTATTTTTATAAACACTTACTGATTGTACGAAATTCCTTCTTGTAATTTTTTAGATGCGTTTTTGTAGTTTTTTACAAGACACTTCATTTTATTAAATGTTTATAATTTTTATTACTAAAATGATACACTGTGGACTGTGTGCACTAACTATTTTAATAATATTTTAATTGTTTTTTGATTATTTTAATTAATATTTTCAAGAATTTTTAAGAGCACAAAATTTAACACGTCACTTTAAACAAAAACTGGTTTGAGGGGTTTTTGTTTTGAGATATGAGACCGCCATATGCATTTTTTATATAACCATCCTGCTCTGACTTGCTTCATATTAGCTTCACATGAAATAGCAAATTTTATATGGGAAAAATCTTTACATTCATTCTATAGTATATAATTCTATGTAAAAAAAGAATTGAATTTTAGAATAATTATTTTTTTTATGTTTTTTGTTATATTATTTATGAGAATACACAGATTAAATTTTGTCGTTTTGTCACGGTACCGCCCCTTCTTTATTTATTTATTTAAAGAAATCTATTCTCTGATTATATATGATTTCAAATAATTTAATTTAAAACAAAAATATTAAAAAATTCAAATAAAGAACTTTAAAACATAAAAATATAAATCAAATTTTGATTTAATAATTAAAAATTTTAAAAATAATTCTTAAGGATATTTTTGAACTTGTCCTTTGATAAATTAATGTCAAATAGGTCGTCGACGATGTTGATGATTTAGACAGCCTATTAACGGGGTTATTTTCTCGATTGTTTGTGGAATGGTGTTCTAGTGCTAAAAACTCATGGTTTCGAAATGTTCTGCAAGGCACATGAAGTGATATGTTTTCCAAAATGTATGCAAAATCAATATGACTAAGCAAAACGTTACCAATGAAAGCCGCACCTAAGAGAATTCGTCTATTTTCAAGCGTGCATATTTTGTAATACAATTTTCAATATGCCTATTGAAATTGGCATTTTCGACAAATGTAACACCTAGATCTATGATCTCATTGACTCTTTGCAATACTTCGTTGTTGACTTTGTAGAAAGTAATTAGATTTCTCTTACGATGGAAAGACATGATTTTGCATTTCTTAATATTTACGTAAAGCGAGTTTCGATCACACCACTCACTTAATCTATCGATGTCTTCTTGAAGTTTCTTCGTATCTAGCATTCCATTAATAGTTCGATAAATTTTCACGTCATCAGCAAATATGAGCACGTTTGAGTTTTTGATTATCTCGGTTATTTGATCTATGACAACAATTAATATCCACGGCCCGATATGAGATGCTTGGGGAACACCAGACGTAACTTTAATAACGTTTGATTTCTCATTTCCCATTATTACAAATTGTCGCCAGTTTGATAAATAAGACTTGAACCAATTTATGTAATCGAGTGAAAACCCAAATGCGAATAAACTGCGGAGTGCTTTTTGATGGCAGATGGAATCAAATGCTTTACTGAAATCCGTGTACGCTACATCAACTTGATGATGGTTTTCTATCTCATTAATCATTTTACTGGTGAATTCAACAAGATTAGTTGATGTGGATCGGCCAGGCATAAACCCATGCTGGTTTATTGATATATGACGTGCAATTGCGGATTTAAAGTTGTTGCATAAAACTAATTCAAACAATTTTGGAATTGATGATGTAGCTGATATTCCTCTGTAGCATGTAATGTCGTCTCGTTTGCCAGATTTAAAAATTGGTGTAATTTTTAAAATTTTCCAGTTTTCGCGAAACACCCCGGTGCTTATGGAGTGGTTGAATAGGTAACATAATGGAATTGCTAAAACCACAGCGTACTCTTTCAGAATAGGAGACGGTATATGTATTGTCAAGACCACAACCGTCTCCAAATCCCTTTAAAGCCGATAAAATATTATCCTCAAATATAACAGGAGGAGTTATTGATACGTTGTTATTGCTGGATTGTTCGTACATTCCACTAGTAACGCTTGGTTTATAGACTGATTGGAAAAACTTCGCGAACATGTCAGCTATATCTTTGGAGTTTGAGGAGCTGGTATTGTTATATGTCATATTTGCAGGGTATCCGTCAATTTCCCGTTTATTTCTAAAGTATTTCCAAAATTGTTTTGGATTTACTTTGATTTTTCCTTGAATTTGAGCGAGATACGACCTGTATTTTGATTTGAAGTAAATTTCAAACTCGTTACTATGTTGTAGAAACATTGTTTTGTCGGCTTCTAACCCGTTTTTCAACATTTTGGCATACGCTTTCGACTTCCGATTTTTTAAGTTAACTAGTCTATTATCAATGAGTGTGAGCATTTTGTGGCTTACAGCACATAGGTACATAAAGTTCGAAGCCTGGCTGCATAATGTCATTAAATTTATCAATATTTTCGTTTATATCATTGGAATTGAGAGTTGTTTGCCAGTTGATGGACTCTAGGTAACGTTGTAGCCCAGCACGGTTTGTTTTTTTGAAGTTCTATTTGATTGGTTGTGTGTGTTCCGAACTCGGTATTAAATTAGTTGATTCAAATACAATATCTAAAAACTTTTGTGATTTATATCATTAATTACAAAAGGTAACACGGATTCTGAAATTTTGAAAGTGTCAACGTCGTTGCTGAAGACAAGATCCAGTAATCTATCAGGATTATTAGCAATTGTGTTTATCTGGTTTAAATTATAACCGAGCATGGCGTCCACAGATAAAGATTCGGCATCTGTTGTTAAATTACTCGGAAAAATACAATTTAGTTCCGGGTCCAGATTCTATATTATATTTGGAAGACTAAAATCACCAAGCACAAAAACTAAATCTGACGAGTTTGTTGTATTAATAACTTCATCAATCGCATCGATGCAAGTTGCGTAATGATCACTATTTGATTGAGGTGGTATATATGCTGCATAAATGAATAGATTGGTTTGGTTAATTTGAATTTTTACACCAAAATCTTCAACTCTCGATTGGGCTAAAGTTACTGGAGCATTCCAGAGTTGAGAATGTACTGCTATCAGTACGCCACCACCCGATTTCTTTGAGCTAGTTTCGGGAGACCGATCGCATCTGTAGACAACGTAATCATGGCCAAAAAATCCATTGCTCATTATGCCGGGTTTTAATGAAGTTTCACAAATTACATAGATTAGGTAGTTTGATTTTAAAACGAAGTTATAAAACTTAGATTCTTTTGATGCCATTTTGTTGACGTTTTGATAGTAAATTGCACATTTCTCATAAACCAACCTTTTCTTGATTTTTATGGGTTGATTTACTTTTAGAGTAGTATAGTGTAGGCTCGAGCTCTCATTAAAAGTGAGTGTAGTCTATTATTAGCCACTGGTGAAAAATATCTAAATGATTGGGTGTATCTTGAAATTGCAACTATGGCATGGGGTACACTATCGAACAGTTCAAGTGTTTGAGAATTGATTCGCTACAAAAATAGTTGGCAATCCTAGATAGACGAGGAATGGCATGCCATTTAATTCTCGTCGCAATGTTCCATCACAATGTGTTCCGTCGCTGTTCTCCACATCTATTAAACCGGGCGAGAGGTATGGAGTTGGAGAGGACTGTTGTCTTAACCAATTATATAAGCACAAATAATAAAATTGATTGTTATTATATTTTATTTTTTTATAGACTCAACTCGAAGTTGAGTCTTTATTTTATTTTTAATTTTTTAATTTTACAAAAAATATATAAAAGTTAAACGTTTATTCGTAAGCGATTCAAAAATACAAATTCCAACAATTCTATCTTTTTACTCTACTTTATAGTTTTCTTTGTTCAATAAAAACGGATTGGGTTTTTTCCATAAAATGTGCATTAATGCATGTTTGTTGTTATGTTCCCATCCGATTAGAATGTTTGCATATTATCGAGTTTCGCAATATCTAGACTTGCTGACGCAGCACCTCGTGTATGCGATGAACCATGGTCGTGCGATTGGCCTTCGCGAGGTTCCGGATTACATAACACCTCCCCTCTAAGATGGATGTCCGAATTTTTGTTGAATTCTGACAGACGAGTGCATGTAGAGAATATTATTTTCCTGAATCTAAAGATAAGAATACATATTATTATTATTATTGTAATGGTTAGCGTTAGTGACGTATTGCTAGCAATATTGTGGAATTGCATTTTATGGTGTTTATCGTGTAGCTCTTCAATGTTTTCAATTGTCCAATTATGCATTGTATAAAGGTTGATTTCTGGCAATACATTTTCTATATGTACATCGCTCCATAGTAACTGTTTGAGGATGTCTGTAAATGCTTTTGTGTCCTCAACTTGTACGATTTGCTCGTTGATTCGGATAAAACAAGATATTAATGTAATACTCGACGATTGACTGATTCTGTTTGTTTTTCTCGTACAGTTCGAAGTGAATTCTAACGTATTTTCTCCTGGTGATATGAAGAAATTTGTTTCATCTAAATTTAATATGTCAACGTTTGACCGTTGTGTAGTTATAAATAGCTGTTTGTAGGTTAATAATTGCTGGTGCACAAGTATTAGCTATTGGTAACAGTTTATCCTCTTGGCAATAATATGTTCCATATATGGCTTAACATGTGTCCAGTGATTGATATTTATACTGATAGGAATTTAGGATTATAAATTTAGGGGGTATGTGAAATATTATTTTGTTATTGACTGGTATGGGGATTATCTTATAGAGTTGGAATATCTCATTCTGGAATTTCGGAATGTTTATTAGGAATATTAATTGTTTATCCTTGTTAATTAAACCTTTAAATTTCAACAAATTTAGGATCGCTGACTCATGCGGGATTGATATATGATTTTCGTTCAACATGTCTTTGATGTACTTTATTTCATTGTCGTTTAGTAGGTGTCTGGATATAATTCTATTGTTTGAAAAGGTTATAATGTCTAAGAGGTATTCCAAATGTTGGTTTAAGTTTTCTACGGTGTATTCTAATCTATATAATTGTTGATCATAAATCATGAGGCTAGCGAATTCCTAAGCTTACCTATAGTTTTATGTATCGTTGTGTTAATGGTTTTTAAATTGATTTCTAAATTAGTTTTTAAGTCGTTTATACGGGTTATCATTTGTTGGTTAATTATTACTTGTTTATTGTTGTTTTCCTGAAGTTTGTCTTGTATTTGTTCGAATTCATAAAGCGTGTTTTGGATGTCTTGTAGGTCTTGGTTGTCCAAGTTTAACTAATGTCTTTTATAACTGTGCCAAGTCCATTGATTATAAACCTCTCTTTATTCTGTTTGGTAAGATGTCGTTTATGTTGCGTTGACTTTGATTTACTTTCGCTGGTATGACTATTGCCAAGTATTGTTCTACTATCGAACCCCATTTGTTCTTCTAAAGTTTTAAGAATGTCTCGAGCTTGTGAAATTGTTTGTTGATATGGTTCTAATGGTATTATGTGAACCATTTTTCGGTATGAGTTATGTAAATGTACTGGTCCCTGGTGTACTGGGATTAGGCCCTTGTTGTCCGATATTGGTGTTATTTTTAACTCCTGACCTATGGTTCTTGTGAACCTGGAATAGATTTTTAATTTTATTCTTATGTACCTTACCTATGTTCGTTAATATTAAGGGAGTATTCTTTATATTTTCTTTTACAATTTCTTTCCTAAATTGGGGTTTCGTTTTCCCCCTCCTATATTTTTTAACGTATACCCCGATGTTTACTGGGATATCGATAACCTTTTTTCTCTTTCTATTTAATTTCCGTATGAGTTTTTCTTTTCTAATTCGAGTTTTCTCGTGTATGTTAGCGTAAATTAGTTCGAAAGTGTTTCTATGTTCTTGGGCGTATTCCAGTTCCGTACCGAACTCGGGTGTATTTTTATAATAGTGACCATTTAAAAACTGAAACGGTGTCATTCCCGTTGAGCTATGAATGGAATTGTTATAAGCGATAATGGCTGACTGCATGATATTCTTGATTTCATCATCCGGGTTTAGTAGTTGTATAATCGAGCATAGTTCTTTTAAAGTCGAGTGGAATCTTTCCACGGGTGAGTTTCCCGTAGAATTATAGGGTGTGGTGGCGTGCAGAATAATATTGTATTTTTGTGTTAGGTCTTGTATTGTTTTGGGTACACAAAGTTCGTTATCCGCAACTATTTTGATTGGTATTCCATGCGTCCCTATGTAGGTTTGTATAGCTCCTCTAATGGATTCACCTGATTTTTCAGTTAAATGGTATGCAGATCCATGTTTAGTAAATTTGTCTATTACTGTCAAAAACATTACGTTATTTAGTGCAAAGATGTCTGTATGTATGATCTCTAAGGGTCTCTTGGGTGTTTCAGTCACTGTGAGTTCTATATTGGGGGGATTTCTGTCGTATTTGATTCGCAAGCACGTATCACATTTAGCTATGTATTGTTGGATTTTTTCTTTTAAATATGGGAAATAGAACTTAGTTTTTATTTGAGGGTAATTCTCGCTGGTTCCCCGATGATCGTTCATTTCATGAGTTTCTTTTATTTTCCTCATTTGTTCTTCCGGGTCAATGATATCTATCAGAAAGACTTTTGATCTAACAAGGTTTACTTTTTGGTTTGTTTTACGCGGTTTGCGGTTTACCAAGTTGTGGTAGATGTTTAACACCTCTTTGAACGTTTCATGGCTGTAAATATGCAAGTTAGTTGCCTTGTTCTACCAAATAACTCCTGTAAAATTTCTTCAATTCTCTTGATGTTACCTTTTACGGATGGCAATTTTAGCGTAATTCTAAGCTTGTCTTCAAATAATGTCTGTCTTTTGATTGAAGGGTGGCTGAGTTCATCAGAAACGCATAAGACGAATTGTTTGTTAAATGTATTAAGGCAGTTTTTCGTTTCGGGGATTAGGTTGTCGGAGGTTGATAATATATTGGCTGTGTCTTCACTGGAAGAAGATGTGTCAGATTGGTGAATTTCGATTCTAGACAATGCATCGGCGTTTGCATTCAAGGTTCCTTTTTTATAGGTAATCTCGTAATCGAATTCTTCTAGTTTTAGTCGCCATCGGACGAGTTTTGAATTTGGCTCCTTCAAGGAAAATAGCCATGTAAGGGGTTTATGATCAGTAACGATTGTAAATTTTCGTCCGAATAGGTAGGGTCTGAAGTATTTGGTGGCCCAAACGATGGCCAATAACTCTTTCTCGATCGTTGAGTAGTTCTGCTCAGTGCCCGTTAAGGTCCTACTGGCATAACATATTGGTAAATCTTGTCCGATTATACCTTGAGACAGTACTGCTCCAATTGCGGTGTTGGAAGCATCTGTGGTTAAAATAAATTTTTGTGAGAAATCTGGGTATTGCAGAAGAGGTTCATTAGACAATATTTCTTTTGCCTTTTCGAAAGATTGAATATATTCAGGGTCATTGATATTTGTTGTTTCGGTTTTCCTTAGACATTTAGTCATTGGTTTAGTTAAGGATGCAAAGTTTTTTATAAACTTCCTATAATATCCCAATAGCCCTAAGAAACTTTTGATTTGTATCTCGGTTTTGGGTATAGGGTATTTCCTTATAGCTTGGATCTTGTCAGGGTTCGGCTTTACTCCCTGAGGTGTGACGATATGGCCTAGAAAAGCAACTTCTCTATGCAGGAATTCGGGTTTATCCAGCTGCACTTTGAGGTTTGCTTCTTCCAATCTTTTGAATACCTTTTCTAAGCTGACCAGATGCTCTTGGAGTGATGTTGAAAATATAATGATATCGTCCATGTAACATAGGCATATTGTTCCCTGTAATGGACCTAATACGTTGTCCATTACCCGTTGAAAGGTTGAGGGGGCGTTTTTCAGCCCGAAAGGCATACGGATAAATTCGTAATGCCCGAATTCAACACTAAATGAGGTCTTAGCTCTGTCTTTCGGGTTCACCTCTTTCTGATGAAATCCAGAAGCCAAATCTAGTGTTGTGAAATATTGGCTTTTACCAAGCTTATCTAAGATGTCTGTAATATTTGGAATCGGGTATTTATCATCGATAGGTTTTTCGCTTAACCTCCTGTAATCGATTACCATTCTCCATTTTATTTTGCCAGAAGCATCTGCTTTCTTTGGCACGATCCATATAGTAGAGCTCCAGAGTGAATAGGATGGTTTATGACGCCTTGAATTAGCATTTTATTCACCTGGTCTTCAACTTCCTTTCTATGGACAAATGGGTATCTATAGGTTTTGATAAATATGGGTTTCTCATCAGTTAGATCTATGTTATATTTTATTTCATTAGTGAATGTTAAATCTTGATTTTCTTTTTGGAAGGTGTGATCATATTTTCTGCATAGGGATTGAATGGCTTTTATTTCTTCCGGATTTAAGTGTATTGTCCTAATTAGTTCATCTACCATTTGTTTACCGGAAGTGGAATGGCAAAAATTTACGTCATACTCGTATGTGTCCATATGCTGTTGTAAAGGTTTTCCCTCTAGAGGATGTTCGACAAGGAAGGTTTTAAATTTGGGAGAATAATTGATTATCTCGGTTGAAATGAAATGATTTTTACTGTTGTAGATTCCTTCAGGAATTATTAAACCGTTAGATAAAACGAAAGGTTTTAAATAAATGTCTCCCTGTTTGTTTCGTGGTTACAGGAATTTCTACGAATTTTTTACTTCTCGGTGGAACGAGGTGTTGTTTAGAGACAAGATTGAATTTATAATTAATGGAAATCTTTGTTGCAGGAGTTATGAACAAAGATTTAGTCAAACTGATATCGGCGTCTATTTTATTCATTAGATCTATTCCGATTAAGCCATTAAAGTAACTATGAAATTTGAAAAGCAAGAATCTTAGACGTTCTTCATTTCCGAATTCTTTAATTACTATTTCTACTTCTCCATCTAGATCGGTACTATTGAATAGGGTTGATATTCTAACGGGGTCTATTTTAATAATTTTATGATCAGGGATTACCCCAGGATCTATGAACGATCTGTTGGCTCCTGTATCTATTAGAAATTTTAGGTTTTTATTATTAATTGTTAAATTTAAGTATGGTAGTTTGGTACCCTTTGTGTTCGAATTGTTGTTATGATACCTATGTATCCTGCATCTCGAATGATGCTGTATGAAAATCCTCTTCTTCAACATCTACTTCAACTATCGGTTGGGTGTTGATTGGATCTTCAACTTCATACAGTTCTTCGTTATAAGGTTCCTCGTTCAATTGGTTTCCGTCATATTGTTCGACATTAAATAATTCTTTCGATTTTACTCTAGGTTGACTGTATTGTTGGAAACGGTAAGGTTGTGTTGTTGTTGTCTTGTTCGGAACTGGTTATGAGGTTGTCTAAGCCTATCTGTAACAGATGATGTATCCATGGGTTCAGGCTTACCCATAATGGCTTTCGGTGGTTGGAAAGTGAATGGCCTATGATTATAGTAAGGGTTAGGACTTTTGTTGATTGGTACTCTAATTTGGTTGAAATTTGGTTTTGGATACAAGACAGCAGGTGTATTATTATAAAACCATGGAGGTATTGTGTTATTACTACGCAATGGTAGTAATGGTTTTTGAGCGTTCTGAATGGGAGGTTTGTATCGTAGTCCTGCGAGTGATTGTTCTCGCATACATATTGGTCTAGCTTCGGTGAGATTTTCTGGTCGCATTGATCGAACATGTGATCCCATTGGGTCCCTCAGTTTACATGTGAAAATGTTGAGAGCCATTTTATCGTACCACCCATTTTTCTGTGTAGCGGATAAGGGTTCATTTAGTTTGGCCCAATTTTTTAAACTATTTATTATGTCACTAATTTTTGCGAAAAATATTTCTACGCTATCGTTGCCCCGGTAGATATTGTGTAACTCCTGAATCAAAACACTTTCATCCCTTTTGTCCGCAAAGTGTGCGATTAAATTCTTCTTTATGGAGTCCCAGCAGTTAGGGGTACTATATAGATCTAATGCGTCACTTGCTTTAACTTTAATCCGATCCCTGATGCTAGGTGTTACTATATTAGCATACACGGATTCGGCTGGCTCAGCAATTGCAAGAATATCATCGACATGTTGCAAAAAACTATGAAGTCCCGCTGAGCTACCATTAAAGGTAGGGATATCCTTAATAGTTTTTGTGATTTGACCGGTTTTTTCTAGGCGCTCTTGTGCCATCTTAAAACCGTGTTTATCTTTTCGAATTTTTTTTTTTTTTAATAAAAGTTCACTTCAAATTTTATATATTATGAAATACGTGGAATAATTAACTTGGATGTACAAAAATGTGTTTGGACTACTTAATCGGAATTATTTACGAGAAGGGGAATCAGTATATTTAAAAATCACTTACCAAATAATTAGTATGTAGATGTATGGGCGACAAACCATCGTCTAGTTTTACTTCCCGGAAATTTTCCTTTTAGTTTCGGCCTTTGTGGATTTCTATATATGTATTTAGTTATTTTTATTTTATATATATTTTTCACTGTTTAGGTATATAAGGCCAATTTCTCTTCTCGAAATTTTTTTAAATTATTTTTGATCTATTATTTTAACTAATATGTTTCTTCTTTTTCTATTTACACTTCACATTTATCTCATTGATATTCTTTCATTGAAATAACTGTCGTGGCACTATAATCCAATAAACCGTTGAATTAGTTTTAGAAATACTCAAATCGATACACCGTCGGTTTTTTCTCACTAAAACTTCACCACTTTTGTGTAAAAATTGTTCATTAACTTGTAGTTTTACTTTACTTATAATATATTTTATTCACTAGGATGCGGGTAGATATTGATATATCGATTTACCGGATCCTACCAACTGCGCCAATCATAAAATTGATTGTTATTATATTTTATTTTTTTATAGACTCAACTCGAAGTTGAGTCTTTATTTTATTTTTAATTTTTTAATTTTACAAAAAATATATAAAAGTTAAACGTTTATTCGTAAGCGATTCAAAAATACAAATTCCAACAATTCTATCTTTTTACTCTACTTTATAGTTTTATTTGTTCAATAAAAACGGCTTGGGTTTTTTCCATAAAATGTGTATTAATGCATTTTTGTTGTTATGTTCCCATCCGATTAGAATGTTTGCGTATTATCGACTTTCGCAATATCTAGACTTGCTGATGCAGCACCTCGTGTATGCGATGAACCATGGTCGTGCGATTAGCCTTCGCGAGGTTCCGGATTACATAACACACACGCAGGCGCATATTATTTGTTCAGCTATGTCGACCTAAATAATATCAATTATGTATTTAAATTCAACAATTATTAAAAAGTTTGAAAAGCTTACATTAGCAATTATTGGTTACCTGAATACTCTCCATTTTGTCACTAGTATCCCGAAACAATTTTCAATTATTCGGCGAGCCCTTGACAACCGATAGTTAAATATTTTTTACTCCTGAGCGAGGTTTGAGAAAAAGGCTTTAGCATATTCGGATGAAGACCAAAGGCATCATCGTAAGGCACAAAAATGTAAGGCATACTTTCAAATCGATTCGAAGTATTCGATGGTTTCGGTAACCTAAATCAAAATTTTAATCAGTTTTCTTATATAATGCCGGTAAATATATACTTACGGTAACAAATTTGAATAGAATTTTTTTCCGAAATTGCTGTTTCGGAAAATTCCTCCGTCACTATGTCTACCAGCAACCCCTGTGTCATACATCCAGAAATTATAATAGTGGTCAGCAACTGCCATAATTAAAAAACGTTGATCCACTAAACGATAGAGCCTGTTAATAAAATAATATTTATAAATAAATTAAAATATTTAAACTACCTGTATGGAAACGTGTTTCCCATCGATGGCGCCAATGCAGTGTGGGAAGTTCCACTATTCTCCGAAGCCATTTGCCACGTCTAAAAAGTATCCTTCATTGACTTTTTTAAATACTTTTGACCTGAGTGAATCAACTATTGCCTGTGTCGCCTCTTTTATGATCAAGTGCACGCTTGCTGGTGAACATTTATAAACTGTTGATAGACTTTTCTGCGACTCACCAGTGGCCAAATATCTGCAAAATTTAAAGATATGTGAATTTTTTTTAACATATAAAAAAGTTTAATCTTACCTGAGTGTGATAGCCAATCTTGTACTGGGCTGAATAACTTTTCTAAGGTTTTCTTGTTTCGTAATTGCCGGTCCAACAAGAGTCAAAAGTTCATCAAATTGTGAACATGACATTTTCGTGTAATTCTGGAAAGGCTCTGGGTCAGAGGATTTCAGAGGCAAAAAAATATTTTGGTGAGCACTAGTGTAGTCCCGGTCCGCATAGTAAGGACGAACCCAATATATTTTCTTTTTAATTTTTTCACAACCAACTTTCAATTGGAATGTCCTCGAATGATATTCATTAAAATGGAATCTTCGTCAGACTCACTTTCACTACTAAATACTATATTTATAAGCTGTTGATCGCTTAATTGCTCCATTTAAATTAAATTTGCCTTTTATTTTTACTTCAAACTTGAATTTGTTGTATTGTACACAAAAACTAACTGTCAAAAAATATATTTTAATGCGAAAAAATTATAGCACGATGACATTTTTATTTTATAATTTTTCTCTTTCTATCTCATGTGTATTTTTTATATTTTGCGTAGCTTTTTTGAACCAACAAAAAGTGTTGTGGAAAAATCTTGTAAAGTCTAAATTAGCCTTTAGACACATCAAATAAAAATATATATATAAACAAAACGACGCGCTTGCGCTCTAGCAAACAAATATAAATTTAAAAAATCACTACTATGTTTTTCCGGTTAGCTCATTTCGCGCTGTCATTTGAATTGGTACAAATTCGACACTGAAATCTTCTTGACTTCTTTGTAACAAAAGGAGTATTCGAGGACTAACATAGCAATTATAATCATCCTTTCGAGGTCAGAGAACAACACCGTAGCACTTCATAAGGATATGACATTATTAGGCGGAGCAGGTAAACAGATTAAAGTTTGTGTTATTTCGTTAGGCACAACTACTCAAGATGGACAGCAGCGTCAGGTTAAAGTAGTGGTACTTGGTGTTTTAGATCCGGAAGCAAAATTAGTTCGGATGCGCACTGTAGAGCCGCTAAATGAGAGTAAACGAAATTATAAAAAACAATTTTCAAAAATATTAGAACCCCTCGCCAGTTGGATTCATAAGGATAGTATTATCTTAACGTATTTAACTGTGGATAAGGGAACACTCAATACAATAGGATATAAAACTGTACATCAGGTATCTTTTAACTCTTATTTTTGTTTTTCAATGTTTTAATATTGTTTATTGATTTATTAGAATTCATCGTCGCACGATGCTCAAAATCGGAATTCAAACAGCCACATAATGGATTATCTAAGGAGAATTGTGCCTAGGATGTTTCAAAATACACTATCGTTACTCTCGCGTCAAATAAATTGGTTTGGTGCGAATGGTATGGAGCATCTCTGGGGCAGGCATTCGATAATATTTTTTACATATAGCCGAACAAACCCGTTTAGACAACAAAGACACTTTGATAACAAGATTAAATCGGGTTGCAGCGAATCCATTTAAAAATTGGCCTCATCTCGGTGTTAAAGCATCATCTACCACAACGAAAGAGCTTCCGACCACATCAGCGGTACCAATTGCCCATTATCCAAAATATTTGAACAATGCAGTGATTGTGAATTTTTAAAGGTGTGATTGATATACCATAATTTAAGGTTCGAAATTGAATCCAAATGATGCGGCTATTTAAATTCAAGAGGACGATATACTTACACAAACTCAAACCTCTGGTCAAATAAGTAAAATAAAGAAAGATTGTAGAATATATAAGTACTGTGAAAAGTTTATTTATTATAATTGTTTATTAAAATTTGTATATAGCTATATTATTACAAATTTATCAATTCAAATGCATCAGAGTGTAACCGATGTATGGTTACAGAATTACTACTTTTGACGAGCAAAATATATCGTAATTCTGCGCCTGCGTAATTTAAGCTTACCTGGAGTAGCATTAGTGATCGCCGCAGGAGTCTGAACACTAACGCTGCTGGAACGGGCACCGGAAAAATATTTTAATGATTGAAATTGAAATAAATGATTATATCTGTCTAGGATTTCAATTTCCATGATGTCGTCGTCCTGCAGCATCCATTTATTTTCCCCTGAATAAAATATTATTGGCAAGGGTTCTGAATGATCCGGTCTTGACGATGGTAAAATTTGTGATAAATTTTAGATTAACCTAAAAACACAATTTTAAACACAGAATATATTTAAATTTAATGTACCAAATATATATTAAATTTTTCAATAAACACATATAGGTACACAATTTATAAATTTTTGTAATAAACATTATAATTTTATTTAAATATACTTACTCGTGGAAATTATAAGGCAAACACACTGAAATATGTAATTTGGCAAATTTCTTTTCATGTTTGACAACAAATTGTTATTTTCACATTCACACTGCTAATATTTTGAATGTCAAAACTCAAAACAAATAGGTATAGTAAAATAAATTTTGGTCCACCCAGTAGCGTATATATATACTAAATAATATATGTCCAAACCTTTAGTCCGTGGCCGAAGCTTTTTTAGACACACTTATTTTTTAAAAGTTCGATTTAAATTTATGTTTACAAAATTATTATTATTATTTAACTAATTAATCACCACACTATTTTTAATAAAATACATTTTATTATATACATAGCATAATTTAATATTTTACAGTAAACAAAAAAAATGTTTCTTTGATTTAATTTTTTGTTTTAGAGCACTGAACTATTTCAAAGTCGGATATCGAATGTAGGAAATATATCACTTTATATTAAATTCACTTGTAAAGGAAATTGTCGTTTAAAATATTGAACTGTCAAATTTATATGCCAAGACAACCCAAAAATAAATGCGTTCATTTGTGTTATAAAAAATATTGGGATATGTTATTGAAGCGAAGTTAGCCGGGGGTAAAATATGTCAAAACTAAACAGATTTTTAATGTCAGAAAACCATCAGTGAACACACGGACTGTATAAAACAAATCGAAAATTGACGTGGAGTTCTATCGTACCAAAAAGTAAATCAAGTTTTGACAGTTGCCAAAGAAAGTAAATTTTTGTTGTCAATTTGTAAGTAATAGTGCGTAAGCGACCATATTTTGTTGTTGGTTTTTTACTATACACAAAACACAACTGCGCACAACAAGAAAATCGCGAAAGACAAATTATAAACATGACGTCTGTCATAATTGACAATAATGTTTGCTGGTGGTAGTGTAGATCAAATCGAAAAAATATCAAATCTTCAAAAAATGTAGATTTGATTTAAATCAAATCTATCTGTCATTTTTGTGTCGCATAGAACGTAAAAAATTGATTTAGATCAAATATTTTTGATTTACATCAAATAATTTTGTACGAAAGAACTCTACGTGAGTAAAACCACAGATAATCAAAAGAGATGTTTCATTTGAACTTAAAATTTAAAACAAAATTTATTTCTGATCATTCCAATGTGATCGTTGTATCTGTGATTTTTGCTTAAACTGGGTATACTTATACACAAAAAAAACAAAATATATTTTATTGTGTGCAACTATTTACAGAAAAAGAAGACACAATTTAAATTTGATCGTTTACAAAGAAATATCTCTTTTACGTTGTTTCTGGTAAAAGGTGAAGTTCTATAGTACCAAAAACTAAATCAAGTTTTTATGGTTGTAAGAACGTAAACATTTGTTTTGTTGTTTTTATTGTCAGTGTGTAAGTAATAGCACGTAAGCGACCAGCTTATGTTGTTTGATTTTTAGTTGTGTTTTGTTTATAATAGAAATAAATTAGGGAAATAAATGTAATTGATGAAAAAATTACTCTTTAAACAAAACACAACTGTGTACAACAAGATAAAAATCACGAAAGAAATTATAAACATGGTGCAGCTTGACGTCCGTCATAATTGACAATAATGTTTGGAGGTGGTAGTGACAGTGTTTTTCAGGAGGACAGGCAGAATAGGCAGGGAGGAAGGCACTAGGAAGGCATAATATATATCTGAGAAGCCATATGTTAAATTCATAAATTAGGAGGCCTTGGGCTTAAACAGGCCATCACAATTTTGTTATGAAAATTTTATTTATTACTAATATAAATATGAAATTGAGATGTAAAAATTAAGGTTGGAAAACACTGGCTAGATCAAATCAAAAAATATCAAATCTTTCAAGAAATGTAGATTTGATTTAAATCAAATCTATCTGTCATTTTTGTGTCGCATAGAACATAAAAAATTGATTTAGATCAAATATTTTTGATTTACATCAAATATACGAAGGACGAAGGAACTCCAAGTAAAATATTGTTATATATGTATGATTGTATGTACATATGTACGTACCTGAATAATAATATTTACGATACAATCTTTTTTTTTGAGAAAGAAATAAACACATATAATGATGTCATAATTTTTATAGGATTATTATTAATTTATTTTTAATTAATTGAAAAACGACATTTACATTTTTATCTATGGCGTCTGTTTTTATTATGAATCATTAACATTTATAAACATAAAATAATATTGTTTTGGTAATTTTAAAATGTTGCCATAAAAATACTCGGATCGAATATATTTCATGGTAACATTTTCATTTTTATAGTGGTTTTAGCTCAAAAAGTTTTCTGCAAAATTGTGCATGTTTACATTTCTTTTCTTGTCTCTCACGTACAAAAAGTCAATGTTATATCGCTTTCATTTTGCAGAAGAGAAATGTTGGTCGCATGTAAATGGAGTTTTATGTTGCACTTTGATCGTGTTTTTTTTGTTGTTTCGTGCTTCAGCCACGAACTTTTCTATTCTGTGCTTCAACTTCACATTTAAAAGTGTAAAGGCGAGTTCTGTGCGTCGTTAGTGTAGGCTATTTAATTTAGGAGTCCACTCCAAACTAACTACTAATCTCAACATCGAGTGTACAATTATTTTCATTTCAGTCGCTTTACTGTACAAACATTATGTCAAATTTCAAAAAAAACCTCGGCCGCAAACAAAAGTAAAAAATTTATTTTGTCAAAAAATAAATTACAGCAAATCGTTTCATTTTATTAATTGAATAATTGATTGCAAATCTGGATGAAATTAAAGAAATTATGATCACCGCCTCTGAACCTCTGGTAAATACTTATATATTAAATTTTGTACGTCATTAAGCAAAGTGTTTGATAACTTTTTTTCCGAAAATTAGGAATTTATTCCGCGAGGTCGTCAGGTGGTTGAAAAACATCCTGGACCATTGGTCACCAATACTAAACCATCGAACGCTACCTCGGAACACTTATTATTACATCGTTTACAAAATGTTAACATATCATTAGATGATCCAGCAGAATTTTGGTTAATACACGAAAAGCCGCTCAAAGAGAACTTTAATCGAGTCAGTACAGAAGAAAATTCATGTTTCGTTTATAATTTTTCCGTGCATAACGAAGATGAACTATATGTTAAAGGCAACACCGCCGTTTGGTTTAATGGAACACAAACAAAAGTGTTTAATTCAAGTGAGACAAGCTTTAGTTGTGAAACGCCGATTAAGTTCGCTTTCTTCTGTTCGGCTGATTTTATAAAGGCCACTCCACCTGATACACCTGAAATTCCACTGACTAACTATCAACATGTTTGCGTTTGCTTAATTGGTCCGTAAAATATTTAACATTACTTTACATGATAATATTGAATTGAAATATCACTTTTAGATTCAACATCCCTTCGAATTTTCGGTGAAGATGGTGAAGATTATGCTTGTACATTAGATTTTCCTATTTCCAAAGTATGGACAACAAAATATGGAATACTACTTGAAAAACAAGCTCTATCAACAACTGTGGATGCTCAGCACATACATTTCCCTCGTGTATTTACATTATCGAATCCACTGGAAGAAATTCGCCCATTACTACTAAAAACAGTTTCGGGGAACGTAAATTATTTTACAGAAGCCGAGTATAATATTATTTTAGCCACTTGGGATAATGATCTGGTGTTATTGTATGATTTTAAAACAAACACTCATTTTTTATGTTTATTTCGTAAAGCAACTCAGTACGAAATTGATATTGTAAATAACTTAAACGATTTGCCAGGGTCGAACAGTTCAGTTCAGTTTTCAAGAACCCAAAGTACGGTGCAAACACATTCAAAATTAGGTTCAAGTTTTAATAAACCGTATATCACATCGGGTGTGCCAAAAAATAGTTATATATTGTCAAGTACATTCAAAGGTGTTAGCATGCATAATTTAACACATGAAGCGCGTTTACAATCATCACTTGGATTTAATATTTCGGTACAAGACGTGCGGAAAATTGGTGAGCTGGCCACCCCTAAACCCATCATACCCGAGCTATGTCTTGAAGTTATTTGGTCAGAGATGTCATCAACCAAGTATACGGAGAATGCTTCACATGCATTTTTTCACAATGATTTGGTAGGACAAAGTTATATTTGTTATTTATTGCAAAGGACATGTGAGTTAAACATCATAAAATATCACCGAGATTCGGCAAAAAAATATAACTTCTGTGAAACAAATACAATTGCAGCCAAGGATGCCACGGGACTAAAGGTAAGCACATTGATAAAGATTTAATTTTTATTTTTAAAAAAAATATTTAATTTAGCAAATGAATATGTTTGTGGTTCTTTCACCATGTGGAACACTATTTTTGTACTCTGGCTTCGCAGCGATTGGAAAAGTACATATTGGAGGGATTCTATCAAATCTTACAACGCCAACAAATCTAGCTAATTCATTTTCGTATAGTGCAATCCCACGGCGAAGCAGTTTACTTCCAACATTAGCAGTAACACCGGACTCAAAGT
Source organism: Nephrotoma guestfalica (assembly GCA_963691935.1). Classification (NCBI taxonomy): domain Eukaryota; kingdom Metazoa; phylum Arthropoda; class Insecta; order Diptera; family Tipulidae; genus Nephrotoma; species Nephrotoma guestfalica. Next base: position 176,125,080 of record OY829913.1, read on the forward strand.
TTGAAGATGATATGCATGCTCTGTCGCCGGTGCAGCCGCTACATTTAAATATGGTTGGAAAAACCGGTCATTGTTGCAGTTTAAGAGATCCAGCTGGCCACCGATTGACTGTAACGTATCCGGGTGGGAAATTATTCCGTTTCGGCCTCCCATTGATATGCGAAAATTTTTTAGTTGCTAAATCATTATTAACTATTAAAAATGTGCTATCTAACAAGTTGGCACTTGATGTTATTACAAAATGGTATGGTATTCGAAACGCACCGGGCACGAACGACTTGTGTCCACAGAAAGAATGGCAGATGTTTTGTGAATTCTTACTCGATTTAATGGGATATAGTGTTTCGTGGAATCAGTATACTGCACAAAATACATTATTATCATCGTCGATGCGGGAAACAATAAAACGCCGTCGAAGTGATAATACAGATGGAAGCGATTACGATTGGAATTACCTCCTAAATTATACAAACAAGAATATCGTGCCGAAAGAGAATTTAAACCGAATAGATAATGTCCAAAAAAAGGATACAAAAGCGATTCTATTTACGTATATCCCAACGTTGCTATTTTCAATGCATTTAATGTATGAAGATTTAAAGTTAGATGCAACCATGAAGCCTTTTCTAGAATCCCTGGCCCATGTAAGTTGAATTTTTTTTAATTACAAACAAGACACATTTTAACCCTTTAACATTTTAATTTTAGTTTCTCTTTCGATTATCTTTACTATTAAATTTGAAAAATTATGTGGAACATTATTTTATTGATCATCCAAAACTTATCACGGTTGAACCAATCGAAACAACTGATACAAATCAATTCACCACAATGAGTTTCTATTCCGAATTGCAAGATTACAACATTCCAAATATATTCAAATTTATCTCGGAAATGATTGATGATACAGTAACATCGAAATATCCCATAATACCGAACGTAAACTATAAAACCTATCAAATCATAAAAATTTTAAAAATAATTTTCAATGAAAGCGAGATCCGTGGATTAGGAGAATTTATAAAATTGGAAAATTTAAAAAATGGATTTATGAATGAGCACAAATTTTTGCGGTACAATTGCAAAAGTTCTGATCATAGCAGATATGATTTAATACTGAATTGCTTGCTAGAATTTGGGATAACCCGAAATTATTTAGAAAATTTGCCGATTTCATTGTATTGTGTTTTATCGAATGTACTTGATGAAATCAGACTGAACGCACCAACTGGATGTCAGTTAAAGGCATACAAGCTTCTTATTCGACCCGAGTTAGTTGCTCACGTTTCGATTTCGAAGAATGTACCAAAGAAAATTGTAATGGAGAACCCAATACAAAAGGAACATTCGTTATCTCCTCGTATTCCAACGATTCCAGATATAATTCCTAAAACGGATACAACAGCTGAAGAGGATGGCATGGAACACATGGACACCAAATTATTGAGATTTCGATTTCCTAAAGACCTTCGAATAAACGACGTTCGCAACTTCTTAAATAGTTCAACGCCAATATTAATCGATATGGTACAAGCTTCTAACGTAAGTGATCATGATTTTATTGAAGAACAAGAAAAATATTTATACGCGATTAGTATTAGAACTATGGCCCTTCCTCTGGGAAGAGGCATGTTTACATTGAGGACAAGTACGCCAACGGTTACGGAATCGTTACCAATTCCAAAACTGTGTTTATCTGGAAAAGAACCGGTAAAAGGGTCGACTATCGAAATACAACAAATCGAAGTTCCGCAAAATATGAATACATGGCCTTTGTTTCATAACGGGGTAGCGGCAGGACTGCGCATCACATCAGACGCGAAGGATATTGACTCTACGTGGATTGTTTATAACAAACCAAAAGGTATTACCGAAATTCCTACAGAACATGCTGGATTTTTAATGGCATTAGGCTTGAATGGACATTTAAAATCTCTCAGCTTTATGAGTATATATGAGTATTTGGTTAAGTGTGATGAAATGACGAGTTTAGGCTTGCTGCTTGGAATTTCGGCAGCACAACGTGGCACAATGGATTTAACTACAACCAAATTATTAAGCGTGCATGTTGAAGCATTGCTTCCACCGACGGCCTTGGAACTAGATATTCCACAAAATATTCAGATTGCCTCTATAATGGGTATAGGATTACTTTATCAAGGTTCTGCAAAGAGACACATAGCAGAAATTTTACTACAAGAAATTGGCCGCCCTCCTGGTCCAGAAATGGAAAATTCCGTTGAACGAGAATCATATGCTTTAACTACCGGCCTGGCATTAGGTTTGGTTATATTAGGGCAAGGCGAAACTGCAACTGGTCTACGAGACCTACAACTAACCGATAATCTGCACTATTATATGATTGGTGGAAATAAGCGACCGCTTAGTGGTTCACAGAAAGAAAAATATAAACAATCTTCATTTCAAATTCGTGAAGGAAATATTGTTAATATCGACGTAACAGCACCTGGAGCCATTCTAGCACTAGGTCTTATGTTTTTCAACACAAACAATGAAGCTGTGGCAAATTGGATGAAACCACCAGAAACACGTTATTTATTGGATTTTATTCGGCCAGATTTACTAATGCTGCGGATTATATCTAAAGGAATTATAATGTGGAACTCTATAGAACCATCCACAGAATGGGTTATGAGCCAATTCCCTAACACCTTAAATTTTGATTTGCAACGAGGTCCCAATGAAAATAATAATATTGATCATGAGGCGAACTGTCAAGCATTTTGCAATATTGTAACTGGAGCTGCATTTTGTGTTGGGTTGCGGTACGCTGGCACAGAAAATGAATGTGCATACCAAACGTTACATTCACTAATTCAATTGTTTTTACAAGCAAATACACAGTATTTGGGTAAATTTGCTGGAGCATCTACTATTGAATCGTGTTTAATAATGGTGCTATTATCCTTATCGTTGGTGTATGCCGGAACTGGGAATTTAAATATAATTCGAATAATTCGAATGTTACGATCACGTGTTGGAACGTCGCATTACTCAGTAACATACGGGTCACATATGGCCTGCCACATGGCTTTGGGGTTCCTTTTTCTCGGAGCTGGACGTTTCACATTATCAAGATCGCCTGAAGCTATCGGTGCTTTGATTTGTGCGCTATTTCCAAAATTTCCTAACCATAGTAATGACAATCGCTATCATTTACAAGCTTTTCGACATCTATATGTGCTTGCAGTAGAACCACGATTATTTTTACCACGTGATATTGACTCGGGGAAACTGACCCTTTGCAGAATATCCTATATTAAAAATGGATCACATCAACCAATAATTCGTAATGCGCCTTGTATGCTGCCAGAACTAAACACCCTTACATCGATTCATATCGATGATCCCCGATTTTGGAAGCTTAGCTTCCAAAACGACCGAAATTGGAATCAATTAGTGAACATTCTACAAAAATGTGAATGTATTGATCTAAAACAGAGAGCTGGATCATTTTCGACTATTGACAATCCGAAGACATCAACATATTTGAATCAAACCATAAAAATTAAGGAATACAACCATTGGAAAGTAGATTTGAACAATTTGATGTCTTTTTCAAACGACGCGAATATTTTGAATTTAATAAATTCGTTTTTCGTTGAATATAAGGTTAATGCAGCAGCGGCTCATACTTTAGGACATAAAGAGGTTAGGGATGAGAAATACACAAAGCAGCACCTTATGATACAAGCAAATAATTGTTTAATCAACGATAAGCTACATTCATTTTCGATTGGATTGGGATTGCTTTTAGTTTGGAAAAGCGTAGAAAACGAACCGACGGTTTATGACATCTGGCAATTCAAACTAGTTGAAAAATATTTATCAAAGTTCAAAGAATATTTTGAATCTGAGTCAAATCACTTATGGATTGAAATTATGAAATCTATAACGCTTAAATTAGAACCAACCGTAAATAGCTGGACTAAGGAAAATATTTCCCTCCTACGACGTTTCTTAACCAATAGTCTTACCAATAGTGAATTGGCCGCTTCATTAAAAATGGACGAACGAATAAATTTATTAAAATTGACGTCTATTGTTGCGTTTTTCAGTTTAAAATCAAATTTATTAGATGTAAATCGAGGAGATAACAACATGGCCAATTGTAATTACTTAAACTTTATTTTAGAAATGAAACAGTTTTGTTTGGATTACAGTACGGTGAAGTTTTTATGGCACATTATTAATTGCTGAATTGTTAGTAGTAAGATCTTGTTTTTAATTTATTAGAAATAAATTCATTGCTGTTTTATTAACGGTATAATAAGGAGGTTTTAATTTGTGTTTCGATTTCCTGACGTTTTCTCAGATTCATCATTTCAATAAAATACGCTAAATTGATATCTAATCTTCGTTGTCGCCTACCTGATAAAAAAATGAAATTTTTATATTTCCATTTATCTAATAGCCTGGACAGACTGAAGATTAGTTAAACTGGTTTAGCAAAATTGGGTCAAGTACTTTAGGAAATAAAATTCAATTCGGTTTGACATACTACAAAAAATTCGAAAATCTACTAGCAAATTCAAGTTTTTCAAAGGAAAACTAAACCAGTTTAACTAGTCCGCAGTCTGCCCAGGCTATAAAGAATGAAACACACCAAGCAGCAGCAGCGAGCAGCAAATTTAAATATTAGCTTATTCGCTTATGTAATAATACAAAATCATTGGTTTGATTATAAATATAGGCATTTCCAATAAATAAAGCTAATATTTTGCAATTTTAATTTAAAAATTAAAATTTAAAGAAAGTATATTGAATGTGTTGGCTTATAGGGTGAATTTATGTTTTTGTTAGTTGGGAATTATTATAAATTGGGTTATAGGCAACACTGTATTGAAAATGAATAAAAAATATGTCTTCACTTCCGTTTTACTCATAACACGAGATAGCCGTTTTTTCCACATACCAAAACTCTGATTTCAACATTTTATGGGCCCAGGTTTTTGCCAGTTTTTATTATTGTAGAATCAAGTAAAAATCCTTGTAAATTGAGTGATAAAGTAATTAAAGTAAAAGCTTGTCAGTAAAAATTCGAAAACTAGAACAAGTCATGGCGTCGAATAGTGTTCCAGTAGAAAAATTAATTGGACATGAAAATTATAATGAATGGGAATTTGCCATGAAATCGTATCTTGAGCATGAAGTCTGTGGTGTTGTATCGAAAATAAAGACCAGACAGCAGATTAAATAAAGAAGGCCAAGCGGGAAATACAAGCAAAATCAAAAATCATCATGTGCGTGCATTCCAGTATTTATGTTCATATTCGAAGTTTAGAAACTTCAAAAGAAGTGTGGGAAATATTAAGAAAAGTGTTCCAGCATGACGGACTGTCGAATAAAATCGCCTTGATGGGAAAAATGATTAACACAAAACTTGAAAATTGTCCGTCAATGGAGCGGTATATAACGTCAATTATCTGTGCTTCGCCAAAGTTAAACGACATTGGTTTTGTAGTCAGCGAAGAATGGATTGGCACTTTTTTGCTTGCGAGTTTGCCAGAAAAATTTCAACCAATGATTATGGCCATGGTTTAAACCAAGATGCTACAACTGTAATCAGATTGGTAATTTCGCAAACAAATGCAAGTTTCCGTCCAAAAACAGGAGATGGAGGATAAGCAGGCTTTGAGAACATGTTTGCGGTAAATGAAACAAAAATTCGTGATGAATGGTATATCGATTCCGGCGCATCATCACATGTGACAACTAATATGCATATTATTACAAATTGGTCCCGATTGTCAACACCTAAAGAAGTTATCATGACTAACAACGAAAATGTGTCAGTCAACTGTAAGGGAACGTGTAATCTGGACATCGTAGTTAACAGTAAAAAACAACTGTCGATGAAGATGAATGTTTCAGTGACGAAATGATTGTTGACGCACAAGACAATGGTTCTGATAGCGATTATTGTCCAGATATTGCAGAAATTAATGATAGTGGTAATCGGCGTTCAAAAAGGACACCGAAATTAAACAGAAAAATTGATTTCGTTTATTCGTCAATTGAGTTATCGACGAATGATCCGCTTAGTGTTGACGAAGCATTGAGCTACAGTGATAGTAATTTGTGGCAACAAGCTATGGAAGATGAATATGAAGCAATTATGGCAAACGAAACATGGACTCTGTATAATCTACCGAGTAACAGCAAAGCAATCAAGTCAAAATGGTTGTTTAAAACCAAATTAAAATTAGATGGTTTAGTTCAATACAAAGCACGGCTCGTTGTAAAGGGTTGTTCCCAGCGTGAAGGTCTGGATTATGAGGAAACGTATGCACCAGTATTAAGTATAGCTCAATTCGCTATCTGTTGGCACTAGCTGTTATTCAATACGATATGAATGTTGAGCAGATGGATGCAGTGTCTGCGTTCCTTCAAGGTGAATTGAGGGAAACTGTGTATATGATGCAACCAGAAAGATTCGCAGGTGGAACAGGGAAAGTTTGTAAATTAAACAAGGCACCTTATAGATTAAAACAACCCGGCCATGCCTGGAACCAAAAGTGGGACAAGGCGTTGGTAGAGATCGGCATGACACGATCTAAAGCTGATAGGTGTATCTATTATAAAATCGACGGAAATTTCTAGTTGTTTGTTGCAGTTTACGTCGATGATTTTTTGATTTTAAGTACCAACCAAGCACAGAGCACGGGTTTGAAAGACGAACTGTCCAAACGTTTTCAAATGAAAGATATAGGAGAAGCTCAAAGCATTTTGGGATTCCGAATTACAAGGGATCGAGAAAAGGGTTTTTATTGCTGGATCAACAGAACTACATTACCAAAATTTTGGAAAAATTCAACATGTTTTAATCTAACTCTGTTGCGACACCAATCGACATAAATGTTATGCTAGACAAAAGTATGTCACCAACCAGCAAAGCCGAAATTGGGGACAAGCAGAAAATTCCATTTCAAGAAGCGGTAGGCAGCCTTCTGTATGTAGCACAGGGTACGCGACTTGATATTGCCTACGCAGTAAATTAGGTGAGTCGTTTTTCAAATAATCCCGGAAAGCAGCATTAGGTTGCAGTGAAATGGATCTTCCGTTACTTGAACGGTACAGTAGGTGCGAAGCTGGAATATCGGAGATCGGAATCAGAAAACATTACTGGTTCTAGTGATGCAGACTGAGCGAGTGATCTTGATGAAAGTAAATTCACCACTGGTTATGTTTTTCTCAAAGGCGGAGGAGCAATAACATGGTCATCATGCAAGCAACAAACCGTTGCGCTTTCTACAACTGAAGCCGAATATATGGCTGTCTCGGCAGCCTATCAAGAAGCATTATGGCTTCGAAAATTGGACGTGGAACTCAGCAGACCGACTGCGATTCCGATTTTTTGTGACAGTCGAAGTGCAATTAATCTCTCGAAAACAGATGCATACCATCCTCGTACGAAACATATCGATATCAGGCATCATTTTGTAAAAGTGAAAGTAGAAGCATCTGTCATCACAATAAATCCAATCGGGACAGATCAGATGATTGCTGATGCATTAACAAAGGGACTTCTCAAGTCCAAACGTGAAAACATCGAGGAGAAATGGGACTAAAATTAGTGTAAATTCAAGTGGGAGTGTTGGCTTATAGGGCGAATTTATGTTTTGTTAGTTGGGAATTATTATAAATTGGGTTATAGGCAACACTGTATTAAAAATGAATAAAAAATATGTCTTCCGTTTTACTCATAACAAGAGATAGCCGTGTTTTATTTTCCACATACCAAAAATCTGTTTTCAACTGAATGAAGTTAAATCTGTCGCGGCATCAATAGATTCCACACTCAGCAGCTTCAATTTACTGCTCTTTGCTGCTACTTATAACCTTGATAAAATTGACAGAATTCGATTTTACTACTAAAACAAAACAAACTGCTGCACTGCTTGATCTGCACGCCCATACACAGTCGTTAGTGTGGATTGTTTGGAATATGTTGCGCTGCTCTTGGTGTGTTTCATCATTAAGGCTGTTTTCATTCATAAACTGTTTTTAGTTTGTAGGGGAAGGAAACGAAGAAAGAATCAAAGTGAGGAATGGCAGAATCAGTAAGCTAGCAAGATGACTTTTTTCTGACTTTTTCTTACCAAAAAATCTAAATTGGTTGTCAATTTTTTGTTATTGACAAATAAGTCAGTTTGTTGGTTTTAGAATTTGAAAAATATTTTTAGGTAGTAAATATGCGGACAAAAAATATTTTTATAAAGATGTAGTATCCGATTTATGTAGTACCCGGTCATAACACAATCCACCTAAAAATCAAATACTCGAAAACATACATATTTAAAAATTATTTTTAAGATTTTATATTTTTATATTGACACAAATATATTTGTAAAATTATTAATAAGAAAATTAGATTAATAAAAATAACGAAAAAATTAGGCATCGAATAATTTTCGATTGAACACAATTAATGTTTTCATGGTTACTATCAAAATAAGTATGCAAACCCAATTCGAACGGTTTTGCTTACTTATTTAAGATGGCGGCAAATAAGTAAATAAGTTGGGAATAAGTATCCGTTTCGAAAAGGACCTTAGTTCCTTCGATTTTTATTTAACATGTGACTGTTTAGTTCGAACTTTTTTGCTTCCGAAAAGTTTATAAATTGGTTTAACTTCACTGGCCAACCGTTCTGTCATTTATCAGACCGTGAACAATAGTTCCCCAGCGCCCCACGGAAAAATAAATTACGAAGGCTTGAAGCTAACAATCACATAACATAAATCATATAACCACATAAAAATCCGCACCTTTTTATTAGAGATGTAACAATGCAATGCACATTTTCTTGTAGACAGTAGTCGCACCGGGTTGGTGTTGTTTTTCTGGCTAAATATGGGTTAGTCATCGTAAGGCAATAACGGCCTAGATTTAAGCACTTATACACCCTTCCTTCTGCTAAGAGTTGGTACAACCAGATAATAAAGATGTATCTTTCTTTTTTTGGCTTTCTCTGGCCCCTTCATGCCTTGGAGGAATTTTACAGCCCTTGCGCCTTCTATTTCGACATGTAATACGTACATTTTCTGCAATGTCGCAGCATATGATGTGACGTGTTTATATGGTGCACAAGATCGATGGCCACTTCAGCCGCCCCTAGCTTGGAGAGACAGCCTAGGCGTGACATACTTGTCGTGACATTATAACCAGAGATAGTTAACCTAGCGTTATTCGGAGAGCGGGACGATGTATTAATATAAGGCTTTCACCATTGCTTTAACTGAAAAATCTAATTATAATTGGCCACACACTTTTCAAGATCACATCGATTGGATTGGATTTATTGTCCATAATGTAAACTGAACGGATGGAGATCTATATTGGCCAAATGCCGTCGCCGAACCTGATTGGTATCCGACTGTACACATTCTGGATGAATAAGCATTCATTATTCATTCGTTTTATCTTAAAATGATTTGGTGAGAGCGTATCATTTAATTCTAATTTCGTCCGCAGAATTCCTGTCACTAGGATTACTCGAAGTCATACGAATGCCTTTCGGAATGCAGCACAAAATATTCAACGCTTCACAAATGATGTAGTCAATAGGCACGATTTTATATTCGCCATCATACATTCATGTGTCCAGTAAAAATGAGTAACATTATAAACTTCACTTCAAAAACCTACTTCAATTTCGAACAAATATTCAAAATGCGAATTCGGAGTTTCTATTTTGGATTTCCTCACTACATTTTGAAATATAGTGAGAAAGTTTTACTCCGCACGAGCGAGTCGATGCTACTTAGAATTTTTCAGACCATTGAATAAGTTTAGAGATTCGTGGGAAAGATAAACTATATATTATCGCACGATTACTTTCAAGTGAGCCGAATTGTCCTCCTCACTTCATACATGCCTAGCAGAACTTAATCAACTTCCGAATAACAACAAACATATACTTTGGGCTGAAGCCCGTAAACATTTTTTTCACGAAGTTAAAAAATATTTGCTATATTGATGGCTGGAAGACCAAGATCTACCAAAATTCCCGAAAAACGTCAAATCTGTTTCTACATTTTCTTCACTTATAATAAGATTTGTTTATTTGTATATTTAAAAAAGTAGAAACCTGACTTGAAAAATTATTAATGTAAAAATACAAAATAAAATATGTAAATCCGCTTTGGATTTGAAAATTAAAACTATAAAAATATGTAATAGTAACAATAATAAAATCACTAGAGGCATAAAATTGCCTCAATCTACTTTTAAAATTATCTTTAGTTAAACAAAAGTCAATCAAATAGTTAATTTTATTGAAACCCTTACACATCATCTTCATTGGTTCTTTTAACACTATGCGCCGTTGGTACTTGGCGAAACACATTAACACTTAATAAACACATTAAAACACTTGTTTATTATTTCGCAAAAAAAATTTTTTTTTTTTAAATTTGTTCAAAATGTTTAAAAAATTACTCGATTAATTTCGACTTGTTAGGTCATCATCAGGAGTATCTAGATCTACTGATTGGTAAAAACAAAAATTTAGTTATATATAGTAGAAATAAGCAAAAGAAAATAAAAGAAGGCGGGACAAAAAATAGGCAATAAAAATTAATCTATTGATCGTTCCAACCATCTGTTGTTTACACGGAAAAATTACAAATAAAAAAGGGGGTGGAATAGCAGGTAAGCGATTAGTTATCGTTTGAGTAACAAAATTCAAGTATATTGAAGTACATTTAATTATCCGACGTATTAGTCATATTATATTCTTGGTTATCGCCATAGTTGGTTCTGTGTATCTAAATGGAAGAAGTCATGATTCTTTAATGGTCGACTAGGAACCTATATTTTAATTGAATCTAGTACTTTCGCTTCGTTGATTAGGCCTAGTAGGAGATTGCCAATAAGCCAATAAAAGTACTTCTAACGTTGCCAAGTTGTCAGTCTTACATCCAGTTAAATATGGTGGTTATCGCTATGGATGTTTTCGTGGTATAGTAGGTCATGGTCACACACACATTAGTCTTTCCAGATCAAGTAGCGTATAACCTGCAAATAACATTACTGCATAATAAAACTAATACAGGATCTTAATTGGCTCCAAATCAATAATATTACCGGTTCAAGTTTTGATAAAATCGACCTCTAGCGATGCACAACTCAATGTGCTTAGTACAGCTCGTGTTTTCAACGAAAGTATCCCCTAGGTGATTCAAGTACTACCTGAAGGAATACTGAGTTTTGCACTTTTCAATGTTGAGACTTAGTGAATTAAATTAGCACCATATCGCTAGGTTGCCAATGTCTTCTTGCAGTTTATTGGCAACGTCAACTGAATCGATGGCTCTGTAGATTTTGAGGTCATTTGCGAACATCAGGATTTTGGAATGCTTTGTCACTTTAGTAATGCCATTAATGAAGATTGCGAAAATTCATGGGCCAGCGTGAGATCATTGTGGTGCACCGGAGGTTGCATCTATTGCAATCGACCTTTTATCTCCTATTTTAATATATTGGATGCGATTACTCAAATAAGATTTGAACCAGACTTCGAACTGGTTGGAAAACCCGAACTTGAAAATGTGTTCCACAATTTTGCAGTGACTGATGGAGTCGAAGACTTTTAGAAAGTCGTGGTAATAATACTCGTATATCAACTCGTTTGTGGTTCTCAATTTGTTTTAATAGATTGGTCGTTATCGATACTGATCCTTTGGACATACACCATGTTGGTATTGAGATATAGACAGTGGAAGCACTGGTTTGAATGAGTTGAGCACTGGTCTGAGTCCCACTTTTGTGGAAAAGTTGCCAATTTTAATGACTGATTAAACAAAATGCTTAGAAAAATTTCCAAATTTACAGAATTTTTAAAAAATGAAACATATGAATACCAGCAAGACCACATCCTTCTCCGAATCCTACCAGTGCTCGTTGGATGTCTTCTAGCTCAATATATGGAGTAAATATGAAAATACTATATTCACTAGCGGTTGGATCTTTCTAATTATCAATGTCTTCTGCTTTATAAACAGACTGGAAAACTTAGCAAACATGTTGGTTACGATCTGAGGAATACAAGGATTTTGATCTTTAAATCCCATCCAGGCTGGGTAACCATCAATTTGGTTTAAAACGCTCCAAAAGTGTTCGGGAACTCCGTTAATTTTATTCTTTAGATTGCGAATGCAGTATTTTAGTTCAAAATAAGATTCAAAATTTTAGTTACACACGGTAAATTTCTGTTTACTATCATGGGAACATAATTTGAGGTTTTCTTTACAAGCCTTGTCTTTTTTGTTTTTAAGACTGATAATATTTTTTCGTTGTGCTCATATACACGGGAATGGATAAATTAAAGCCTTTAAATAGATGTGTGTAAAACTTTTCCACGTTTATGTCTATGTCATTGCAATTTATTTGTCATATGCAATCTATGTCACGGCATTTCAATTTATTTGTTCAAAATATTGTTGTATGTTATTTGAATTGGCTTTTTTGAAGTTGTAATAAGGTTTCCGACTTTGGCAATTTTGGAACCTATCATTCACATTTATTTTCCAATATTACTTCAATTGCTTTGTGTTGAATATCATTAAGAACGAAAGGTGTCGGGGATTCTTTTTTTAATAAAACTGGTTCATTAGTAAAAATTAGGTCTAAGGTTCGGTCTAGTCCATTCTTTATTTCGCAGATTTGGCTCAAATCAAATCAAATATATGGTGTCGGTGAACAGGTACTCATAATCTCGTTCGTTTCTTCATCATAAGTCCAACTAATATTTGAGAGATTGAAGTCCCAAGATATTACAATGATGATTGATCGGCTGCATTGGTAATTTCCTTAATTGTATCACTGCACTTGGTATGTTGTGATGTAGGCGAATCACGTGGAATATACGCCACTTAAATTCGTCTTGAGTTATTATTGTTGGCTATTTTAATACACAATTGCTCGATCGATAGCTATCAATCAGCTAGAGTACCTCGAACTTAAGATTTTATTGTTGAATGGTGTTTCACAGATGATGCAAAGAGTGTTTTTAAAACAAAATTATGAAATGAGAATTGAAAAAGATAAGAGAAAGATATCTAGCAATCTCGTACGGCACACGACAAATCAGTTCGAATCCACTAAACTGCGGTATTGTATTCATCAATCCACCCAATAAATAGGTAGGTTTATACACTGTTGCTACATACTGCTTTCTTGTCCGCCTCTTACCTCTTTGCCAACAAAAAAATTATTCGATTGGGAATTTATTACTGCGGAGATGCTTGCTCATCGATCAAGCGCTTCCCCAGATGATGGATTGTGAGAGGCCCGGCTTGTATATACAGGAAATAACATACCATCCATGGTCCAGAATTGCTAGAGGAAGAAACCCCGAATAACCAACCAACCAGGCTTGGACAGAATAAAGATAAGTTTTCTGTGCAGGGGTACGGAATCCAGAACCGGCGGGTTTAAGGAGTGAGTGCGAAGCAACCTATAACATTAATGAAAATAGTGTTACTATTGATCCGCCAAACAGATCCGTGATTCCATCTGAAGCAAGCTATCAAACGCTGCTAGCACCAATCGTGGAAAGACCTGTGTAATGAGATCGAGCAAGATCCACGGAGCAGACCATACTGGATAGTAATATCTAGGCTCATGATTACAAAATTGTAAGACCCCCTGCCCAGATAATAACCCAAACATAGCACTAAAAACAGAGGTTCGTGCTAAACCTGGAGAATTCCTTGACTTGTTAAACTTCTGTCTGAGCGATAGGAAAAGCAGGGCTTGGTTCTACTTTCAAAAGAGAGAAAACCGCCTAGAGAATCCACCTTCATATCAACCGATCTGTATGCTAGACACAGCAAGCAAGATATTAGAACGTATCATCTGCAACAGAGGAAGCCGTCGTGTGAGCTGGAAACCTTGCACATCATAAATTTGCTATGCCAACGAGCTGGTGGTAAATACGGCTAGGCAATACAAGCCAGCAGGTGGAAAAGAGTTAGACGCCAAAAATTCATTCAACTTTGAGGAATTACTTCCGATGAAAAATCCTAATACGAATATATGTAGGTAGGTAAGTAAGTATTCGGGGCTAAACAATAACGGGGCGATAATCACAAGGCTCGGCATTGGATCCATTACTGCAAAATATTATTTAAGATGATAAAAAGTTGTGGGCTTCGCGGATGAAGTTGCGATAGTTGTAGCCAAATTTAAGGGGCTAAACAATAACGGGGCGATATCCACAAGGCACAGTATTGGGTCCATTACTGTGGAATAATATTTAAGATGATAAAAAGTCATGAGCTTCGCGCGGACGAAGTTGCGGTAGTTGTAGCCAAATTTAAGGGTATATGTGTAACGAGAGCGTAATGATTATTCAATGGTGGTTACCTAAGGTAGAAGAGCCGCTATCTGAGCTTAAAACCGAGGCTGTACTAATGTTCGGTAGAAAAATGCGGGAAACTATTTTTAATTATGTGAGCAACTGAAACTATTTCCAAACCTTTTAGGTGTTGATTTATTTATTATTTTTATTTGTATTATTTTAATGTTTATTTATTTATTATTTTTATTTTCAAGGAGCACATTGAGTAGGTTAGTGACAAAGCAGCTATAGTAATGCCTAAAGAGTCTAAACAAAATCGCCGAAGGATAGTGGCCAGTGTCGTTACATCCATCTTATTGTATGGAGCTCCGATTTAGGCAGAATCACCGAAATTTAAATACAATTTCCAAAACACAAATTCAGTATATCGGCTCTGTGCTCATGTAAAGGGTGTATTTTAGAGGTTCACAATTTTAAATTAAAATAGAACAAAGAAAAACATTTTGAATGTCAGTGAGACTAGCTTTATTGGATAGATAATTTTATGCCATTAATGCTTGAATATGATTTCGACCATGTGACCGCCGTGGCTGGCGCGTTCATGGCGTAATCTGGAGATACAATTTTCGATTACTCTTTGCATTAATTGCGTCTGTATCTCGCTAATAACTCGCCGAATGTTGTGTTCCAAGTGTTCAATCGTCTCTGGTTTATCGGCGTAGACAAGTGACTTAACATATCCCCAAGGAAAATAATCGAATGGAGTTAGATCACACGATCTCGGTGGCCAATTAACAGGACCATTACGTGAAATTAGCCTTTTATCAAATGTTTTGTTAAGTAAATTAATTGTATTCCGTGCTGTGTGACATGTGGTGCCGTCCTGTTGGAACCACATATTCACCGTCGACTGTAATATTTCGCCCATCATCGTTTTTGAAGACATATGGACCAATGATTCCGCCGGCCCATAAAGCGCACCAAACAGTAATTTTCTCTAGATGTAATGGTGTTTCGGCAAAGGTTTGTGGATTATCTTCACTCCAAATCCGACAATTCTGTTTATTAACGGACCCATTAAACCAAAACAGAGCTTCATCGCTGAACAAAATTTTGTTTTGAAAATCAACATCAATATCAATTTGTGCTTCAGCCCATTGGCCGAATTGGCGGTGTGTGCGACGGTCGGATGGCCTTAAATCCTGCACAAGTTGTTAAACCAAGATATTTATATAAAATCTTCCATTAAGTGAATTGACACATATCCAGTTGCTGAAAACGACGTCGAATTGATTGATTTGAGTCTTCATCAATGCTACGCTGTACTACTTTTATCGCTTGTTCGGTACGCACTGTTTGACGTCTTACTGGATGCATATTATCATTTAGACTAGAGTATACGTGGTGCGAAAACGATTCATAGTTAACTGAATTGCCTGCTCTTATGAATTAAAAAATAGAGGTGGTCTGTTAACTCCTTCGCCGTCAGTATTAAAGATTTGTAAATATTCCGAAGCAGTATTAAAACGGGAATTGGCTATTGCGGACTACAAAAACAACGCAACTACAATCTAGTTCTAAATTGTTTAAAAAAATAAGTTATAACGTTCTTCACAACCTAATAAGTGTAAATATTTTCAATGCTGAAGATCAATATAGTCATTCTCAACAATACGTTAATTTGTTAGCTCACTCTGAATATAGAAAATTTTTATCACATCCGGTTGAATTATTTTTGTAACCAAAGGTAATATAAATTAACAAAAAGAAACAACTTTGTTTTTTTAATACATTTTAAAGGAATGTGAAATAAATAAGCGTAGTGGTTTTATAATTACTATTTTTTATATACATAATATTATATTTAAATAAAAATAATTAATGTACTTTTATTAAAGAAATAAAAATGTAATTAAATATAAATAATTTTTTAATTTTAACTTCCTAACTTCATTGCATTCGGTCGAAAAAAATCTAAATACGGCCCTGTTGATTTATACGCTTTCTCTTTTACCCTCCAAATTTGTGACGCTTGACAGTTGCTTACATTCATTCTATATACTCTATTTCTATGATATAGAATGAATGTAATGAACTGTCAAGTGAGTCAAATTCGGAGGGTAAAAGAGAAAGCATATAAATTAACAGCGCCATATTTAGCATTTTTTTCGACCGAATGCAATGAAGTTAGGAAGTTAAAATTATAAAATTATTTAAATTTAATTACATTTTTATTTCTTTAATAAAAGTACATTAATTATTTTTATTTAAATATAATATTATGTATATAAAAAATAGTAATTATAAAACTACTACGCTTATTTATTTCACATTCCTTTAAAATGTAATAAAAAAACAAAGTTGTTTCTTTTTGTTAATTTATATGACCTTTGGTTACAAAAATAATGGATGTCATAAAAATTTTCTATGTTCAGAGTGAGCTAACAAATTAACGTATTGTTGAGAATGACTATATTGATCTTCATCATTGAAAATATTTACACTTATTAGGTTGTGAAGAACGTTATAATAAATTTTCTTTAAACAATTTTGAACTAGATTGTAGTTGCGTTATATTTTTGTAGTCCGCAATAGCCAATTCCCGTTTTAATAATGTTCCGGAATATTTACAAATTTTTAATACTGACGGCGAAGGAGTGAAGAGACCACCCCTATTTTTTAAATTGATCTGCAATTTATAAAAATTACATTGTAAACTAATACATTGCAACGGTCCTCACAAGTAAATTTTCTAAATAAATATCGGAATATAAATCCCCCTATGTATTCAATAACATTAATTGAAAATTCACTTAGTATAATTGGGTATCCAAAAAAATCTTCGTCATACATATTAGATTCTTCTTCTTTAGAAATTTCTTGGCCAATTTAAATATCATCTGATGAGGCTTCAACCATTGCTTATTCCATTCTCCATAATTTGGTAAACTAAAAATAAATGTTTACATTATAATTTCTGTAAAAAATTGTATTTACAGTACATATTCCAAAATAAAAATAAATTATGAAAAGCAAAGCACTTAGCACATGAAATAAAATAAGAAAAATGCGGCACTGGTAATAACATATGTTTACAAAACGATAAAAACCCACGCCAACAATCAAAATTGTTTTCTTATGTTTTTCTGATTTATAACTTAAATTAAGCATAATTTTACCACAAATCACTTGCTGCTTAACATAATTTACATTTTATTTTATATAAACACTTATTGATGGTACGAAATTCCTTCCTGTAATTTTTTAGGCGCAGTTTTTCACAAGACACTTTATTTTATTAAAAGTTTCTAATTTTTATTACCAAATGAAGACCAACACACAGTGAAAGAAATGATTGACCTACACACAGTCCACTAACTATTTTAATTCTTTTAATTTATATTTTCAAGATTTTTTGGTTAGACTGGTTTTTATTTTGAGATATGAGACCGCCATGTGCATTTTTTTTTAACCATCCTGCTCTGACTTGCTACACGAAATAGCAAATTTTATATGCAATAAAAGTTTACATTCATGCAGTCTTCACGGAACGAGATTATAAAGTTGGATTATTTTTTTACTGACATAGTCACACATGAGATGTGCTCAAAAAATTCGTCTACGACTGTCATGCGAGTCATATGTTTTCTGTTGATTTGTAGTTATTGTTGTTTACTTTCAATTTCTGCTTGGTTTGCGATTAATTTATAAGAATTTTTAGCCCAACTGCCCCATTGTGGCAAAATAAAGTTTTTGGTTCTCACCACCTAGAAACTTCAAAAATTCTCTGGCATAATAGCGAAAATTTCAATATTCTATATAATAAATAAAATGTTCTTTTAATTTAATTTTATTTAAGACAAATTATGCACGGGAAGTGGATACGCGGCAGGTCAAACTTATAGCCCGTGGATTACCAAAACGAAAACCATTAGACGGTGTTTAAAAAACGAGTATTGTAGTTGGTGCCTCTAATAAAGGCGGCGTAGGTAAATCAACGACGGCTGTTAATTTAGCAGTAACACTAGGTGGTTTAGGTAAAAAGGTCGGTTTCCTGGCTGTTGACATATTTGGCCCCTCCGTGCCATTAATGATGAATATCCATGAAGAACCTTAAGTGAACAATTCTAACAATATTATACCGATAATAAATTAAGGGGTTAAATGTATGTCAATGGAATTATTAATTTCGGAAAAGCGGCTATTAGAGCGGCTATTAAAGAAAACATTTTGGGATGAAATTGATATATTATTCGTGGATACACCACCTGGAACTAGTGATATACACCTTTCTTTAGCCCAAAATGTTCCGGTAACCGGCGTTGTGCTAGTCAGCACGCCACAAACAGCAGCGTTATAGATTACAAATCGAGGTGCGAAAATGTATCGAACATTGGGCGTTCCTATAATCGGATTAGTCGAAAATATCAGTTACACGGTATGCCCAATTGTTTAACGGAAATAGATTTGTCATAAATAAACAACAACAATAACAAATATATGAGCACAATTATTGCTCATATTTCAGTTTATTGTTTGTTACTATGTTGGTACGACCAAGATTATTTGCTCAAAAGATGGAAATTTTTCAACTAAAGCTGGATTCAATTGGGCAGGGCTTAGTTGAATATAAAGATTTGATTCGCTAAAGAGTTGGATTAAAAATAATTCCGTTCCGTTCCGCGCCTTCATTCTAAATATGTAATAATTCTATGAGAAAAAGAGAAAGCGTATAAATCAACAGGGCCATATTTAGATTTTTTTTCGACCGAATACAATGAAGTTAGGAAGTTAAAATTAAAAATCTTTGTAAATTGAATTCTATTTTTATTCATGTACAACAAATTAATTGTTTTTTCCTTAAATACAATACATTGTAGGTTTAAACCTGTGTACATCCAAATAGTTCAAATAGGTCCTATTTAACTTAATATTGTTTTCATTGCCGTCAAAATTAGTCGTTGGCTCGTTTACCAACAAGGGAATAACTCGTTTATAAAAAATATTTACCGATTCTGTTTTGTCTACGGCATAAAATAATTATTTTCAAAATGTGACGAGCAAATAATCGAATTTTTACTCATTTTTAAATTGTACATCTTCTAAAGGGTGGTTACATTTTAAGGGCCGATGTTGATTTTGAATAAAACACAAATTATTTAGAAAATTATTGTCAATTTTTTTTATTATGATAATATGGTGTGGTTCAATTATGTATGGAACAAAATATCGGCCAAATAGTCGCCGCGACCTCGGCGGCACACCTCCACCCGATGGTCCAAATTTTCGATGACGCTTAGGCATAATTGAGGTTCTATGCCGTTAATGTGCCGAATTATCTCATCCTTTAGCTCTTGAATTATTGCTGGCTTATCGACGTACACCTTTTCTTTCAAACAACCCCAAAGAAAGAAGTCCAACGGTGTCAAATTGCATGATCTTGGCGGCCAGTTTACATCGCCACCACGTGAGATAACACGGCCATTGAATTTGTTGCGCAAAAGAGCCATTGTTTCGTTAGCTGTGTGGTAAGTGGCACCGTCCTGTTGAAACCACATATCGTTCACATACATATCTTCCAATTCGGGCCATAAAAAGTTCGTTATCATCTCTCTTTGTGGGTGCATTGGTTTTTCGACAATCACTCTTGGATTATGATTCGCCCAAATGCGGCAATTCTGCTTATTGACGAATCCACTGAGGTGAAAATGTGCCTCATCACTGAAGATGATTTTCTTCGAAAATTGATGATCCACTGTTGCCATTAGTTGCCACCATTCTGACCATTGAAGTGATCGTCTTGAGGTTTGGAATGGTCAAGAGGCTTTAGTTCTTGAGTTAATTGCACCTTATAAGCGTGTAAATGCAAGTCTTTATGCATAATGTTCATCAACGACGAGCGTGAGAAGTGCAATTGTTGGGCACGACGACGAGTTGAGGTGGACGGCTCTTCAGCCACACTATCGTGAACAGCAGCAATATTTTCTGCTGTACGAGCTGTACGAGCATGCACTGGTGTTTTAAAATCTCCTACAGACCCACTTTGCTCAAATTTTTGCACGATTTTTCCGAATCTACGCACATTTGGACGATTAAATTGACCGAAAAAATCACGAAGTGCACGATAACATTTGGTTGACACAAAATAGATGTTTGTAAACAAAAGTTTGCCATGTACACAATTTGATAAAAATGGTAATGTTTAGTTATAAACTGACCGTAATTGAAAGATAAATTATGAAATAGTATTTATTTTACAATAATTATTTTCCATTTTTTTTCTTTTATACGTTCATAATTACGTTAAAAAAGCAACCATACAATTGTCAAAAAAATTAACCAATTAAAACAGATAAGAAGTTATAAAGTTAAAAAAAATTACCACGAATAAATTTTTAACTTGTTAACTTTTTATCCGGCAATTTAAACCAATTGAAACACACTTCCGCCATTCCACACTTCTTTCCACGTTTTCTTCCCCTTCACCTACAAACTAACAACAGTAGGTGAAGGGGAAGGAAGTTTATAAATAATCACGACGAAAGAATCAAAGTGTGGAACGGCAGATTAATAGAAAAAATTACAACACTCTGGGGTGCCATGTTATAACATCACATTTTCGATAATTTATCGAAGTTTATTTCTCGTTTCTTTAGAATAAAATCGGATTAGTTTTTATTTTTCATAATATTTTTCAGCCTGCTAGATTAAAAAATTGTGATATTTCGATCACCAAATAATTTGTTTTCGATACTTGAACGAAGTTGGAGAAAGAGGTACTGCTCATATATATTCTAGTAGGTTGTAATAGCAATAGAAAAAACATAATTCATAAACGAAACCGTCGCCAATTTCAGTGTAGAAAAAAGAGACATAACATTCGATAATGTATCGAAAATGTGATGTTATAGTATCACTCCAGATCTGTATGCGGCGCGGTATGCGGAAAATCTGCACAAGTGTTTTCAGCATATAATTGTTTTGGCATGTTCATTGCAAATTGATCGCTTGAAAATCGAAAATCTTTTTCGTGTTTTGCGTTTGAAGGATGACAACGATCTACAAACAAAGCAGCTACAGCTTTCTACTCCAACATGTGAGTGTGCATTTTGAGCTGTTGTTGTAGCTGCTTGATCAACAGCAATAACCGGTCAGCTAACCGGTCAGCAATAATCATACGTTGTATCCCAGATTGAGATGAAAATTGGACCATCACTTTTGTATTCCACGCACGATCCTCAAATAGAAGGCAACGTTAATTGTTAGGACAATACCAATAGGACAATACCATGTATTTGTAGTACTAGCGAATTACTGCTAGCCTAACGAAATCGATTCTTTCATATTGTTTTTTTGTTTATTTTTCATCTATGTTTCATTTAACAATTAAGTTTTCGTGTTTTTTACGAATTTATTTTATAACTTTTTTACTTTTGTTTTCTATTGTAATGGGTTTTATTGTAATTGTTCGAAACTGATCCGTTCGAAACTGATTTACAAATTTTCCATCTATGCGTCAAGAATTAAAAAAAATAATTTTATCCGCGGTCCAGCGACAACGGACGAAAAAGTATGGGGTGGTTGGGAAGTTGATTGTATATAAGTAGGTGTCGATTATCATAATCGTTTGTCACTAGATTGACGCTAAAATGGAAAAATTTCCTATGATTGTGTATTTAATTCGAGAGTACTAAAGATAGACCAATGTACGTAACAATCACAATACATAAAACCCATTACAATAGAAAACAAAAGTAAAAAAGTTGTCCATGAATTTCCAATTCCAAGATACATATAAGACCTTTATTACCAATATGGTAATCTAATAATAACCGATATTTTGGACTATTTAGGTGTACCTTAGCTGTCCTGGATATGATGTAAAATTTGCCATCCACATAAAGGCTTGTACGACCACCCGGTGGCTACACGTTTTGTTAGGGTAGATCACAATGGTAAATATAGGTGGGGAAGGAGGGTTCCATGTCACCGGACAATTTGCGACCGACTAACCATACGTGTACAATAACAACAAAAAAACATTTGCAAAACTCAGAATTGGCCAAGCTAACAGTCACCACTCACCATCACCCAAAAAGATACGCACTATTTCATATTAATGGATTAAATAATTATTCAAAAATAAATCATAATTGTTAATAAAAAATTAATTATATTGTACCTACATATTAATATTTAACGATAAGAAAACAAAAAAAAAATTAGCTAGAAAATTTAGTAAGAACATTTGGGTGAAATATAGCGACCTTCAAAGGTCAATGTATTTTTTTATCTAAAAATTTTGTACTAATAACAAAAGTCAAACGAAACATTTGCAATTTATCATCCTCATGTAGAAAGAATTAATCAGTTCCCATATGAAAAATTTACCTATATAACTATGTTAATGGGTTCAAAAATAATTTAAACACTGTTTTAGCTATGAATAGTGATAGACTAAATTAATAATGAAATTTTTTGTATATTTTTTATTTTAAAATTTCTGCGCATGCACACATTATGATAAAAATAAAAATAACCAAATATTAGGTCGTATAAAAATAGGGTCGTGTATAGACCAGCCAAAAAGGTCGTATACCGGATAGATCGTGTATTGAAGTGGTCGTATACCGGGTTACCACTGTAATTCTAAAAATCAACCAACTACAATCAACCCTCTGGCTTAAATTACTCGAAAAGGAGCTTTTGACGAGTCCAGATCCCGTAACTGTCTTGTATTGCGTCAACAAAAGTACTTGGCATCAACAAACCCAAAACTTATAGATGTCAGACACTGGTAAGAAAAAGATGGAGCATCTCTCAACGAATGAAATGAGGGCGGAATTGATGACAAAGCCCCTTGACCACAGCATTTCACTTGTACTAACAGAATGGGAATGAAATTTAAATGGCTTAAGTAAAATATTAGCTTTTAGTCGGAATGTTGAAATAGTAAAACCTAATATGTAATTATTTGTATTGAAGTACCTTTAATATATTAGCGCATATGCAAATTTACAATTTATTTAGTTCATTTATATACTAGAAATCAATATAACAATATAATGGTTAATAACAAATTGTTACCAGAATTCTGCTTCGATAATTCTTTCTCGGTGGTTTATCCATCGAGATACTTGTGGATGTCTCAAAACTTCAATTACTGGCTGTCTGAGTGTTCAAATTTGGTGCAGGTTTTCGAGCCTACTGTCCTTCATGATCTTTGATCATACGGGAGTTGTGCGATTAATGCTTCTAATCTCGCTATTTCAACTGTAGATATTATTATGTGTATAGAGGACGGTAAACATTTTATTAGCCTTAAGTCCAATTCATTGTGATAGTGAAAGGTGATAACTGATGCTTTAATTAAAGCGGATTCACTTCTGCAATTCATTGAGTCTGAGCCGAATGCACCCTTGACCTTTATTAATGATAAGAAACCTATTAAGAACAACATTCATTACCAGGATAGTATTGCATTAAGTGCGGAATCAGTTCACGAAAAATTGCGCGTATAAGAGTTTCTCTTTAATTTTGGCACACCCTATCTATTTGTACATTTTATACAATTTATATATTATTCAGATTCTTTCGATTCAACAAAAGAGGAAAAATATGTTCATAAAATAATGGACTAATAAAGAGATAATATAAAAATGTTCATTGAACTGATTCATAATTCTATTAGATTAAAAATAAAAACAAACTACACAATATCATCTACATATCTGTATTTTATAAATACAAATTTAGTATTGCAATAATAATAGGTATTCTTGTGGAATCTTGTGAGCTTACTTCATAGTATAATGATAGTACTAGTAAAGGAAGAATTGTGCAACAAATGTACTTAAATTGTTTTATTTTAATTAAAATAATGTTTTCGATGTTGTTATAATATAAAACACAACGTTTGTGCGTCCGTCTATATTTATTATAAACAAGTATTAAATATTAAGCCCTGACTTTTATTATTAAATATGAAATAAATTATTTTGTGTGTTTTTTCGCGCTATAAATAATAATTTATTTTATGTACACATCTTATATTATTAAAGAAAAAGGAAAATATATGAGGATTGACAATGACAAGTAGTATACAATCAAATAAAAAAAAATTATCAGCTGAAACAGCATATGCGCAAGGACTAACTTTTATAGAAAAAAGGAATATGTAGCCCGACGATGATACGACGAAAATTTGCCATCAGGTGAACACTAGTTGTTATTTTTCTGTTACTTTACTATGTTATAAATTTTTAGGACACGAGGAGATCGAATCAGTAGTGGAAATTGTGTCAAACTTATCGTTAGGCTTAAAATTAATATAAATTAATAATATAAAATTAAATCTAATCATACCTACAATAATAAGCGAGTGAAGAAGTGCTTAGTTATTTACAATTTCAATTTGAAAATCTTTAAACTTAAATGTTTTTAAACTGTGTCGTGTAAACCTTTGTCAATTTTGCTAGTAATCTATATGCTATGAGATTATATATATATATATATATATATATATATATATATATATATATATATATATATATATATATATATATATATATATATATATATATATATATATATATATATATATATATATATATATACCGTATATGTATGTATATAATTTTTTGTATTTTAATAAAAGATAGATAGAAAATTGTATTAAAGGAAAGGATCTTTGCTATTGCATGTATTGGCGTTGACAGGATAAATAAACAAAAAGGATTATTTTGTAAATAAAAATAAAATAGTAAATGGTTTTGTTTTTAAAATAATATTTTTTGTAGTATAAAAGAGCTTTATAGGATTTACGGCTTTAAAAACGGACAGCATAATAATATAAATAAAGAACTATAATAATAATCATACCTGGCTTCATAAAAAAATTTATAATAACGAATAATATGACATCTATTAATTTGTCTTTATCACAACAAAATATAAATAGAGAGAATGAAAAAAGCGCTACAATATCAAATAATGGTTTTGTTTATTCAGCCAAAACTACTCCTTTAATATTAAATTCGCCACCATTATCTAGTACTAGTACTGCAACACCAACGACAAATGTAAAACAAACAACAACATTAGTAAATAATAATAATAGTAATAATATAAATCTAGTAAACAAAATAAGTACAGTTGTAATGGTAACAAATGAAAATGAACAATTAGTAGATAGTTGTTGTAACTCAAAAAATATCAGCGATGATAATAGTAAGTTCAATAAAATTAATAATAAAATTGACAGCCAAATGAATCAGCAACAGCACACACAAAAATCAACTGTGGTTCATTTTCATCCGACCGCTGGATCAAAACAGAAAACCATCACAACGTCGATAGATAAAACCAGTTGTAGCATCATTGCCGAGAAGAAATTTTGGAAACTTATCGCTCTCGTAACAATTGCCTTTGTATTATTTGGAGCAACAATCGGTGTGTTGTCGTTTTATTTTGCACGTTATCAAATGTGTGCAACAGGTAAGTCCAAAGTTTATTATGTATATTGCTTTTAAAAATTTATCATTACATAGATTTGGTTATATACACTAAAAGAAAATGAGTTGCTGTAGTCCTTGTTCAATTTTTTCCCATTTTGATTTGTGAAGAGCTTACTCGCAATAATAGTGCAGTAGAGTCCGTTATTGCTAAAAATTCTCATGATTCACTTACGGGTTTTTACCAGCCGTGATTTCCATAAACTTTAGCCGGAAGTAATTTTTTATAACTTTTTCTATTTCCTCAGTGATAGGGTTGAACAATAACCCTAGACAGCACATTATCATACACATCATTCACCCTCTTCTACAGCTACACAAAACTATTTCCGAGAAAATGTGATAATACACTCTCTACTTATCAGTATGTAGGTATTCTTCAATTATGCTATAAATTCGATATGAAAACAAACCTAAGGTGATAGATCCGGTGACGGCTGAGAAATTTGTCTTATTGAATTAGGAAAATGTTTGTTTCACCGCTAGCTAAAGCGGACGATGGTAATTAACTCCAAAATATTTTTGAATGAACAAAAAATGAATGCCAAACTTTTTATGTTTCACTAATGAGACGTCAATTAAAAAGGTTTTGTTTGTTAACTCAACAAGTTAAGAGTTTAGTCTAAATGAGAGAAATTTGCATAAACCAAAGCAATATTGTTCTCTATGAATAATAGTAAATGTTTGGTTAACTGTTTTCTAGACAGCTAGATTTTTAAACTGCTTCCATTTTTATTTAATAACCTCAAAATCGCTATCGATCGAAAGTGACTATTCTTCTTAACCTATCTGTGGTTTATCACGATCCAAAATCCAAACAAGTTTTAATACACATAAGAATACACAGATCCTTAAGGAAAATTTTTGGTCGGAAAATTGAGGAAGTTTAATAAGACTTCTATAAAAAAAAACACAGAAAAATTAAAATCATCAAATAGCAAATTGGTTTAACATATTCAGCTTACAAATTTAATGCGTTCTTTGGTTGTTCTGTGGACATTTTATTGCCTCGAATCTTCCACGAACAAAACAACAAGGAAAATTGATCGCAATGAAAGCTCTGAGTATTCCTCTGTAACTCGGGCAAACACATCTAAATTCGTCATTGTAAAATATTTAAGCTTTCTGGTTATCAATGAAAAGTGACAGGTTATAATCCTATATACCGAGACCTTATGATCGATAGTTTAGACTAATTTCTCACCACAGAATAACTATATCCATTTATTAGAATGATAATTACTTTAAAGAATAACCAAATCCCATCATTTCCGATAGTGTACATCTCAATAAATGATTTGATATGATACGATAATATCGAAAGCATATTTGAAAAACGAATCGTACTCCAGAATTATGCGGGCCCAGACCCTACTTGATGCATCATCACATTAAAGGTAACATAAGAAAAGGATTAGTTCACAGAAACGACTAGGGCGCCCATGCAGTAAAGTTATTATCTACTTTGTAATAAATTATATATACGATTTGTTAATTGTTTATACATACACACGTTGTCTGTGGATAAGATATGTTAATTTATGAAATTTTGGGTTATTCTGGGTGATAGCCGGATCTTATTTTTACATTGAGGTACCAACGCCTTGGTAACTAACGTCTCCGTGATTATGAATATAATATTTAAATTTCATCATATGTATCTATTGTCCACAGTCGTAAATGACTGGAATAATTTATCAATTGCAGCTAACCGGAGGTCATCTCATCTTATGCTGTATAACACGGCTGCACTAATACCCAACCCTACACCAACCCGACTGATACCTAATAATTCTTAGACTGAATTTTTGACTCATATGTAGATGGAAAATTTGTAAGAATCCCAACATTCAGTTTCTAACGGATGAGATTATTGATTTGAAAAAATCACTTTTCTCATCAGGTCGCGACCTGATATATATATATATATATATATATATATATATATATATATATATATATATATATATATATATATATATAACGGGTGATTTTTTAAGAGCTTGAGAACTTTTTTTTAAAAAAAAACGCATAAAATTTGCAAAATCTCATCGGTTCTTTATATGAAACGTTAGATTGGTCCATGACATTTACTTTTTGAAGATAATTTCATTTAAATGTTGACCGCGGCTGCGTCTTAGGTGGTCCATTCGGAAAGTCCAATTTTGGGCAACTTTTTCGAGCATTTCGGCCGGAATAGCCCGAATTTCTTCGGAAATGTTGTCTTCCAAAACTGGAATAGTTGCTGGCTTATTTCTGTAGACTTTAGACTTGACGTAGCCCCACAAAAAATAGTCTAAAGGCGTCAAATCGCATGATCTTGGTGCCCAACTTACCGGGCCATTTCTTGAGATGAATTGTTCTCCGAAGTTTTCCCTCAAAATGGCCATAGAATCGCGAGCTGTGTGGCATGTAGCGCCATCTTGTTGAAACCACATGTCAACTAAGTTCAGTTCTTCCATTTTTGGCAACAAAAAGTTTGTTAGCATCGAACGATAGCGATCGCCATTCACCGTAACGTTGCGTCCAACAGCATCTTTGAAAAAATACGGTCCAATGATTCCACCAGCGTACAAACCACACCAAACAGTGCATTTTTCGGGATGCATGGGCAGTTCTTGAACGGCTTCTGGTTGCTCTTCACTCCAAATGCGGCAATTTTGCTTATTTACGTAGCCATTCAACCAGAAATGAGCCTCATCGCTGAACAAAATTTGTCGATAAAAAAGCGGATTTTCTGCCAACTTTTCTAGGGCCCATTCACTGAAAATTCGACGTTGTGGCAGATCGTTCGGCTTCAGTTCTTGCAGGAGCTGTATTTTATACGGTTTTACACCAAGATCTTTGCGTAAAATCTTCCATGTCGTCGAATAACACAAACCCAATTGCTGCGAACGGCGACGAATCGACATTTCACGGTCTTCAGCAACACTCTCAGAAACAGACGCAATATTCTCTTCTGTACGCACTGTACGCATTCGTGTGGTTGGTTTAATGTCCAATAAAGTAAACTGAGTGCGAAACTTGGTCACAATCGCATTAATTGTTTGCTCACTTGGTCGATTATGTAGACCATAAATCGGACGTAAATCGCGAAACACTTTTCGAACCGAACACTGATTTTTGTAATATAATTCAATTATTTGCAAGCGTTGCTCGTTAGTAAGTCTATTCATTATGAAATGTCAAAGCATACTGAGCATCTTTCTCTTTGACACCTTGTCTGAAATCCCGCGTGATCTGTCAAATACTAATGCATGAAAATCCTAACCACAAAAAAATCACCCTTTATATATATATACATATGTATATATTCATATTTATTATTGTTTATGTAAATATTGAGATGGTTTTGAACCGCTTGTTGAGTCACTCCCAAAGTTTCAGCGATCTGGAGAGAAAAATATCTAAATGTTCACCAAACTTTTTATTGTATCTTCATTGAGCTCTGTACCCCTGTGCTTTAAAAATATTATACATAATTTTGTGTTTTTATGCTTGTCCCAGATACACTAATTCCGAGTTATTTAAAAAATGACTGCCAATGAGGCAGGAGGTTTCATGTGTGATTATTTTGTGACCAAAATGAAATTTTGTGTGTCAAATTTGTATAAAACAAACATTCTGTAATTTACAGTAAAATGTTGCTTTAAAAATTAATCCAAAACAAAATATTGATTGAACATCCATAAGCTGGCATCTCTGTTTGTCTGATTTTAAATTCACTAATAATTTATTCTATACACTGACTCAACCAACCTAATATTAACTGACTGATTCGGTTATCATTTTAGTCACAATTTCAGCTGTTGTCAGTTAGACAACATTTCGGTCCAACATGTAACCTCAGTATTAGCCTCAAATAATGGTGCTCTCTTTTACCGGAACGACATACCTAACTTATTAATCGGGACAATTTATATTCTATGTGGTAGAGTTAGATAGAGATTTATACTCTCAACAAATTTCAGAAACAAGAACGTTTATAGAGTTTTTTAGCTTTTCTAAAAACATTAAATATTATTTTACTGTTAGTTAATTCTTATTATTTTAAATACTGCTCGTACCACAAACGTATACAGAATATTGGGGTTTCTTTCTTTCTCTTTCTTTTTCTTTTCCCTGTACTGTTCTGGGGCCGAGGCTCTCCCAACTCGTTCGCGGTTTGCTTATTTACGTCCTTAGCTTTACGCCTGTATTGGCCAATTCGAGGACGTACGGATATAGGTCCGATTTTTATTACCATCTGCACATTGCATAGCTCCATGCCAGCCTATACTGGCATGGAAGATGGGTCGGCCCATGAGCCCCGCACTCCGACAGGGGGTCATAGATGTGTTCGTAAACAAATCGTAATTTGTTGATGAAAATTTCCTTGGCATCCTGCCCCTATCGAGATTCGAACCCGGTACCTCCCTATCCAAACGCCAAAGCTTTAACCACTAAGCCATTTGGTCGGTAATATTGGGGTTTACAATCATTACATTTATATTTCCTGCTGTATTATTAGTATTTGATTTTCGCCGTCGTATTCAAATTATTACATATCCAAATAATACATAAGATATGTTTCTAACCAAAATTCTAAGATTGTTTGCTTCTTAAAACCTTTTTTATGAGTAAGATAAGCAAAAGCATAAATAAAGTAGGTACGTACATAAATAATAAAAATATAATAACACACAATATCGTATACAATTACGATAGATTATCCTGTAAATCTTTTTAATGCAAGGGAAAGATTTAAAACTTTAATAAATAAATAATTTGAATTCTATGTCTGGTAAATATAGAAGGAATATGCTTGTTTATTCTCGTCTTTCCTTTTGCAGATAATCTTGCTTCTTAGCAGTTAAATTAATTCGAGGCCAATATAAATAAGAGAGAAGAAATGCAACTCTAAATGTTAAATCATTGCGTATATTCATAGCCAAGTCGAAGACAAATAACCAAATAGAAGGGTGTATTTGTTGTGGCCAACACCCGAAATTTTTTTTACCACAAATTGATTGATTTATTGACTGGACTGTAGGACCAAGTACTGAACAAGATGTGCCAGATAATGCCGGTCCAATTCCTACAGCCTGTTTACCCTTAACAAGAGAGAAGAAGAGGAGACAGGTTTTAGGACGGAACGACTCGGTTGTAGACACCTAGTGATCATACGGTACAAGACAACACTATTCTTATATACTAGAAGGAAGGTTAAAGGTTTAATAGGTTGCCCTGGTAAATCAGCGCCTAACAAAAAACTATTATTATTTCACATGCATCTGTAGATTTCCTGACATTGAATTCTAAATGAATACTTTTCGACTTCATAAATAAAGAGTGTTTTTTTAAAGATTAACAATTTTAAATTAAAATAGAACAAAGAAAAACATTTTGAATATAAGTGAAACTAGCTTTATTGGATAGATAATTTTGTGCCATTAATGCTTGAATATGATATCGATCATGTGGCCGCCGCGGCTGGCGCGTATCTGGCGTAATCTGGAGATACAATTTTCGATCACTCCTCGCAGGAATTTCGGCCGTATCTCGCTAATAACTCGCCGAATCTTGCGTTCCAAGTATTCAATCGTCTCTGGTTTATCGGCGGAGACAAGTGACATAACATATTACCCAATGAAAATAATCTAATGGAGTTAGATCACACGATTTCGGTGGCCAATTAACGTGAAATTAGTCTTTCATCAAATGTTTCTTTGAATAAATTAATTGTATCCCGCGCTGTGTGGCATGTGGCATCGTCCTGTTGGAACCACATATCAGCAAGATTTATGCCAGCCAATTGAAGACATATGGACCAATGATTCCGCCGGCCCATAAAGCGCACCAAACAGTGATTTTATTTGGATGTAATGGTGTTTCGGCTAAGGCTTGTGTATTTTCTTCACTCCAAATCCGACAATTCTGTTTATTAACGTACCCATTCAACCAAAAGTAAGCTTCATCGCTGAACAAAATTTTGTTTGGAAAATCAACATCAATATCAATTTGTGCTTCAGCCCATTGGCCGAATTGGCGATGTGTGCGATGGTCGGATGGCCAACAAGTTGAAATTTGTAAGCACGTAAACCAATATCTTTAGATAAAATCTTCCATAAAGTTTATGGACACATCTCCAGTTGCTGAGAAAAACGTCGAATTGATTGATTTGGGTCCCCAATACTACGCTGTACAGCGTCTACCGCTTGTTCAGTACGCACTGTTTAACGTCTCACTGGATGCGTATTATCATTTAGAGTATAC
This sequence comes from Nephrotoma guestfalica, assembly GCA_963691935.1. Lineage (NCBI taxonomy): Eukaryota > Metazoa > Arthropoda > Insecta > Diptera > Tipulidae > Nephrotoma > Nephrotoma guestfalica. Next base: position 176,157,177 of record OY829913.1, read on the forward strand.
GTGGTGCGAATGGGCGATTATAACGACCGTAAAATGGACGTAATGCACGATGAGTTTGGTAAACAGAACCATTATTTTGATAAAAAAATTCAACAATTTCCAAGGGTTGCTCTGGCATGAATCTATTCATTATGAAATGGCAAATCAAACTAATGACCAAGCAAATGGCAGCTGTCAAATTGGTTGTCAAACAAAACTGTGTTGCCAACTTAAAGATGTGAACTTCTAAAAACAGCCTTTATTATAAAATTAAAATTTAATCTTTCCCGAGCTACTGAAATTAAACTAAATTAAAGAAATGTTTATAGTTTCAAAATTATTTACTATGTGCTCACAGTTTCAATTAAGATAGGACGAGCTTATTAACAAAAGAAACGAATGGAATTAATACATATGATATAGATGGAAAGATCCCCAACACCAACAATCATCGTGACATAGTAGTTTAATGATCAGCTTACTGTTAGCTACATTTTTATCTCGAAAATTCATAATTTACATTGTATATAAAGAGTCTTCCATCTGTTGGTTTTTTAAGGTTAAACAAAGTATTTATTGTGCGGTGGCAACTCGAGATTTTTTTGACAAATGAAAAGTCAATATAGCAATGATCCACAAATAATTAAAAATCTCAAGAACAACATCCGTACTGAACTTGAGGGCATTGAACAGCTTTTATTGGAAAAAGTCATCAAAAATGTTGATATCCGGATGCAGGCCTGTAACAGGAGCCGTGGTGATCAAATTGTTTTCCATACATAAATGGCATAGAACGAACTTTCACATTCAATAAAAAAATTTATGTTTCATACATTATGTGTTTTTTTATTAATAAAAAAAACAAACAGATGGAACACCCTTTATTTACTGAAATAATTTTCCCAACACCAAGTGAATATTTTGAAACCAGAGGTTATTTAAATAAAGTTATTAATACCCCGTACACTATTATTAATTGAAAAGTTTTATCATATAATATATATAAAGCATACCATAATCAATTCCCACAACATGCAGTTCAAAAATTATAATCTTAGAATTACGAATGAAAAGGAGTAATTCCTAATAAACAGTTCAAATGCTAGTATTGTTTCTCTACTCTAGAAGAATAGTGTACAATGTGTGTATGTCCGTGAGTGCGAAAATTATGTGTGTGTGTGTGTGTGTGTGAGTGTGAGTGTGCGTGCAAATTATATTCGATTCGCTTTTTCGATTTTGCAAATATTTTCAAAAGTATACATATGGCATTATGAAAAAACGATAAAAATAAAGAGATTGTAAGTTATTATGTTTCAAACAAAATTAGTTCAGATTGTATTTTAAATTTTATCAGAATGACGAATTTTGATGAAAAAACTTTATTTTACCAAAATTTGGCATTTTAATGCTGGAAACAGAGTTGCAGAAAAACGCTTGCGTTTAAATTAGAATACACTACTTTAAATGAAATAAAGTACATGTTTTTCCGCAAGTTGCCTCAAATTCTAAAAAAACGCAAAAATCACACGGCATGCAATTTTTGCAATGATGTTGAAAAGTTCAACATTTACAAAAAACGACGAAAACTTAAAAGATCCAAATAAATTTAAAGATTAAATTATCAAGATGGTTTTCTGAAATGTAAGCGGGAATAACGATTTTTGATTATACAAGATAGCTGTACCAAAATTTCGATAAGTTTATTTTTTCATTTTAGAAATCAAGACTGGTGTATTGGACATCTATGTACATTGATGCAGGCAAAATAAAATCGGGTGTTGGTCACAACATATTCACCTCTCAATTTCTCAGTTTGATGCGCAAGCTGGATGAAGTAATCTATATAAAGAATTTACTTATTAATCGCGATTTTTTTTCATAGAAAATTTGCTCACAGATCAAAGAATTCCATGGTAAAGTGAAGAATTTGGTTGAAACCAATATACATTTATTACATTGGCAGTCATTTTTTTATCTGAGAGCTAAATTCTGTTTGAAATAATTCAACATAAGATAAATAATAAATAAATATTTGCTTCGCCAAGAAACCATTTAACGACTATATTTGTTAATCTCACAAATCATCACACAAAGTTAAAGAAAGCCTAGAACCGATCAAGTAAACTTCTATTGAAAATATTTTGTAGTTTCAACCTTCAACTCAATTTAGAGATTCACAGTAGCTAAGTTTAAAAATGGGGGAAATGTTTTCTCCGATGTCTTCCGTTTTCTTATTCTTAACTTATACTAAGATGACAATTATTCGTTAGTTTTACGTAACTTCAAAAAATTATGACTTTTTTTTTGTTTGCTTGAGGTTTGTTTGTTTTCCAGACTAACCGGCTTAGTAACGGAAGGGAAATTTCTTTAAGGAAAATTATGTTGCAACCAAGTGTACAGATATCATCAACGTAAGCTTATAGTTGGCTCGATTTAAAGTATAAGCAACTATACTGGACTATGTTAAAATGACGGATAACATAATCCAAAGACAACAGATTTGGGCAATTGGGTCACCTTGCTGCATTCCCGACGTTATTTCGAAGGTATCCAAAAGTTGTCCATCGACTATCACCCTGCTTTTTTCTAGACTAACTGTTAAGGCTATATTGAAATCTCTCGGCGTATGTTTTGGCTAATTAGGTTTAGGTTAGGCAATAATCATACACAATTACACAACTTAACTATTTTAATAAAACGATTATTTAAATTTTAAAACACGTTTTTACAACATTGAAAAATAAGTCAGTTGGTGTACCTTTAAATCGATCGTTAATAATATATTAATTATACTGTATATATGTAGTATGCACATTTCATTTAATTCATTATTGATGTTATAATTTGTATATTATAGCCTAAACCCAAGTAATAAATATGACGGAAACAAGAACTAATAGTTGCAATAAAAAGTTTTCACATATTCAGAAGGACAGAAAATACCATATGTACATGCATATATAATTCATATATGTATGTAATAATCATTCAATAAACTGAAACCTATTAAAAAATTTATCCTTTTGGCATATACTCGTACTTAAAAACACCATTTTTCTATACTTCTTCTTCACATCGACAAGTTCACATCGCTTAAATGTTGTAATATGTTGTTAATTTAATTAAAAATTTATCAAATCGAAAATCCATAGAATTATTTCATGTATGGTGGATTAAATTTTGTTTCCTCACCGCTTTTCACTATATGTCCTCCTGCTACCTCATCATAAAAGGAAGCAAAATTCCTTTATTTTTATATGATATTAATGTAGAAGCGGATGATTTATTTCCTGAAAAGAATTAATTTCCTTTTCTCTTGTATTTAGGAAATTTACTTTTATTTGTTTTACAGACGTGTATTTGTTTTTTAACTTCAGTCTGTTAAGTAGATTCGATTTATTTATTTACTTATGGATATGCATGTAACAATAAGGAGATTATGTACAGAAACATAACAGGAAATGAATAAACCATTTTTTATATTTATAGATAAACAGCATTATTTTAATTTAAAAGCAGCTAAAGAGATTCTTCCATAGATTCAGTTAGTAGGGCACAACATTCTTTATTATTCTGTTATATCAAAATCAACAAGTATCTAAAAGTAAAGAAAAAAGTTTATGAAGTAGATACCAATGAAGCCCTCTCTAGTATACTGGCTCCTGACGGGTCTCAGTAGGTAATGTAAGAAACTTTTTTTAATCGCAAAAGGGTCAAAAGCGATAAGGTTCATAATACTCAAAACGTTTAAGACAAGAAAAGACTTGATAGACAGTAATCGATAGTGGATTTAAAATGAGTTTTTGAAATGATTTATGTGTGAAGTATAGTATAGTATGTGTGAAGTACAGTATAGTTTGACTATAGAGACTAAAGGAGCTAAATCTAGGGGATAGACAAAGTATTAAAAGAATAGAATACATAGAATATCAAATTAATTTTAAAGAATATACACTAGAGAAGTAATAAAATTAGAAAACTAACAAACTTTAATAAGTATAAAATAATCGAAAACAAATACAAATCTCAAAATATTCATAAGAGTACTGAAGATTTGATATATGAGTGTTTTTGTTTAAAAGAAAATTTGCCTCCATTAAAGTTTGAATTCAAATAAACCACCTTTTCAAAAGATGGTCTGCTCCAAATTTGTAGAAAATTTTACACTTTATGAGAGAATATAGAAGTTACTCTAATGTTCCAGGCCTAAAGAAAAAGGGTAAATAGCCTGACATTGGAAAACGTGGAAATAGAGATATCAACCGTTTTTCTAAGAAGTTTAGAATTTAGCCCCCCCCCCCTCCACCCCCGGTTTTCGTTTTATTCCAAAAATAAACTAACTTTTATAAAAAAAATTGCTAATCCTAACTGTAGGATAATTTCTGTAATTCCCTTTCTGTACTTTCTGAAATTTAAATTAATTAACGAAATATATCTAAATTAATTGGAGCTAAGTGGTTAATCACAAATACAATCTGCAGATATTATTGCCAGCAACTGAAAATTAATTTAATAATGCCTCAATACTCAAGTAGTTTAAAATTTCACTAGATTTAATATTTGATCCTAACACACATGACAATCTTAGAGATAAATAAATTTATATATTTATATTTACAGTGACTTTTTTATTGTGCTTGTTACGTACATTAGTATTCTATTTATATAAAAATTCACAATCGTAGGAATATGCTCCATTTAACGTCAATCTGAGTGACCACAACTATGATAACCAATATTTACTTATACTCAATCAATTTCCCAACCACCCCACATTTATTCATCCCTTAGAATTCTGAACCGAGGATACCTTTTTGGTAATTTATTTTAATTTTTGTATATAAATGGAAAATCAGGAAGAATCACAACAATCAGTTTCGAACCAATGAAAAAGAATTAAAAAATCAGTCTGCCCATCAGATCGCGACGACTGGTGTGAAAACTGATTTTTTCATATTTTGTTTGGAACAAATGGGATTTTTTTCAAATCAATTCTTTCTCATTGATTCGAAACTAATTGTTGTGATTCTTCCTGATTTTCCATCTATATTAGCGTCAAAAATTAAAATAAATAAATTTAATGAAAACAAACAGGATGGTTTCTGGTACACGATTTTATCAAAGTAAATATAGACATTTGTCCAACAATATCATTATTTAATGGAAATATATTAGAAAATATTCAAATATCACCCTAAAACTGGGATTGCATTTAATATTATTATAGGTAATTTAACAGAAAAAGTAACTATAGGCCCTGCTAGATAATTTCTGGAATTTAATTTGAGAAAACTCCACATACATATCTGTAATTCCAAATCATGTATTATGTTGATCGGAAAACTGAAAATTAAGTCAATTTAACGAAAGATTTCTAAAATAATTAGTTCTTACTAAACTAATTTGATAACAAGTAAAAAATTGAATAATGCCTCGAATACCCTACATTAAAGACATAGACAATTATAAAATGAATAAATCTAGCAATTGGACCTAAAACAAAAAATAATTTTAGAAATAATTAAATATAATTAAGATTAATGAAAACAAATAATGGGTTTCGGATATGCGACATTCCTCAAAATACAGACATTTGTCTAACTTGGCGAATGAGATGAAAATTTGTTATCGCAATATTTTTTTGTTTGGCTTTGAGGTTATTTTAAAAAGAAAGTTCATGATATCAAAACTTTCAATTGTTGGTACAATGAACGTGATCAAGTCGAACATTTTAAGGGCATTGTCGTCATTAGTTGCATAGTAATCTGGTATAATCGTAAGCAAAACAGAGATTACATAATATCGAAAGAGTTTGTTATTTATTTAAGGACATTTTGGCGCGAGATTTGAAATATATATGAATGACATTTATGTTGCGACTTACTTGGAGGTCGGTCATACACATTCGTTTAAATCTTTCACACATTTTCGAACAAGACTAGCTTATTTAAACTCTGAATATATAAAAGCTAACATTATTGCTGTTATCCTTTCTATCCTTCTATCGATGAGTTGATTGTTAACTTAACTATTTTAATTTTCTTTTGATTGTCATCATTGTTGGGCAAATATTCTTTCATCATTTTATTCGTATTTACTTTAATTTATCTTGAAAATAAAAAATGTCGAAAAGCTAAAAAAACAAATATGAGGCTTTTTAGCAAGAGGCAAAACATTTATTTATGATATTTATTTTTCCAGCATAAAAATACTGGAAAACCCATAAACCCGAGAGCATACTTAAATGTATCAAAAATTATCTCTTTTTCCATTCTGCATATATGAAGAAATTATCAAGAACTGAACGACTCAAAATATAAATGTTATAATATGTACTAGTACGTACTACGTACATATCATATAATAAAATATGTAAATATTATGGGGATTTATTTGCAATTCGTTTTTTTGTCATGATAGTTAGTACGCGTGTTCTAGTTAGTATAGGTTTGTTTTATATTGTTGAAGTTCTTGCTAATTGGGAGAATAGCTTACTATAAGAAGAATATGTATATAAAAAGAATATTTAGTAATTGATTTTTACAAAGGATAATCAGAAAACCTAATGCGGTTCAAAATTGTAAAATCCTTTAGACAAAGAGAGCCATCAGTTTTATAGTTATTGTATTACGGAATTCGGTATAGAAGCATCATGGCAGGTTGAATAACGCCAACCAAATATAATGGAGGGGATTAGCCTAGCAGGAGTTACCTACAGGAGTACGATTAGACATCTTGAGTTTATATTCGGTGGAGCTATGTCTAAAGATTTTAATATTTTATAAATAGATCACCACCGGTGGGTCGGCTTTATTTTTACTTACTTTACTAAGATGTTATTTATACACAAAATTTCTTCTCTCTAAACCGTTTATAGGAAATATGCAAAATACAAAAATGTTTAAAATTAAGGTTTACTACATTATTGTCGGGTGTCCGAAAATATAACTGATTATTCTGCATGTTGCATTCTCAACATATTCGCGGGCCCTTAAGCATCCTGAAGTGGAACTATCTGTTGAACTGCCATTGCATGAGGGTTTTTTCCTGATCATAAGCCACATAACAGGAACAAGAACTCCTTGTTTATTCCGTGGAGGAATAAATATACCGCAATGTAATGGTGGTAGTCATGTATGTTTAAATCGATTGTTGATGTTTCTACTCGTTTCTTAAGTTGTTGAATTGAGCTCTTGATATGGTTATTGGTTATTGTTGAGCTAGATTTATTTCTTATCGTGTGGTCTTCGTTTATCAATCAACTCACTTATAATACATTGTGGCATAAATTAAATTTTTGATTTACTGGTTGATTCCCTATATCCGACACTGTAAACGTAACAGTTTGGACGCGATTCTATAATTCATTCTCCTTCAATGAATATGGTTGTTGTTTCAATTGTTAGATCCGGGAATTGTATCTGAATCCAAAGTCATGTCCATTTTGCTTATTTGACAGCTTGCTGGGATGCCACCAATTTGTTTGAATAATTACATTTCACAATTCCATGTATTTGTGTTATAATCATATAATGGTTGGTGCATGTTGAAGAGAGCGTCATGTATTGATTTTGTTGTATGGCGATCATCAAGTATAGTTAGACTTTCGCTTGATGTATACATACTCCAGATGATGAATATTAGGAATTGGTATAAGATTATGTCGTGGCTCGATTTCAGACTGTGAACGATTTGTTCTTGGAGCGGATGCGGTTTCAGAATCTGACGGTCTAGTCTTCCTTGATGAACCTCTGTAATAGTGTCGATTATTTGCGAACTGAAATGTCTGACGTTTGATCATTTCCATCATGCATGAAGAGATGTGAATTCTTCATGAAATTTTATATTGTTCAGAATCTTAGTGAATGTCTTAAATTTTTGATTGGTTTCATCATAATTATGCTTAATTAAGATGATTGTAACCTTCAATATCGACATCGACGTTGGCTTGAATTTAATTTTCCTATACTATCTTTGTAAGCTTTAACGGCATTTTGATCAACTACACCGGATAACCCATTGGCAATCGTACCAGCAAAATCGAAAGGTGACCTATTTTGGTGCTCGACTTTGCTCGATTCTGCTCCAATTAAATCAAGGAAAGATGCTTTTATTTGGGATACAATAGTTTCGCATTGTTTCAAAGTATCCGTGGGTACCGGAGCTATTAGCGTTCCGTTTTTGTACAATATAACATGTCCATAACATGTACAGCTGATGAGTAGGGTGCTCAAGATTGCCTAGCTCTGCCCAATAGGAGGGTAAGATTAAAGTAGGTTAAATCTCTCATTCATCGTTGATTAGCTTAGCTTGGCCAATTTTATCAAAATAGATTTTAGAATGGGAGGTAAACCGTGATATGTTGTAATTCATTGTTGTTCCTGCTACTACTGCTTCCAACATGCAGATTTTTGAGAGCATGTGACATAATAGCCTTAGGTTAGTGTTTGCTCTTGTCGCTCAACTATGTTGTTTCGGTTGATTATCGTCCACAACGCAGCTTCATCGGCATTGTCTATTGTTGTTGGTTCTTCTCTTGGCAAATCCGACAGTTTTGTGATGGCTCTTTTGTAGAGAGAATTCCCAGGGCCAAATACTGAAACGGCTCATACGTACCCATCCATTTAGTAGGAGGTAAATTGTCTTCTATTAGAATGTTGATTTGTGGGCTTTGTATGTAACCATTTTGGGCGTTGTTGTAATGTTGCAAGATATTCATTGCTCCATCTTTTCCCATAATCATGTTTTAGTTTTTGTTATTGATGAGCCGTTAGGAAATGTCGGGTGTGAGAATTTCTAGATCGGTTATGTTATTGGATATTAGTCATAAGGGTCTACTGCATCTGTTTGGTTTAGAACTGTTGTCAATTCTTCATAGGTTAGTGTGGTGCTTCTCAGCATAGGTTTGAACTGATCCATAGATAGGTTTGAACTGATTTTACGCAAAATGAGATGATGTTGGTGGTTGACATGTTATCCCGTCTGAAGCTAGCTGTTATGTCACGATTGTTCAAACCCAGGATGGGATTTACCGCGTTTTGCATTCTTTTTAGGTGGTTGTTGACTCCAATGAAAATCACTTCATTGTCACTATACATGTCAAAGAACAATCCTCGTTCTCAAAGATGAAGCTCAAGTCCTTTTGAAGGAAGCAATGAATGCTTTTGTAGTAAGATCTATCTATCTCTATGTGGATTGCTTTGGTAGATGAAGGCAGATGAAGATCACCATGTAACCTTTATAAGTTTTGTATATTAGTGTATTTTGCCTATTTGCAGAGCTTGTTTTTCTTGTCTGCTGATTTATTCTTCAGTAATTGCATTATTTCTGCCTTGAAAAAACTGCGTTGAGTCTGTGTTATAATGTTCCTTTCTTCCTCGTGCAGATCGTACTCATTTATGTTTTTTTTTGTACTTTTTGATAAGTTGTTCACGACTGCCTGTTACTCAGATTCTTTGTATCTACCTATCAAATGATAATTTTTGAATAGCACCTTGTATCAATGAAAGTACTATCGTGGAGTCAGTCCATACAAAATTTGGTGCTTGTTATATGTCTAGTGATTGCTTTACTTCTTGTAGTAGTTCCGCATCCAAGAGGGTTCCATTTAATTTTAAAAGTGGTAGTGCTACTTTTTGTTTTGTTGACGTTACTCTCGTTTTAGCTGCTATGAGGTTGATGTCAACTTGTTCTCCACTGATTTTTTTTAGACAGACACAAGTTGAAGAAGCCAGAGTTTATGCAGCATAATTTTTGGAGTGATTATTACTGGTACTAGACAGAATGTCTCGCTTCCTCAATGATCCAGTGTGTGCAGGAAAGTCTACGTTGAATTCGAAAACGCCTGTACGAGGCTTCCAATAGAGCTCCAGAGCTTTGACGGTTTCATCAACTTTATATATCTTTGTCTTTACGGTCTCGGCTACGTTATTTAGTAGCTCGTTTGCTTATCCACTTCCTCAAATTGAAACTGCATTTCCGGAGTAGCTGGGTTAATTGATTTTGAATGAGTAGTTTTGCATCCGGTCCATGAGGTCATCGACATAAAAATCTGTTTTACCACCTGATAAGCAGATGGAAAGGCGCCTTTTTCGTCCTCCGCTAGTTGTTGTAAAGTTCGGACCGCGAGTTAAGTGGCTACCGAACTTCCATATGTGAGTGTTTTTACTTGGTATTCCTGAACTTTCTCAGCTGGTGAGTTGCACTAAAGTATGCGTTGAAAATTCCTGTCCTCTTCAGCAATCCACTTTCGCCAAAACATATTTTCAATGCCTGCGGTAGATACGTATTTGTGCTTTCACCATCTCATGAAGATATGCAAAGGTTTTGTTGTAATTTTGAGCAGAAATGCATAATTTTATTTAGTGGCCGACCGTGATTGTTTTTGCAGAGGCGTCACACCACTCTTAAATTTTTTGTTGCTGGTACTAGTTACGCCAACAATTTCCGCTAGGTTAATTTGGTACTAAAACCGTTCAAGAGGTGGCTTTGTTAGTTTTGAGGTTATGTGAAATGTCAAGATTTCTAAAGTTTTTAATATGTATATATTGCAAGAAAACCAAAAATTAAATTAAAAATGCTGGAAAATATGCAAGTAAGTTGAAAAAAACAATTGAATTTTAAATAATAACATTTAACTTATTAAAATTAATCTCTTAATAGAAAATAAATGTATTATCATTTGAAAGTTAGTTCAACACAGTTAACTCTAATCGTAGTTTGATGGCAGATTCAGCTTACCCGGACAGTGACTATTTAGTTACCCCATTTAAAGATTTTGGAAATCTGAGCGCGAAAAAAATTAAATTCAACTATTTGCATTCAGCCACTAGAATCGTAGAAAATAATGCATTTGGTCTTTTAAAAAGTTGCTTTAGGCGATTACGGTTTTCTGAAAGCCCCAATGTACTATTTATTACAAATTGTGTGGTAGTTGCTTGCGTTTTGCACAACATGTGCATTTTAGAGGGATACGTGGAGGTTGAAATGGACGAATACCAAGAACAACTACCAATAAATGATCTTCCATTTTCCGAGGGAGAAGAAAATATGAAAACAAAAATGGATATATTTAATGAATTAAACAATAAAAATTTACTAAGTTAATTATATCACATTAAATCATTTCTTTTTCAATAATTCCATCAATTCTTGGTATCTTTTCTCCTTAGCCGCTTTCTTCTCCTGAACGCATTTTTCGAGCAGTTTTCTCATTTCCTTTTTTTCATTTAATTTCTCCGCGGAATAATTCTTTTTTCCTAGAACAGTTCTCTTTATTTCGTTTTTTACTGTTAGTAACCTAAACTTCACCATGTGGCTATCCAGAATCATTAACACTTCCACATATTCGTTAGAATCGTTAGTGTCTTCTGAAATATTTGTGCTGTCGGAAGATGCATTTGGTGTTTCGTTAATTCCAACAGTTACGACGTTTTTTGAATGGACGTGCTTGTTCCAGTTCCGCGATCTTTGGCATTTTTATATGTCCGGTAGAGACTCCGCCATTTCACCTCTACTTGTTGTGCATTCCTAAAATACGTATTATTTAATTATTACTTGAAAATTTACTAAAACAATCTTCAAGTCTTTAAATCTGTTAAAATTGTTTCCCAAAACCTTATCTTTGTATGTACTTATTAACGCCTTTCCCTCCTGATATGACAGTTTCTTATTGGTTTACCATTTGCTTTATTCTATCAATTACAGTGTGTATTTAAAAAATAAAGTATTAAATAAAATTTGTTATAGCTTAGCATTTTTATTGCGGATATATGTAATACTGAATTATAAAAAAATTATTGGTTATGTTTTGCTTTGACTTTTGGTTTTTGTGTTCCATTTACTACCTACTTTTTAGTACTTGTGAATACTTTGCTGGCGAAAATGGAACGCAGCAAATATTCCAGATTAGCCGCGAACAATCGCAATGATTCTGCTCTAGGCTAATCTTCTATACAACTAACACTACTTATAATCCTACTACATTTTTAATAAATGTCTGTAAATTCCTAACTCTTAATTGGCCAATATACGCTGAATTACTGTTTCGCAAAGTATGAATCAATTGTTCAGTTTAAATTGAATTTATTCTGAAATGTCGTAATAATGAAGCTTTAAACCATGACAATTTTAACTTTATATTTCGAGATAGTCAATGATGGGTGAAATTTTTCAACAAATTTTCACAGCATTCGCTGAGCAAAACAGATTCAATCTTAATCACAGTTTTCAATGGCAAGAAAAATCACAAAATTTATCAAAATGGAGGCCGAATTGCTTTTGCAATTTTACGTAACAAAGACTCCCAGTCTGAGCATAGAAAAGTACAAAGGTAATGTGAACGAAATAGAAAATACATTTAATCTAAAACCATGTGGGGGTGGCGTTTTAAATGGATTTCACAATTCCTTTACAAAAATTTTCTTACTTTAATCTATGACCTTTTATGAAGAAATCAAGCAACTGAACAGGGTATTTTACGAAATGATGTGATACAACTGAAAATGTTACTTAAGATCAACTCAAGTATACTTTCTTGTGCGTAGTAAAATAAAGTATAGTTATCATGACAAATGTTGAGCTCGGGATTGTTGCAGATTTGCCATTCGTTTATATCGCCGAACTCAAAAAATTAGTTTTTAAAAAATCTGTTTGTGCGTGTGCTTATGTGATTGGTTCCGTGTAGGCTAAATCATCGTTGGCGCTTTATATTCCAGAGGAATTGACTGGTATTGATAGGTCGCGGATTTTCAACAAGGGTCGACCTTATAGATTTTCTGAAATTTAAGCATGAATAATGGTTTTTGATTATGCAAGACAGTTTTACCAAAAGTCCAATAAGTTTAAATTTTCGCTTTCGAAATCAAGCGTGGTATATTCGAAATCGATGTATACATTCGTGGTAAAAGAAAGTTTGGTGTTGAACAAAACATATTCACCCCTCTATTTTTTATGGCAACATTGAATTTATATTAAATACGAACAAATATTCTATTTACAAATTTCCTATGCATATAATCATTATAGCGTATATCACTGTTTTTCTTGGGAACAATTATGTATTTCGAACAATCGGCCTTTTTGGAAAGGCCTCGGCCTGACATATGCTTCATAACTTCCCAAAATCAAAACCTGCGGATGGTGACAACTTTTCGAGTACATAATATATAGTACATATACGAGTATGCCATTATTCAGCCTTTTAAGCTACATTCTTTTATGCAATTTTTAAATTATAATAGGAACATAATGCGGCCTATTCCAAGATCTTAATTGTATATGTTATAGGTTTTATTGGGTAAAGTTTTTTTTCCTTTTTTAGCAAAAGCACATGTCGCGATTTCTATAATAGCAATTTTATGCCGCGTGAATCGGCCTCAATATACCTACTCGCACATGTATAATGTTTTACTAAAAAAACTTACTATTCGTCACAATATCTACATTTCCAAATTAAATTTATTATTTTTATAAATTGCAGAAGTCCCAAAAGTTTGCCTAACGGAAGAATGTGTGAAAACCGGTTCGTATAGAAGTCAACCGATACGACTGTAGCTTTACTACTAGTTTTTTATTTTTTATTTCAGCATCATCACTATTAGCTGCAATGGACCGAACAGCAGATCCTTGTTATAATTTTTTTCAATATGCCTGCGGTACGTGGAATAAAAAGCATGTAATACCGGAGGATAGAAGTTCGATCAGTACGTTTGAGGTAATATAAATTAAAAATTTTATAATTTAATTAAATCAAAAATTCAGGGTAATGCCTCGTATAGGTTCTAGCAGATCAACAGCAGGTTATATTAAAAGGAGTACTAGAAGAATCTATCGATTTTAAAGATAATAAAGCTACAATAAAAGCGAAAACATTTTATAAAAGCTGTATGGATATACGTAAGTATATAACATCTATAACTAAATATTAGAAATATTGAATATGTATTATTATGTTAAGCTTATATATGTGTGTAACATAAGTTTATCTAATATCCAGAGCAAATTAGAAAAATTGGTGATGGTCCGTTTAGGGAAATTTTGAAAGAGTTGGGCGGCTGGCCTGTTACAGAGCCAATTTGGACCGCACCTAATATTAGTATTGAATATTTATTAGGCCATTTAAGAGGAGAATTCAGTGAATCCGTTCTTTTGGAGGTTTATGTTGGTGCTGATGATAAAAACTCGTCCGTTAATATTTTACAGGTAACACATTTCCGAGAATTTAGAACCGCTTACACTTTTCAATTTATAAGAAAAATATGTAAAAAAAATTAATTTTTAGATTGATCAACTAGTTTTAGCTTTACCATCTCGTGATTACTATTTAAAACAGAGTAGTGAGGGTGATTTACAAGCATATCATCGTTATATGACACAAGTAGCATTAATTCTTGGAGCAAACGTCACAACCGCATTCAATGAACTTGAAGATGTAGTTAAGTTTGAAATAAAATTAGCTAATGCATCGTTACCTGAGGCTGATCGGCATGATACAAGTGCAATTTATCGACAGCTAAAACTAACTGAACTGCAGCGAGAAGTTCCCCACATAAATTGGACTGAATATTTACAAACCATATTGGGTAAACATATTACGCTTGACAAAGAGGAGCCAATCGTTAGTTACGCAATGCCGTATTTGGTACAATTAGGTAAAATTTTAGCCGAAACAGATCGGCGTGTATTACACAATTACATTATTTGGCGATTAGTAATGTCGATCATGACCCATATGATTGATGAATACCAACGAGAACGGATCGAATTTCGGAAAATTTTATTGGGAATCCAGTCGGAACGGCACAGATGGTCACAATGTGTTGAGTGGACTAATAAAAAAATGGGAATGGCTGTCGGGGCATTATTCATTCGAGATAACTTTAATCAAGAGAGCAAAGAGACAGCTTTAGAAATGATACATACGATTCGGGAAGCGTTTAATGAATTACTGGCAGACAATCATTGGATGGATGACGAAACCAGAGCTGTAGCGAAAGAAAAAGCAGACGCAATGAACGAAAGAATTGGTTATCCTGAAATTTTGACAACTCCTGCCGAATTAGAAAAGGAATATATTAATGTGAGTATATAATCGATTAGACTCTCGCCTTTCTCGAATTGTTTAATTTTTATTACAGTTAACCATTGCTCCAGACAACTTCCTTCATAATATCTTATACATTTTAAAATGGGATGCACAACGGAATTTAAATTTATTACGAAAACCAGTGGATAAGGACAAATGGACGACAGAGCCGGCAGTTGTTAATGCTTTTTATAATCCAAATAAAAATGATATCGGTATGTGAATAAACTACAATAAATGAAAATATATATTTTCAGTGGATATTTTAGAGATTAGAGATCAATTGGCTTCCTATCTTTAGCTACATTACTCGCATATTCTCTGGAATGTCCATTTAAATTCAAAATTCGAGGAATTAATTGATTTACTAAATTAAGTTAAATTAATGTAGTGTTTCCAGCGGGCATCTTACAGCCACTCTTTTACAGTCAGCACTTCCCAAAATCGTTAAACTACGGAGGAATTGGTGTTGTGATAGGACATGAAATTACACATGGATTCGATGATAAAGGTAGTTGCCCTATGTACTGAATTAAATATTTAATTACATTGATTATCGCCGTCCTTATTTTTATTTGTTATTCTACCTTCATAAAGGGCGCCAATTTGATAGGGACGGTAACATGATGCAATGGTGGAATAACGCTACAATTAAACAATTCCGGTCTAGAGCACAGTGTATAATTGATCAGTATTCAAAGTATAAAATTGAAGAAGTTGGTTTGTTTATGAATGGCCGAATGACACAAGGAGAAAATATCGCTGATAATGGAGGACTAAAACAAGCTTTCCGAGTAATAAAAATTAATTTAATTTGTCGATGAATATATTCGATTAAACATTAATTTTGTATTTGTTACAAGGCATACCGTAAATGGGTCAGTCGGCATGGCGCAGAACCAAGTTTACCGGGATTAAATTTAACACACGACCAACTTTTTTTCCTGAATTATGCGCAAATATGGTGTGGATCAATGCGGCCCGAAGATGCATTAACCAAAATTCGTTCATCGGTACATTCGCCGGGTATAATCCGTGTATTAGGACCATTATCGAATTCAAATGATTTTTCAAGAGCTTTTAACTGTCCCGTTGGTTCACAGATGAATCCAATAAATAAATGTAGTGTTTGGTAATTTTGATAAGTTTATTTTGATAAATCAAAAATTGAAATCTGTGAAACAAAATTTATTAATATACTCGCACTTATGATAATGAAACCAATTTAAATTAAAGTTTAGTATAAATTTTCTATATACTGTTAATCGTATTTAAGTAAATATATTTAAATTAACAAAATATTGAATGATGTTATGATAAATTAATTTAAAATTATAGACATATTTTATTATAAATATATATATTAGAAAGAAACCAAATGAAATATTATAATAATTAGCTTTTTTTAATTTGCTACCAACCTATTTTAATAAATTTATTACTCTATGATTAATGTTATAAAATTTGAAAATAATTTAATTATAATTAATTGTTACACCTAAAAATTAAATAATTATTATTAAAATATATAAAAGTATTCGTAATAAATGAATGCAATTTGGAAGCGACTGTTTTGTACTATTTACTTTGAAAATAAAAATATAAATTTAGTTAAAATAAGATAATTAAAATGTGAGCTAACTAAATAAATTTGAATTGTATAGGGTTTCCCAATAAGAGTGATATGATCCAAACTTTTCTCGCAATAATTCAATTGTTGCACTTGCTGTGTGGCACGTAGCACCGTCTTGTTGGAATCAAATGTTGCCAAGATCAACTTCTTCCAATTTCGGCCATAAAAAGTTGGTTATCATCGATCTATACCGATCTCCATTGACAGTAACAGTGTTAACACCTTCATTTTGAAAAAAATACGGACCGATGATTCCACCAGACCAAAAACCACACCAAACTGTCAATTTAGGTGAATGTAATGGTTTTTCATGAATAATTTGTGGATTTTCTTCGCACCAGAATCGACAGTTTTGTTTATTTTCCGCACCACTCAGATGAAAGTGAGACTCATCGGAGAAGATGATTTTCTTAAAAAAATCGTTATCGTTTTCAAGTTGTTCCAAGGCAAAATGAGTAATGAAAAAGTAGTAAAGTAATGAAATTGTAAACATTACTGAATACAATGAAACAAAAAATGCCATATCATGACATATTACAAATGGTCGAACGTCACTTAAAAATCATATCATTCCGATTGGAAAACCCTATACTAAAATCGCAATTGTATAGATCATGATTAGTTCAAAATTGTTAATACGTAGGCCGCAAGATGTCGAAAGTGTATATTACCAAAATGCTTTGTTTAAAACATTTTGTTTTTATGGAGTTTGGATGAAAACAACTCTAATAAAATTTAAATTAATTCAGTTGATTCAGTACCGTAATTCAAAGTGTGGAGTATTATTAGAATTAGATTCATTATTGAATTTAGAGTTTAGTTTATTATTTGGTGTTTTAATGGTTTAGAGATGTCATTATAAAAGATTTATATAAATTGTTTATCAAATATAATCATAACCATAGCAAGTATTAATTTTCATTAATTTTATTCCAATTTTGTTAGAGCTGTTTTCGGCTAAATTCCACAACAATAAATATAGACTAACCAAATTGGCAATTTAGACTAGCGACGCATTGGGTACTAACGAGAACAAGCATCATGATCGTCGTTCCAACACCATTTACGCACATACCAAACAAATGTGTGTGGTTTTTATTCCAAAATTTAAGTCTAGTAATCACTAATAATACTCCACATTTGAATTATGTTACTTTGGATTAAATTAATTTAAATTTTATTTGTGGTGTTTTCGACCAAACTCCATATAAAAAATATGGAATAAATATTCCTCACTAGCGACTTCTTGCGGCCTACATATTAAAAATTTTGTACTAAACATGATCTATATATAAAAAAAAGTTACTCACATAAATAAAAAAAAAGCAAACTTCTATAATATTACTCAATCTCGACGATTAATTAATTAATTACTCATATATATAGAGTACATTAACTATTTGTTTAATTAAATAACAAACGCGTGAGAAATTATTTAAGTTCTTTGTAGATATAATTTTATTTTTTTATTTTGCTGGCGCTACATTTAATGTATTGTCTTATTTCTAAGGTTACATAACCCATTTTGCTGCTGCTGAATAAGACATACTATGGTAGGCCGGGAAGGGGATGATCTCGTTTCCTTCCGTTTACAATTACTTTTTAAGCTGTTCCCATGCGGCCACCCAAATTTGTAACCCATGCAACGGCTGTTAATCCATGCAACTGTTGCTTGACGTTGTTGGTGAAGTGTTGTCGCATTGTCCCTCTCATTGCCTCTTATCCCGAGGGCTCGAGACATATACTTTCTGATGCAAAATTAATCACTAAAAAGAAATTCAATAATATTCTCACATGTTTTTTACTTATTTACATAATTAAGTGACAAAAGTGCACATGAAAATGTATATTATCCAAAATAAAATATACATTTGAAATATAGCTTTAACTATCAAACTCAAAAAAATTATTTAACTTCAAGCAAATTAATTATTAAATAGAGTATAACCAAAAGTGATATTAAGTTAACTCCTTAATTCTTAATTTGTTGAATGTTTTGAAATAAAACCACTTATAATTTATTTAAATTGATGTTTGTCCTGACCATATTTACATAAATTCTTTCAAAAACAAAATTGTTTCAACCGAAACAACTATATAATTGTATACAAATAATTTTAACAAACATATCATGTATGAAATTTTATTATTTTCAAACTATAAACAGATAGTACATACTTGTGCTATAAATATAAATAAACACGAAAATTTATACAAAAATGTGAAATGTTTACACTCATTTCTTCATGCCGTAAGTCAGCCTCATAACTAGTATAATAAAAGTATTTACATGCGAAATGTAATCTTACTTTTTGTATAGCCATAGTAACTTGATTATCTTTTGTTACCAACATTGAAAAAATTAAAATTACCCAAAAGTTACCATGGGCTACTTCTGATAACGACTAATATTTTTAGGTTATATTCGAATGGACCTTTTTTGATTTTTTACTTTGTTGTTGATATTTTCAATATAAATATTTTGATTTGTCTATTACTTTTATATTTTAAGCCACTATATTCTAGGCCAATTTTAAGATTAATGGAGCATTTACATGTAGAAAATTGTTTGTCTTCTGCAATTTTTGCAGGTAAATAAGAAGCATCCCCTATATAAAAATATGCAATATTCGAGAAAGAAATAAACACATATAGTAATGCCATAATTATTTTATAGGAGTATTATTAATTTATTTTTAATTAATTCAAATGCAAAATTTACTTGTACGAGTATATCTGCGGCGTCTGCTTTTATTATGAATCCTTAACATTTATAAATATAAAATAATTTTTTTTGTTAATTTTAAAATTGTTACCATAAAAATACTCGAATCGAATATATTTTATGGCAACTTTTTTATTTTTATAGTGGTTTAGCTCAAAAGGTCTTCTGCAAAGTTTTGCATGGATATATTTCTTTTCTTGTCTCTCATGTGGAAAAGCCAATGTTATGTCTTTCATTTTACAGGAGAGAAATGTTGGGTGCATGTAAGTGGGCCAAAGACCAAATAAACTAAATCAAATTATATATATATATATATATATATATATATATATATATATATATATATATATATATATATATATATATATATATATATTACATCGCCTGAAAAGTATCCGGTTTGACACATAGATGGTACCACAAATTTAAACTTCACATTATTTTTAAACTCTACCAACCTTCAAAAGATATGTATCAAAATTTCATTACATTTCGATCATTAGTTTATAAGTTTCAGTTGTTTTAGTGACGTTACTTTTATTAATTTCAAAACAATGAAAACAATAATTTCGTGTGTTGATTAAACACTGTTTTTTGAAAATAAAATGGTTTAAATTGGTTTGAAACCGTAAAGTGATGTTGCGTGAGATAGCCATAGAAAATTCCATTCTATTTCCATGTCCATGGAAAAAATTGCTCTTTCACCAAGGCAATGCATCCTGTCACAAGTCGATCGCAACAATGGTAAAATTGCACGAATTGAACTTTGAATTTCTTCCACATCAACCGTATTCGCCAGATTTGGCCTGGATATCCTTCATCGAAAGAGATTTGGCTCCAATGAAGAAGGGATTGCCGAAACTGAAGCTTATTTTGAAGACAAAGATAAATCGTTCTCCAAAAAAGGCATCGAAATGTTAGAGAGGCGTTCTACTGATTGTATCGCTCTAGAAGGAAATTCTTGGGTGATTAAGTGATAATCGAATGCAGCAGTAGTAGAGTGCATGTGCTCAAGTCATTCAGTTACTGTGTCATCAAAGGAATGTATCAACTGTGGACTTGGACATAGAAAATTGTATGTAGTATGTTATAGAATGCCAGAATTTAAGGCAATTTTAAAGTGATATGTATATATATATATATATATATATATATATATATATATATATATATATATATATATATATATATATATATATATATATATATATATATATATTATATATATATATATATATATATATATATATTATATATATATATATATATATTATTATTTATATATAAAGAGTGGCGCATAAGTAAAGTTATGATTTAATTAGTGAATATTTTTTTTTTTGTAAAACTTGGGAAATTTATGATGGAAAGACTCAGCACAGAACAAAGAGCCAAAGTTGTTCAATTTTATTTTGAAAGTCAGCATTCGATTATTCAGACACAAAGACCATATCGAAATTTCTTGACCATACCGAAATTTCTTTCATGTTCGAAATTCACCTAGCGCTCCAATAATTTACTGACTGGTTCAGCGTTTTCGGCAACAAGGGGCTTTCTTGGGATCTCGTGTGCTGGAAGACTTCGTGCAGTTAGAAATAATGTGAACATTGCTCGGGTACAAGCAAGTATTGAGGACAACTCTGATACTTCCACCAGGCCACGTTCTCAGCAGTTGGTGATGTCTAGGTGGTCTTTGCAAAGAATTTTACATAAGTTACACCTTTTCCCATATAAGATTCAATTGGTTCACGAGTTAAAACCAAATGATACACAAATACGCATTCAATATAGTTTATTCACAAACTCATAATGAGCGACGAGGCCCATTTTCACCTCAATGGTCACATGAATAAACAAAATTGCAGAGTATGAGACACCCAAAATCCAAGTATAATTGTTGGAGATCAAATGCATCCACTTAGATACACATTATGGTGTGGAATAACTCCAGAAAGTATCATTTTAAAGTCTAGCCGGACATATTTATTTTCAAAAATGGGTCGAAAAACGGACCTAAGCAGTGAAAAAGCATGCTATCGAAGCATTATTAAAAACAAAAAACCATTCATACCGCGAGATTGCAAAAATGGAAAAAGTTTTTTGCTCATCAGTAAGTAATTTGGCAAAAATTCTTCAATCTGGCGTACATTTTATGAGACCAAGAGAAGAACCTGTAGAATGATTTTTTTTTAATTTATAGGTTATATTTAGTAACGAATGCAGGCTAGAGGCCGATACATAATAGGCCCAGTTTGTCAGAAGGAGACCAGAAAAGAGGTTTAGGGAGAATTGCGTAAAGTAATGTCAGAAACATAAAACATCCACCATCAGTAAAGATATGGAGCTGCATTAGTGGAGATGGAGTATCCAAAATACTTCGTAGAGGAAACCATGAGAAAAGAACAATATAAAAAATTGTTAACAGACGTCTTATTTCCTTACATGAGGTCGTTAACTAATATATATTATATATATTCAAATGTATTTATATATATATATATATATATATATATATATATATATATATATATATATATATATATATATAGTACTGTGGACAAAAAGTAGTAAGACTTTATAATTTAAATTTCGCGCGAAAAACCATTGAAATATTTCTTTTTCTATGTTGGTATGACTGTTAGTGACATCTGTGCCAAATGTCACATCAAAATAATCATTAGTGTTTAGTATACGCTTGTCTTTCTGAAGTACAAAAAGTGCATTCGGTGATTTTTACAATGAGTGAAATTATCAACAAAGAAGCTCAATTAAATTTTGTGTGCGGAATCAATTTTGTGGTGCCGAAACGTTTAGAATGTTTCAAAAGACCTTCGGTGATAATTGTATGTCGCGAGCAAGTGTTTTTGATTGGTACAAATTGTTCAAAGAGAGTCGAGAACGTGTTGACGACGAAGCACGTCTAGGACGGCCATCAACATCAACTGATGACCAATGCGTTAATAAAATCAAGGAATTGGTGCTCGAGAATCGACGATTAACAGTCAGAGACCTTACTGGCATCGTTGAAATATCGATAGGATCAGTGAAAACCATTTTGAAAGATCATTTGGTTCTAAGAAAAGTGAAAGCACGATTGGTTCCAGATTTTTTCGCCAAAAATTCCACCCATATCGTTCCGCAACCACCGTATTCGGCTAGTTTAGCTCCGTGTTACTTCTGGCTGTTCAGCAAACTCAAACGACCGCTCCGGGGAAACCGTTTTGAGTCAACTGAAGACATTAAACGTGAATCGCTCGCGCATTAAAGGCTATTCCGGAAATTGACTTTAACAACTGTTTTGAGGATTGGAAAAAACATTGGCACAAGTGTATTGAGCCCGGGGGGGATTACTTTGAGGGGGACGAAATAGATTTGGAGAAATAATTAAAGAATTTTAAAATTCTTACTTACAAAGTCTTACTATTTTTTGCCCACAGTATTTATATATTCGTATATATATGTAGTCAGTGCCTATTTAATTATATACGGCCGTCTCGCAGTATATTGACTTTGTTGTATGCAGGCCTAAATAACGTATAACGTACCTAACACATTCATACAAATGCTATGGAAATTATTTTTCTTGAAAAGCTTGTTTTGTATCTATTTGTATCTCGTAAATGTGGCAAAAAAATAAACTTCCATTCTCCTGAACATGAACTTTGTTTATGTATCTTTAATTTTGGTAAATTGTTTTTAATCTACCTGTTTTAATGTATCTACCTTAAAAGTAGTTTTCATTTAGAATTTTACCAGTTTCCGCTATGATGTCTTTAATTTGATGATGGTCGAATAAAATATGTAGAGCATAGTTAATGTGTATGCATGACGAGTAATAATTTCGTTAGTTTTTCTTCTTTCTGTCATCCACTCTAAAATTTTGCTCTATACTCGTATATTATACGGTGATCATCAAATTAAAGACATCATAGCGGAAAATGGTAAAATTCTAATAATTGCAAACTAACTTTAAAATTAAAAACAATTTACCAAAACTAAAGATAAATAAACAAAGTTCATGCTCAGGAGAATGAAAATTTATTTTTCTGCCGCATTTACGAGGTATAGGTAAATAAATAAAGTAAAAAAAAATTTTCAAGAAAAATTTTTCCATAGCATTTCTATGAAAGTGTTTTTTCGTACTTACGTTATTGAAGCCTGCATACATACTGCGACAATTCTGTTTATTAACGTACCCATTCAACCAAAAGTGAGCTTCATCGCTGAACAAAATTTGGTTTGGAAAATCAACATCAATATCAATTTGTGCATCAGCCAATGAGCTACATTGACCGAATTGGCGGGGTGTGCGATGGTCAGATGGCTTTAATTCTTGCTCAAGTTGAATTTTACAAGCACGTAAACCAAGATCCTTAGATAAAATCTTTCATAAGGTGGATGAACACATCTCCAGTTGCTGAGAGCGACGTCGTATTGATTGATTTGGGTCTTCCTCAATTCTACGCTGTAGAGCGTTTTTCGCTTGTTCGGTACGCACTGTTTGACGTCTTACTGAATACGTATTATCATTTAAAGTATACGTGATGCGAAAACGATCCATAGTTATGCGAATTACCCGCTTTGATGGACGATGATGACGACCATAATGGACCATGGACGTAATGCACGATGAGTTTGGCGAACAGAACCATTATTTTGATAAAAAAATTCAACAATTTGCAGAGCAACGCTTCTCTGGCGCGAGTCTATTCATTACGAAATGGCAAATCAAACTAATGATAAAGCAAATGTCAGCTGTCAAATCGGTTGTCAAACAAAACAGTGTTGCCAACTTAAAGATGTGAACCTCTAAAAACACCCTTAACTACAACGTAGTACCTTGTTTTGAAATGTTTGTATGATCTTAACTATAGCTTTTTTCTGTAGCCCCAAAGCTGAATACCATACATCCAGATAGGTTTTAGGATTTGTTTATATAGCAGCAGTTTGTTGTGCGTTGTTAGTTTAGAGTTTTTTTTTCAATAAGCCAGTTCAATTTTCTAAATTTTAAAATCAGTTCTTGCATTTTCTTTTTAGCATGCACTTTCCATCTGAGTTTAGAGTCTAGCGTCATGCCGAGGTACTTAGCGTTATCAGAATATGAAATTTTTTGCGAATTCAGTCTAATCGGAATATATTCTAATGCCAAATCTTATCAAATGCTTGGGCTACGTCTAAGAATATTACTAAGAATATATATACTTTCATTTTTTCCAGCGTCTCCTCAATTATACCAGTAATCCTAGGTACCTGTTCTATCATTGAGTGCCTTTCTCGGAACCGAAATTTGTGTGCTGGTATAAGATTTTTGCCCTCTATAATTGGCTTTAGTCTCTTGAGAAACAATCTTTCGAAAATCTTTGATGTCGTTGTTAGCAAAGAAATAGGCCTGTACGATGTTTTGTCGTTTAGCGGTTTATTAGGCTTTGGAATCATTATGATTTCTGCTACTACTTTCCATTGTTTCTTAACATAACTTAGTCTAAAGATAGCATTGATTATGTGCTGTACTTTTCTTAGTGCCTTTTCAGGTAGGGCTTTGATTATTTACCCCGTTATCAAGTCGTATCCAAGGGATTTTTATCTTTGGGTCTTTTACTTCTTGTTAGATTTATTTAGAGTAACTGGTGGCAGGGATACCTCGTCTATCTGGCTTATATGGGTTAAAAATTCATTATCCGTTTGTCCAGTTGGTAGTTTGAAGGTATTTTAGGTGTTCGGGAAACACATCAACTTTTGGCTTTTCGCTGCGAGCCCAGGTTCCATCAACCATTTTTATGGGTGGTACTTGCATTTTTGGCCTTTTTAAACCTTTGATGGCTTTCACGTCACGTTTACCTGTCAGATTACTTAGGAAGCTAACAACCGACTCATTCTTAATCTTCTTTATTAGTAGTTTTAGTTTGTTGCACAAGTTGTTTTCATTTGTTTTATCTTCAGGGTCTCTAGTTATCTGCCAAGTCTTACGAGCTCTTCTATTTTCGTTAACCAACTCTCTCACTTCAACTGGATAGTATATTCTTTTTGGTAATACTTCTTGCTGATCAGGAGTACTTTCCCAGGTCGCTTTCTGTACACTTTCAATGAGGCTTTCCAATTCTTCTTCTATCATGTAAGAGTTCAAGATCTGCACTGAAAGAATTGCTATTTCTTAAATAGTGTGTCATTATTTTTTCTTGTTAAGTTTGTATGGACTAGAATGCACTCTCGAACGGATGCAGCACATATTGAAAGATCATCTTGGACTAAAGGCCTTGAAATTCTTCTATTCTTTCTTGGACTAAAGGCCTTGATTTGTTACGCTTGCACGAAAGTGGCGATTTGCCGAATTTGGTTTGTTCCGATGAGTCACCGTTCGTTATTGAGCAATATGTGAACAAGCAAAATGACCGGACTTACTTGCCCGGCCGTTCTACTGAAAATTTGGACCAACGGGTTGCTACTCGAAACCAATGCCGCCGATGGTGATGGTTTGGGCCGCCGTAACTGCCGAAAGCCGTTCACCGCTCGCTTTTTTGGACCGTGGTATCAAGATAAATGCTCAAATTTATCGGGATCATGTGTTGGAGGGAGCGTTGAAGCCTTGAGCACAAAAACATTTCGGCCGCAGAGCCTGGACATTTCAACAGGACTCGGCGCCGAGTCATAAAGCGCGCGTCAATCAAGATTGGCTGAGTAACAACGTTCCGCGGTTAATTTCCACTGCCCAATGGCCACCAAATTCACCGGATGCAAATCCACTAGATTTCTCGGTTTGGGATATTTTGAAAAGCAAGGTTTGGACCAAAAAATACCAAAGTGTCGATCATCTCAATCAAGCGCTTCGCCGGGAATGGGCCAAAATACCGCAGAGCCACTTTCGTGCTGCATGCAATAGTTTTGTCGGCCGTTTGAAGGCCATAATCACGGCTAAGGGTGGTCATTTTTTACTTTAATTTAATAAAATTCATCAAAAAATAAAAATTCTGTGGCCTTTTGTTTTGGTAACACTTCGTGTCAGCCACAATGTACTTCTGTTTGTGTTGAGTACAAATGGTAAAATATTGACATTTGTGATTTTTGTGTTTTAATTGTTTGGCGTGAACCTTTGTACAGTGCAATACAGAAATTCCTGGATTAACAAAAAAGCAAAAAAATGCTATCGCGCTTGTGGCATGCTTAAATTAACAAAAAACGCAGAAAACGGTCTACAAAATTAAGTCGAACTACTACATACGAATGGACCATACAACCTTTAATATATTTTTGTAATTAGTATCGCCAATAATTATTAAACACAATACAACTGCTGTAACTGCAGAGGAAACGTTAATAGTAACGCTACTATATCTTGGTACTGGGAGAGAGTATGCCGATTTACGATTCAGTAGCGCAATTTCTCTTCATTTACTTTCAAAAATAATTCCGAAGACTTGCAATGTTATATATAAAGTGTTCCTAAATACCTGTATAAATTGTAATTATGTATACATAATTAATTTGTTTGTATTTTAGATGGCCCCAATTGAAACAGAGTGGATATATGTTGCTAATTAATTTCATAGCTTTTGGCAATTTAACAATTCTGATAAATAAGCCAATAGCAACAAATTCTTTATATTATAACCATAAGGGGTACTTTTAGTGTTGTATTGTTTCCGATTGTCAATGCTAATTATGAAATTTTGTATGTCCATTCGGGGTAAATGGAAATGTATCTGATGGTGGAATTCTGAAATATACTGAATTTTGCAGAAGACTAACATCCAAAAATCCAGAATCTCCTTTCTAACCCGATAAAACCACATTAGCACCTTATGTTTTCCTAGGTGATAGTGTCGCTGCATTGGAAAACAATTTAATGAAACCGTTCCCCAAAAAAATCTCAATAAGGAAAAGCGTATATTTAATTACAAGTTTATAAATAAAATAAATAAAGAAAAATCAACAATAATTTGAATATTTAAAAAAAAATTATTTTTTAAAGTAAATGAAAAGCCATATGGAAACTTTTCGGGGGCAAATCCAGCTTCCTTCGGGCATAAAAATCTTTATAAAGTTAAATAAAATAAATTATAAAATTAACAAAAATAATTAATTTATAAATACAAAAAATAATAAAAAAAATAGTACAAATTTAATTTAAATAGAAACTTAATCTACAAAAAATAATATTTCAAATGACTAGCACAGAACTTCAGCTCGGTTGCGGCTAAGTCCATTGGTTGTAGTTCGGTGGATTAACATAAAAAGAAAAGAAAATATGGTTAGCAAATCTTAAGAATTAATACGAATATATTTATTTATTTAAAAGTAAGTATTTTACGATTCGTGATATCGTTCAATGCATGGCGCTTATCGTTCACATTCTTTCACAATTTGTCCGTAAAAAATCTTTTCCAAGAATTCCATCACAGTTGATAGGAAAGTTATCTGGTACGATATGAAATTTTTGTGGAATTAAAATATTTTCGTGAAGTATGATATTTGAATTACACAGAGCTATTGTTGTAAAATCATGGTTGGTAACTCCTTTAATTATACATCTTTTTCAGGATAACATTGTGTTTTACCAGCTAATACTCCATGTTTTACAACACTTATTTCGGCCCAAGTATCTATTAGAAAGCTTAGAGTGATCTGTTCAATTTTCGTGAAATCGATTTAAAACTATAGCACACGATTTTTTCATTATTTGTATTGTTCGATTGACTACTATTAGAACTCATATAATTTGAACACTATTTTATGAATTGTCCACTCGGCTTGACGTGCTCGGTTTGATCATATCGAGTGTTGTTAAGTTTTCCGAATCAAGTTCTCGAATTTCGTTAATTGTTCCTTGAAGTTTATTATAACGATTCAAGTCCTTGTTTATTTTCGTACGACAATTTCGTATATGGTGTCCGAATCTACGACAATACGGACAAACAGTATTGTACGTTCTAATGAGATGTCTAGGAAAAATTTGATTATTATTATTTGGGAATCTAACAAAACTTTGTTTATTATTATTATTACTTGTATTAATTCGTACCTGAACATTTGCTTTAAGGTTCGGAGAAAGTAAAGAGTAACATGCTTTTGCATCGTTTCCAATATTATTGCACAATTGACACATTACATTATTACTAATATGTTCATGAGGTTTGTTTACAATAAAATTTAAATTCTTTTCTTCTTCAAGAGTTTTGGCAATGGCCTCCTTTAAAGTTGAATCGACATGCTTTGATTATTAACTTTATTGGAGCAGCATCTTTTCCTTCTCTGGAAATGCAAGCGTCATTGAGATCTGCTATAAGCTGTTCAAGTCTTTGAGCAAAGGTTTTTATAGTTTCATTTTTGGATTGTTGTATTTGAACTAATTCTAGTTGTAATTGTTCGACAGAATCAATCAGAAAATTGTAACAGTAATGCATCTTTCAAAGATGTCCATTAGGAATTTTCCTTCCGATGTTGGTTAATTTAAAAGAGACTTTCACACTAATTGGTTCTTTATATTCATTAGAAGATTCAACATAAATTTCATCGGAATTATCGTTATCGTTTAAAGTATGATCATTACTTGAACTATTACTAACGGTTTCACTCAGCTGATCAACAGATGAAGTCGATTTTAAAATAACTCTGTTTCTTAAATTGTGTGTTTGTTCTTCATCCGAGCTCATTTGCATTTAAATACATAAAATAGAAGAAAACTGATTCAATTAATTATGATATTAGAAGAAAATATTTATATTTTTTTTATTGGTTCTAGGACGTTTACATTTGTACTTTTGTACATACAGGTTTAATAAAAAAATTGTAGTAACAATTAAGACGATTTGAATTTATGATGTTGGAGACAAGATTAAATTTTTTTTGTTGAATTCATTTATAAAATGTGACGAATTTGATGATAATATCTTTTTTTGTAATTTATAACGGCTGGCCGATGATGATGATGATGTACTCGATGGTAATTTTCCTTTTCCTTAAAGTTGGTGATATAGGGTGTCACAATAATCGGTTCAGATTTGACATATCGGTTATTTGGCTCTGGCAACACTAGGTTAGGTTTCAGTGGTTGCTTACTGCACACTTAGGCCAATTTTTAGGCCCATTGTGATACCACTCATTCACTCCACATCATTAACCCACCTACTTCACCTACTCACACAACTACAGTATACCACCTGCACATTGCAAGCTCCATGTCAACCTGTACATTGACATGGAAGGTGGGTCGGCGCGTGACACGGAATTCTGCACTCCATCAGAGGGTCTTAGTTGTATTTATTAGCATCACCGATCGTAATCGATGATGATAATTCGATTTGCATCTAGCCTCTGATGGGATTCGAACCCAGCACCTCCCGGTCCAAGTGCCGAAGCTTTAACCACAGCACCACTTGTCCGGTTGTGGCAACACTAATATCATTCTTTCTTTTACAGAAACTCAGTATATTATTTCTAGTTAACGAAATTAGTCGCTTAAGGCTTCAACAAAAGTGGGAAATGTTGGAAATTTACTTCCAGACGGGACTCACACCCAACGGTATCAAGAAGGTTGTGTATAAAGTGCGTGATACGGGCTACCTAGTCGACAATCCAATGAGTATCCGACTCGTCGTGTCCGTTCAGCCGAAAAAACGCCACGGTGGCAAAAAATGTGCGTCAACGGCCGAGAACATCAATTCGTCATCGTGCATCGGAAATGAACATCAGCCGTTCTTCTATGCAACGAATTCTGCGTAAAGATCTTGGTTTGTGGCCCTATAAAGTTCAATTGATCCAGCAATTGAAGCCCCGTGACCATCTGCTTCGACATCGATTCACTGTGTGGACCTGCGAAAACTCGAAATTGATAATGATTTTGCTCAAAAAATCATCTTTTCGGTCGAGGCGCATTTTCATCTCGGTGGGTTCGTAAACAAACAAAATTGTCGCATTTGGGAATCGGAAAATCTACAAGGATATGTGGAGAAGCCAATGCATCCATGGCGTGTTACTGTTTGGTGCGGCTTGTGGCGTGGCGGGATTATTGGGCCGTATTTCTTCGAAGATGAGGCCGGCGCGACCCTTACGATCAACGGAATCAACTACCGCCACATGTTAACATCTTTTTTGTGGACATATCTTGAAGATATTGGTTTGAATGACCTTTGGCTCCAGCAAGATGGTGTGCCATGCCACATATCGGGCGTTACAATAGCGAAACTGCGTCAAAAATTCGATGGCCGCATTATCAGTCAAAATGGTGACGTGAAGTGGCCGGCAAGGAGCTGTGATTTAACGCCTTTGGATTTTTATTTGTGGGATGCCGTGAAGAACAAGTGTTATACAGACAATCTACAAACAATTGAGCATTGAGCATACAGACAATCTACAAATATTGAAGCAACCATTGCCGAAATAGATCCGCACACAATCCAAGATGTGCTCAGAAATTGGATTGAATGAAACCATTTTCCATAAATAACCAGGGGGATTGTACTTCAAACAAAAACATAAATTTGGAAATATATTACGCCGTTTTTGTTTTATTAAATTTTTAAATCAGAACTTCTTATTGCGACACCCTGCAGTTAATTTTCCCGGTGACGTTGAAATTCAAAATGCTCAAGATGTTATGTTGTAAGTAAAGTTGGATTATACGGATGAATTGTATTAATGAGTCTATTTACAGATGAACGATGATGATTATTTTTAATAGTGTTGAAATGGTTTTTTATTATAGCAACCACTGTTATTCTGGATCATGTACTCGTATATGATCCAGAATAACAGTTTTTTTTTTGTTTAAAGCTGATTCGCGTTTTAACTGTTATTAGCAAATTGGCTCGATAAATTCGGCGTTTTTAATCTAATTTGTGCAATAATCACTTATTTGGTTAATTATGAAAAATCGATGAATTTTATAACTGATTATGGAATTTTATTCCATTCGACCAAAACTTTCGCCAATTCGCATGGCATTATACGTATAGAATCTTCGTAGAATTTTCGGAAATCACTCAGTTATAAATTAATTCACTTTTACAATGAAACCACTTTATAAGTAATATTTATTAAACTTTTATTTATTTTAAATGCTATTTTGCAGCATTAGATGATTATCTGTTGTCGACCAAATCTCCAATCGATCTTTCTACTTAAAACTTTCGTTATCGTCAGAGATAATACATCGATACAATACATCTATCTATATGTATAGTATATAAAGTATATGTCTCTTAAATAATACGGTATATAATAATTAATATTTATTTACCACACAATCATAATTCATGATTTGTGAGTACTTATTTACAACAATGCAATAATATTTTATGTTTGTACAAAATAAGGAAGAATAGGGTAACTATTCTCTACAAACGTCATCTGAAGCTACACCAAAATACTGAAGATGTATTATGCGAAATTTGCTGGAAGACTTTTAGAGACTCACGTAAATTAGTTACCATAAAAAAAGAAATCATCCTATCGCAATACCACCACAGATTAATGTTGCAGCTGAAGATGAGGCGAAAAAGATGAGGTTGAACGAGTGCGACGAAATTTTGGAAGAATCTACATGCGATATTTGTAATAAGTAAGTTTCATTAAAAAAAAAAAATTTATAATCATTTCTAACAATAAACATTACATTTCTGTAATGTAATTTTACATTTCTTAAATAATTCTGATTTTTTGAATTTTTGACTTATAGATGGCTAATGTGTAAGAATCACAACAATCAGTTTCGAACAAATGAGACTATTGATTTGAAAAAATCAGTCTTCTCATCAGGTCGCGACGACTGATGTTGTATTACTACATTGGAATATTGTCTATATATATAGAACATACCATGTAGTTGTACTACTAGCGAATTACTGCATAGCGTACGAAATTTTTGATTCTTTCATATTTCCATCTGTATTCAATTTTAACAATTAAGTTTTTTCGCATTTACGAATTTTATTATATATTTTACCTTTTTGGTTTTTGCAATTGTAATGGTGTTATTGTGATTGTTCTGTATATTGGTATATTTCAGCACTCTCGAATTAAATTCACGAATCGTAGGAAATTCTTCCATTTAGCGTCACTATCTGTGTGACAAACGAATATGATAATCGACACTTACTTATACACAATCAACTTCCCAACCACCCCATACTTGCTTTCCTTTTAACGCCGGATCGCGGATAAATTTGAATTTTTGACTTATAGATGGCTAATGTGTAAGAATCACAACAATCAGTTTCGAACAAATGAGACTATTGATTTGAAAAAATCAGTCTTCTCATCAGGTCGCGACGACTGATGTTGTATTACTACATTGGAATATTGTCTATATATATAGAACATACCATGTAGTTGTACTACTAGCGAATTACTGCATAGCGTACGAAATTTTTGATTCTTTCATATTTCCATCTGTATTCAATTTTAACAATTAAGTTTTTTCGCATTTACGAATTTTATTATATATTTTACCTTTTTGGTTTTTGCAATTGTAATGGTGTTATTGTGATTGTTCTGTATATTGGTATATTTCAGCACTCTCGAATTAAATTCACGAATCGTAGGAAATTCTTCCATTTAGCGTCACTATCTGTGTGACAAACGAATATGATAATCGACACTTACTTATACACAATCAACTTCCCAACCACCCCATACTTGCTTTCCTTTTAACGCCGGATCGCGGATAAATTTGAATTTTTGACTTATAGATGGCTAATGTGTAAGAATCACAACAATCAGTTTCGAACAAATGAGACTATTGATTTGAAAAAATCAGTCTTCTCATCAGGTCGCGACGACTGATGTTGTATTACTACATTGGAATATTGTCTATATATATAGAACATACCATGTAGTTGTACTACTAGCGAATTACTGCATAGCGTACGAAATTTTTGATTCTTTCATATTTCCATCTGTATTCAATTTTAACAATTAAGTTTTTTCGCATTTACGAATTTTATTATATATTTTACCTTTTTGGTTTTTGCAATTGTAATGGTGTTATTGTGATTGTTCTGTATATTGGTATATTTCAGCACTCTCGAATTAAATTCACGAATCGTAGGAAATTCTTCCATTTAGCGTCACTATCTGTGTGACAAACGAATATGATAATCGACACTTACTTATACACAATCAACTTCCCAACCACCCCATACTTGCTTTCCTTTTAACGCCGGATCGCGGATAAATTTGAATTTTTGACTTATAGATGGCTAATGTGTAAGAATCACAACAATCAGTTTCGAACAAATGAGACTATTGATTTGAAAAAATCAGTCTTCTCATCAGGTCGCGACGACTGATGTTGTATTACTACATTGGAATATTGTCTATATATATAGAACATACCATGTAGTTGTACTACTAGCGAATTACTGCATAGCGTACGAAATTTTTGATTCTTTCATATTTCCATCTGTATTCAATTTTAACAATTAAGTTTTTTCGCATTTACGAATTTTATTATATATTTTACCTTTTTGGTTTTTGCAATTGTAATGGTGTTATTGTGATTGTTCTGTATATTGGTATATTTCAGCACTCTCGAATTAAATTCACGAATCGTAGGAAATTCTTCCATTTAGCGTCACTATCTGTGTGACAAACGAATATGATAATCGACACTTACTTATACACAATCAACTTCCCAACCACCCCATACTTGCTTTCCTTTTAACGCCGGATCGCGGATAAATTTGAATTTTTGACTTATAGATGGCTAATGTGTAAGAATCACAACAATCAGTTTCGAACAAATGAGACTATTGATTTGAAAAAATCAGTCTTCTCATCAGGTCGCGACGACTGATGTTGTATTACTACATTGGAATATTGTCTATATATATAGAACATACCATGTAGTTGTACTACTAGCGAATTACTGCATAGCGTACGAAATTTTTGATTCTTTCATATTTCCATCTGTATTCAATTTTAACAATTAAGTTTTTTCGCATTTACGAATTTTATTATATATTTTACCTTTTTGGTTTTTGCAATTGTAATGGTGTTATTGTGATTGTTCTGTATATTGGTATATTTCAGCACTCTCGAATTAAATTCACGAATCGTAGGAAATTCTTCCATTTAGCGTCACTATCTGTGTGACAAACGAATATGATAATCGACACTTACTTATACACAATCAACTTCCCAACCACCCCATACTTGCTTTCCTTTTAACGCCGGATCGCGGATAAATTTGAATTTTTGACTTATAGATGGCTAATGTGTAAGAATCACAACAATCAGTTTCGAACAAATGAGACTATTGATTTGAAAAAGTCAGTCTTCTCATCAGGTCGCGACGACTGATGTTGTATTACTACATTGGAATATTGTCTATATATATAGAACATACCATGTAGTTGTACTACTAGCGAATTACTGCATAGCGTACGAAATTTTTGATTCTTTCATATTTCCATCTGTATTCAATTTTAACAATTAAGTTTTTTCGCATTTACGAATTTTATTATATATTTTACCTTTTTGGTTTTTGCAATTGTAATGGTGTTATTGTGATTGTTCTGTATATTGGTATATTTCAGCACTCTCGAATTAAATTCACGAATCGTAGGAAATTCTTCCATTTAGCGTCACTATCTGTGTGACAAGTAGTACAACTACATGGTATGTTCTATATATATAGACAATATTCCAATGTAGTAATACAACATCAGTCGTCGCGACCTGATGAGAAGACTGATTTTTTCAAATCAATAGTCTCATTTGTTCGAAACTGATTGTTGTGATTCTTACACATTAGCCATCTATAAGTCAAAAATTCAAATTTATCCGCGATCCGGCGTTAAAAGGAAAGCAAGTATGGGGTGGTTGGGAAGTTGATTGTGTATAAGTAAGTGTCGATTATCATATTCGTTTGTCACACAGATAGTGACGCTAAATGGAAGAATTTCCTACGATTCGTGAATTTAATTCGAGAGTGCTGAAATATACCAATATACAGAACAATCACAATAACACCATTACAATTGCAAAAACCAAAAAGGTAAAATATATAATAAAATTCGTAAATGCGAAAAAACTTAATTGTTAAAATTGAATACAGATGGAAATATGAAAGAATCAAAAATTTCGTACGCTATGCAGTAATTCGCTAGTAGTACAACTACATGGTATGTTCTATATATATAGACAATATTCCAATGTAGTAATACAACATCAGTCGTCGCGACCTGATGAGAAGACTGATTTTTTCAAATCAATAGTCTCATTTGTTCGAAACTGATTGTTGTGATTCTTACACATTAGCCATCTATAAGTCAAAAATTCAAATTTATCCGCGATCCGGCGTTAAAAGGAAAGCAAGTATGGGGTGGTTGGGAAGTTGATTGTGTATAAGTAAGTGTCGATTATCATATTCGTTTGTCACACAGATAGTGACGCTAAATGGAAGAATTTCCTACGATTCGTGAATTTAATTCGAGAGTGCTGAAATATACCAATATACAGAACAATCACAATAACACCATTACAATTGCAAAAACCAAAAAGGTAAAATATATAATAAAATTCGTAAATGCGAAAAAACTTAATTGTTAAAATTGAATACAGATGGAAATATGAAAGAATCAAAAATTTCGTACGCTATGCAGTAATTCGCTAGTAGTACAACTACATGGTATGTTCTATATATATAGACAATATTCCAATGTAGTAATACAACATCAGTCGTCGCGACCTGATGAGAAGACTGATTTTTTCAAATCAATAGTCTCATTTGTTCGAAACTGATTGTTGTGATTCTTACACATTAGCCATCTATAAGTCAAAAATTCAAATTTATCCGCGATCCGGCGTTAAAAGGAAAGCAAGTATGGGGTGGTTGGGAAGTTGATTGTGTATAAGTAAGTGTCGATTATCATATTCGTTTGTCACACAGATAGTGACGCTAAATGGAAGAATTTCCTACGATTCGTGAATTTAATTCGAGAGTGCTGAAATATACCAATATACAGAACAATCACAATAACACCATTACAATTGCAAAAACCAAAAAGGTAAAATATATAATAAAATTCGTAAATGCGAAAAAACTTAATTGTTAAAATTGAATACAGATGGAAATATGAAAGAATCAAAAATTTCGTACGCTATGCAGTAATTCGCTAGTAGTACAACTACATGGTATGTTCTATATATATAGACAATATTCCAATGTAGTAATACAACATCAGTCGTCGCGACCTGATGAGAAGACTGATTTTTTCAAATCAATAGTCTCATTTGTTCGAAACTGATTGTTGTGATTCTTACACATTAGCCATCTATAAGTCAAAAATTCAAATTTATCCGCGATCCGGCGTTAAAAGGAAAGCAAGTATGGGGTGGTTGGGAAGTTGATTGTGTATAAGTAAGTGTCGATTATCATATTCGTTTGTCACACAGATAGTGACGCTAAATGGAAGAATTTCCTACGATTCGTGAATTTAATTCGAGAGTGCTGAAATATACCAATATACAGAACAATCACAATAACACCATTACAATTGCAAAAACCAAAAAGGTAATTCTGATTTGTTGGGGTGAAACCTAATGGTTAGTCCCAAAATTAATTAAATTTATTTAAAATATAGTTTTAATTTGGTATGTTTACTAGGTCAAGTTATCTATCATATGGCGAATATAGGGGTTTCCATGTTCCTGGAGCCTTATTTCGTGTTTGGGGCATGCTTTTTTATTTCATCTTTGATGTACTCCATCTGTAAGTCCCTGTGAAGGTCTTCATTTCATGTATACCACGGAGCATTTACGATGCTACGGAGAACCTTATTTTGAAACGTCTGTATCATTTTGGCGTTTGTTTGCTTAGTACATCCCCAGAGTTGAATACCGTAGGTCCATATCGGCTTCAGTATTTGCCGATATAGCAGCAGCTTGTTGTATATTGTAAGCTCAGAGCCTCTACCTATGAGCCAATACATTTTTATGAACTTAATATTAAGTTCTTTTTTTTTCTTTTTGACATGCTCTCTCCACTTGAGCTTGGCATCGAGAGTCATGCCAAGATAATTAGCTTTTTTGCATAAGGCACCGGCCGTGAGTTAATTACTATCGGTAGATGGGAAGCCTTTTGATATGTAAAGTTAATATGCGTGGATTTCGTCTCATTAAGCTTGATTCTCTAGCGCTTAGTCCAGGTTCAATCGGCATTGGTAATCTTCTGGAGTTTGATCGTTGCATCAGCGACATTACTTCCAATCGCTGTGTCATCTGGAAAGGTGGCTATGGTTCCTTCATCTGTTGTTGGAATATCCCTTGTACGAGTATATAATAAATACAAGATTGGTCCTAAGACACTCCTCTGTGAGACACCGGCAGAGATTTTCTTTAGTTCGGAGTATTCATCCTCATATTTCACACGAAACTGTCTATTTCATAAATAAGATCTTAGTATGGCATAGAATTGCCTCGGAAGATCTCTGTACAGCTTGAATTCCAGTCCACTGTGCCACACTGCTTGGGCGACGTCCAGAAATATGCTGGAGCATACTTTTTGCGTTCTAACGTTCTTTCAATAATGTTTGTGATTCTATGCACCTGTTCAATTGTGGAGTGCTTTTCTCTGAATCAAATTGATGTGGAGGAATTAGTTATCGGTCCTCAATTATTGGTTTAAGTCTTTTTAGTAATAATTTTTCAAAGAATTTTGACATAATTGGCATCAAATGTGAAACTGGCCTGTATGATTTTTTATCGTTAGGTGGTTTATCAGGTTTTGCTATCATGACTACTTCTGCTACTTTTCATTGCCACGGAACATATTTTAACCGAAAGCTTGCATTGATTATGTGTAATAGCTTACGAAATCCTTTACCTGGTAGAGCCTTGATTATGTGGCAAGTAATCAAGTCATATCCTGGGGCTTTTTTAACATTCATGTTGCTTTTTACTTCTTCTTTTAATTCTTTGAGAGTTACTGGGCGTATACCAAAATCATCTAGCTTTTGGATTGACATTATATTTTCATTGGCCGTTTGCCTTGGTAGTGGTTGGAAGATATCCTCGAGATACTCCGCAAACAGATTAGCCTTCTCTTTAGGACCTCTTACCCAGGTTCCATCCTCTTTTTTAAGTGGCGGCACTTGCATTTTGTGTCTTTTGAGTCCCTTCGTCGCCTTACACAGAGAATAATCAGAGTTTTTTTCAGCGGTTAGGCTAACTAGATCTCTGTTGATTGAGGCATTTTTAACTTGTTTAAGAAGAGATTTGAGACTGTTACCTAAATTTTTAAGAATTGTTTTGTTCTCCGGTGTTCTAGTTATTTGCCAGGTTTTACGTGCCGTCGTTTTTGTCTTACCAACTGTCTAACTTCCATTGGGTAGGATAAGTTAAGCGTCTTCTTATTTTATATAATGGGGGTACTTGCCAAAGCAGCATAGTGAATTGCTTCATTGAATTATTCTAATCCATCTTCCAACTGGTGAGGATTTCTTATCGGTACCTGAAGATTGATTTTTTCCTCCAATAGTTCAGGAAAGAGATCCCAGTTTGTTTTTGAATTTGTTAATCTGGGTGCACTCTCCCTTTGAGTTACCATTTCACTGACTGTCATGATAACCGGGGAATGATCCGATACCAGAGAATTACTGTCTTCAATGTGAATGTAGTTCTGGGATATACCTCCTGCTACATAAAAGTCTATTAGGTCAGGTATCTTCGTTCCGTCATTGGGCCAGTATGTTGGGGAACCACAGAGTAAAATTGACATTTTGATGTGTGCCCTGCTTGCAGTAATTCTTTACCTTTTGACGTCGTAAGTCTAGATCCCCAATAGGTGTTTTTCGCATTAAAGTCACGTCCAATAATAAAATCACGTCCAAGCAATTTAAATGGACAATATATTGCAGAGCCAGTGAGCTGTCTGTGTTTAATTTGGATCCTTACAGTAGTGACTTGCATAGTTTCTTCTTCGATATTTGATTCTAAATGGTGTTTTATATTTTCTTTTATTAGTAATGCCGAACCACCTCTTGCTCTTTCCGCTAGATGAATGGAGTGATATAAGTTATAACCCCGTATTTTAACAAACGAAGATTTAACTGGATGGCTTTCAGATATTAAGAAAATGACGATTTTTTCTGAATTTAAAAATATTTCTATTTCTGGAATATGTTGCATAATGCCATTCGCATTCCAGATTGCTATTTTGAAAGTTGTGTTCTTACTTAGCATTTTTTGTTGGATTGCGTTGAGGGAGTTGCATTTTCTTCAGTTGATCAAGTATCATGTTGTTCAGATTAGCCGCTGTTGTTCTAGCCGCTTTGTAATAGCTTTCCATAATTTGGTTACTTTCAGAACCCATATGTTTGGTTGAACCCAAACCTTTCACTACCTGCGCAAATGAACTTCTTTGCCTTGTATTGCTTTTTTGTAGGTTTTGATCCATCTGATTTGATATTTGAACCCTTCGATTTTCGTGATTTTGCGGTTGATTTCTTATTTTACCTCTTAATTTTTGTAGTTGTTTAGCAACCTCACAGCCTCGATAATTAGCCGGATGTTGGCCCTTACAATTTGTACACTTGGTTGGCACATCTCTCCCTATTGTGCATGCCTGGGTAAAATGATTACCTGAGCATTTTACACATCTTGGATGCCGGCCGTAATATCTTTGGGTGTGATTAAATGCCTGGCATTTATTGCATTGGGGTATGCGTGTTGTGGTTCACCTCATTGGTTCAATTTTCACCTTCATGTGAAGAATTCCTTTTATTCCATAAATGTTTTGAACATTATCTTAGTTGTCAAATACTAGCATAAAAAGAGGGAGTCCCCGTTTACTGATAATTTGGTTTCCTTCCTGAATTTCCGTTCTCTCTTTTTTAACAATATTCACAGCATCTAGTATTTTAAGGCCTTTATTTTGTAAGTCTTCCATTATTTCTTTGCTTGAGCAAGTGTGATGCAAACCTCTTGCCATGACTTTTATAGGTCGGACCTGTATGTTCTCGTAAGTGAACCACTGATACTATTCAGCATTCAATTTCATAGATAAGGTTCTATAAGTATCTGAGTGCAGAGTATTAATTTTCCAAACGTCATTATTTAACGCTGTTACCTTATAGTCTTTGTCAGTAACCGATTTCATCAGTGACTGAATTTCTGGGTAACTGGTTACACCCACAATATTTATTGATGGGGGTGATTTTTCTTTCGGTTGCACCAAATTTGGTGTAGTGTTCTTGGTAGATTTACTACCTTTTGGTTGATTGGCTTTGGGTTGAGCATCGTTTGAATCTAGACTAGATTGTTCCCTACCATTTAATTACTCAGCCTCAGGTTACGATTCAGCTTTTCTTTTCTTACTCTTCCTGGACGGTTTTTTCTTCTTTAGGATCCAGTCCGTCTCTCTTTGTAAGTCATCTTCATCAGTGGAATAGATGAGTTTGTCTGGTTCAATGCTTCCTATATCGCAATCTTCTTTTGAATCCCGATTCATTTTTAGGTTTTCACTTTCTAGCTTTAGATACTCAATTTCTTCGCTTAGCTTGGCAAATAACTGCTCCATATGCTCTAGCCTCGCCAAGAGATTCATATTCTCCTTTTCTAGGTCAATAGTTGTTTTACAAGATTCGGCTATTTGGAAGGAAAAAATTTCGGTGATCACTTATTTCGTGTAATGTTTGTCTAGGAATAGCGTTAGTAAAAGTATCAGCTTGGTCGGCTACCGAGTTGCTTCTATTTTTATTTATCGGTGATCGTTGTAAATTTGGTCTTCTCTGGAACGGATTTGATGTTCCCTGGTAATGCAATAGATGGCCCTCCCCAGAATCTATAGGGCCAGTCTCCACAGAGAGTGGATTTAACAATGTTGATATTGGAGTACCACCTGGGGTATTATTTCCTTTTGTTTGTACCATTGCATAGTTTTGATTGACTAATTAGCTATTCTGCTTCACTACTACGAAGGGATTGGGTACCACAACTGTTCGTTCTACAAAACATTGCCCAGAGTACGCCCGTATCAATTTATGAATACTTCATGGAGGCTGTCAATCTCGTACTCCGATGAGGATGAGTATTACAGATTCTTGATACTGCTTTAAAATCAATAATGTGAGCTATCGGGTTTCTGATTTAGCTCAAGAGCATATCAGTATCAACGAGTTTATGCAATCAGTGTAAGAAAAAATTAATAAATTAATAAAACTTCAAATCGATGTATGTAGGAGTTATAAATTAACTTTGAAATATTCTCTATGTACACTAAATTTAATGTAAAAGATGGTAAAAATGTTTCAAATTTAAAGTCATTTAACACTAACAATAGAATATTTACAGAAGCTAGTGATTTAGATTTAGAAGTTTCTGAAATGGTCACCACTTTGAATACTCAATCTGAAGAATTTCAAGAGAAAGAGTCTGGTTGGACCCTTAAAAATTGTATTTGTTGAAATTAACATTAATAAATACAATCCAATGAGAGCCAGCTCATATTTACTTATTTTAGATTTTGCACTTCAGACGTCGCATTTTGCACTTCGGGCGTCGCATGTTTCACTTCGGACGCCGGAATTTCGCAAAATAAAATACGGACGTCTCATTTTGCACTTCGGGCGTCGCATTTTGCACTTCGGACGTCGCATTTTGCACTTCGAACGTCGGAATTTCGCAAAATAAAATACCATAGTTAT
This sequence comes from Nephrotoma guestfalica, assembly GCA_963691935.1. Taxonomy (NCBI): domain Eukaryota; kingdom Metazoa; phylum Arthropoda; class Insecta; order Diptera; family Tipulidae; genus Nephrotoma; species Nephrotoma guestfalica. The sequence goes on from OY829913.1 coordinate 176,199,236, forward strand.
AAAATTAGTATATCCAATCAATTGGATCAGCAGTATATGAGAGCAGTAAAATATCGAAGAGTTTTAGCACCCGTTCCGCACATTTTATTTTTAAATAATTTATTTATTTATTATTTATTTATTTATTGATAGATTGAGATAACAATTTTAGTAGAGGAAAAGCACATATGGAAGCATAATAAATGAACATCAACAAAAAAATACTTCCATTAGGCATAAAAACCTCAGATTTTTTCAAAAAACAAATCCACTCCATGCTAATACCCTCTATGTTGAGCTCAAGCTCATTTGTTACGGAGGATACTGCAAGAAGTGAATGCTTACAAACTACATACAAAAACAATATAAATAAATATAAAAATATTATTATACAAATGTATTGTCATTCAAGCGCGCCACGCTAAATAACTCGTTTTAAAAGATCTAAGCGACGCCGATCTTTTAATATCTAATGGAATAGAGTTCCAAACGTAAATGTCTATGATTTATAAAGAAAATGAGCTAAAGGGTTCACGCGTCTCGTGCGAGGAGTGGGAACCAAACCCACGGAGCATGTTAATAGAAAAACAAACTACGGAATTCGAACTTCGGATGACACCACACTTCTCATTTTGAGTTCCGACGCCCCCCGAAGCGAAAATTGCAACGTCAGCTGTGTGAAATGAGATGTGTGGCGTCATCCAAAGTTCGAATTCCGTAGTTTGTTTTACATTTTGACATTTACGTCAATTTACAAAGAAAATGTGCGGAACGGGTGCTACAACTCTTCGATCATCTATTTTACTGCTCTCATATACTGCTTACTTAACTGACTGTATATACTTATTTTATGACTATAGAATTTCATTTTGCAAAATATAACGTCCAACATCATCATCTGCGCAAATCCCATTTGTGCAAATCAAATTTGCACAAGTCCCACCTTTGGAGTGTTTTATTTTTAGTATATGAATTAGAACCACTAAAAACTTAAGATTTTCGGTCATGCTTATGTACCCCTAACTGACTACAGAAATATTTAAAATTACTAATGTCAACAACAAATTTCCAGTAACATACTTACTTGAAGATTATCAAGGGCTAACAATTGCAGGTCGGTTTTATGAGAAAGAGCTACCAAAAATCAATCATCTTACCTACCTTGTAGAGAAGATCTTGAGAAAAAATGTAAGTAAAGTTTATGTAAAATGGCTGGCATTTGATTCGTCACACAACTCTTGGATAAATAAAACAGCATAATTTAAAATATTTTAATAATATGTATAAATTTTATTTATATAAATAATAATAAACACTACACACATTATTACTTATAAAGTAATAATAAACAATATATAAACAATACTATTAAAATAATTTAAGAACTATTAGAATATTTTTACTTACAATTTAAATATTATTCGAAATAGAATTCTTTAATTCTAGTATTTCCCCATGCATATGTGTTTTAACCGAGTTTGGAATAACAAACCGCTTATCATCAAAATTTGATAATGCTAATTTATTTAGCAATTGAGTGTACAAATTATGCTGTATACGAGTACTTCGGAAGTTTTGTTGTGATCTAATAATACTTTCATTTTTATTAAGACAATTTTTATAATCATTAAAAGTTATCGACTCGGACACTAAATTCATTTTTATTCCGTTAATTTTTTTAATAATTTCATTGTCATTTTCTAGCAGTAAACAATATGTTTTTGCTTTCAGTCCAATGAATTCTGTTATTATTATACCACAGCATTCATCTTTAAACATTCCTAAAACCTTTTTATTTTTTTAGTGGTTATCGATATATATTATATCGGAAGCGAAATCTGACGTATTAAATTTTTCATTAAATCATATGTTTTGATTTCGTAAATAAGAGAATCGGTATCAGTACAATAGCTCAGCATTGTCATTATATTTTGTTATAATATATTTATAATGAAAATCTTACAAAAGTAAGAAATATCTAAAACGCAAAATCCAATATAAATTAATTTATTGTAACATATAACATATAAATTGGTTTATTGTAACGTATAAATAATCGCCAAGGATTATGAAACTAAACGAACTATAAGGATTGCTCCCTTATAGTTGTACCACAAGATATAAAATAAAAACACGAACTATTTAAATTGATAGTTGTAATAAATTTTATTTAATTACACTCTTTACAACTTTGATAATAATATGAGCAGAACACTGGTTGTAAAAAAACTGATTTTTTTAATTTTACAATTTTAACTCATCAACTCGGCCGGCAAGTCATTATAAATATAAACCGTATTACAAGTATATAAATAATTTTATGATATATAATAATTTGTTATGTAAAAGTATATGTATATAATCGATATATTGTGTATATAACAAGCAAATAAAGTAAAAAAAATTAAATACATAATTATGAACATATTAGTCATACTACACAAATATAAATTTATGCATTATAGATGGTTATGTTGATTGTTGCGTTGTACGTCATGTCTCTTGTTTTGTTGCAGACCAATTGAATTAATACGAATCGGGTGTTGTGGCGCAACCAATATATATAATCGATTCATCTGAACTGCTACAGGATTTTCAGAAAAAACTGATGACGAATGAAAATTTGGTTTACTAATCATTCGATTAACACCAAACTTGTTGAGAATATTCTCCCAGTGCGCCATAAGTCTAATATATTTTCGTTTCGATTCATCAGCTTCAAAAAGTTGTAACCCCATGGCTTGGTCTCAAGGCCGGTACCATCAACACCCGTTAGACTGTAGCTCATTGTCGGCTAATCCGACGGTACAGGCCGCCATATTAATATTAAAAACAAAAGGAACTAAAATAAAAATTGTATCATTAAATGAAAAGCTAAAGAAAATGTAAGAAATAAGAAATACATATAAAGAAAAAAAATGCATGCAAATACGTTACGCCTTTAACTGAAGGAGGTTGACCGGTTGATGATGATGTTGCCTATTCCGATAGCAGTGTCCTTGAAATTTCCAGAAGAACTAGAATTCTGCCGCCTCGATATATGTATTCGCCACTTTCGCCGCGTGGTGAACAAGACCGTTGATGTTTGGTACGGCAAAATTTTTATAGCTGGTAGTCGAATAATTGAAGGGTTAGTTATGCTTGCCACGTAGTACTCTCAATCTTGTGTGATGTTGATCTGTAGTGCGTTGGAATTCGGTGTATTACAATTACAATCAGTGGTTACGCCCTCTTCCGCGATTTCGTATTCACCATACCAGTACTTGATAGTGGCTATAATTGGGTATTCCCCGTTAACTGATATATAGATGCACAAATTGTTCGCCTTTTAGCGATGAGAAAAAAATACACTTAGCAGGTATCTTATGCCAGTCAATGATAAACGAGAACTTTGCTTTAAAAATTTTAGCTCTTTATTTCTTTCTACTTCGTAAGCTTTATATTCCGAGGAAAGCACCAATATTTATTTGTTTACAAGACCAAATACACTGGTAATGATAGTAAGAATACACTACAAAATTACAGTTCGCTCTTTAATAATAATAAACGAAACACACAAGTTAATTTTTGTATATGTACTCGTATCTATCCTACATGAACACAATTTATTCTCATAACACAGATTTCTTTACAATATATTCTTGCTTTAATTAATTTTTACTTTATTATTTTTGACTTTAATAATTTACACTAACTAACAATTATATTAAGTGGTTATTTTCAGTCCAACAATACTCGTATATCATTTTTTTATTACATTTAATAAATTTAACTTTATAAATAGCCAATTTCACTTTATGTTCTTTTACTTTATTTTTTTTATTTTTGTTCTCTACCTATGCCCTTGCGAAGTCATCATCTCATTTTCAACACCTCACTTGTTTGTTCCCGCGCTTTCCCCTCCCACCAATCTATTAAATGAAATTAGCTGATTTTAATTTTCTATATTTGTACCCCAATATAAAAGCTAAATGAAAGGAAATTAGGTGGTGGATTACGCCAATCAGTACAAAATTTAACGTCATCGTTACAAAGTCCTTATCAAAAGCATTTTTTGCTTTCGATCGAAGATTGGTATTATAAGATCAATATAAGGTTTAAACCAAGGTTTTTGATCACATTTGAGAAGTTTAAGTATTTTTGTAAGTATCAATCATATATTTATTTTTGGGTAAAAGATTAGCAATTAATTTGGTTTGTTTAGAAGCATCATAAAGGGGTTTAGTATTGTGCATTAGAAAGGGAAAACTATCATGCCTATTAAATAAATTTTCAGGGTTTTATACATCAACTTCTAAAATATGTCCCCACTCATCTGTATCATTTGTTTTGGAAATATCAAAAGCATTTATTTAATCAGAGTTTAACCATTAAAAATTAGCAAAGGAAAGGTGATGACTCATTGATGCTCATATAAATTATTATCGTCTAAATAAATTATATATTGGGACTCTAATAATGAATCATAATTTTGCATATATTTATGGTTTGCTTTAGAATATTGTTTAGAGCATTGCGCTAAACCTCACCGTATACCTTTATTTATAAAATCTATAATCATAATCACGTCGGTTATAGAATCCGCGGGAGCGAATCGATTGCGGATTGAAAACTGCATATAAAAAATATAAAACAAAATTTTAAATCATAGTATCGTAGAAATTCCTATGGATTTTCATACAATTAGTAAAGTAAAATTCGTTATAGATCCACAACAGTTTGTTTGCGTTTGTACGGGGGGGAATCAGAAAAAACGATTTGCATGGAAATCAATACAAATTTTCTTGGCTACTTTGATTTATAGCAATTGTTTTCCATTTTATTTATTGATATCTGTTAGCAGATCCTTAATTTTTGTGTAATTTAATATGGTAGCTCAGCTTAAGCCACGAGCTGTGAAATAACGTGCAGGGCCGAGATCATAAACATTTATACAAACATTTCCAAAGTTTTCAAAAATATCAGCCAATATTAATACATCTGTATATCGATTTTGTCCCGTGAGTTACTCATTTAAAATGAGTGAAGCAAAAAATATCGAATACGTATACACTGTATAATACACAATTATGTCTTTGTATTTTTCTTTTGTTCGTATTTGTGTCATTTTTATGATGGACAGTACCAAAATAACGCGATCCGGGTGAATCGGTTTAATTGTTATGGTGCTTATTTCCTTTTCTCAACACATTACGTCTGCTCACGAGCTGTTGAGTGTCATTATTTAACATGCTAATGTAATTTATATTTAATATTTTACTATAATAAATTAATTTTATATGTTTATATGTTATATGTTAAAATTTTATAAACAAATTTAATTTAAATTTAATAAATTTTAAAAATAAAATATTAATTATTAAAAAAAAAATCGAAAATACATATATATTTAAAAAGTAACACTGTCTTGTATAGGCGGATTCAGTGTTGCGTTAATTTGTCTTTTCATTCGTTTAAAGAATTTTTTCGACCAATCATATTGTTCCAAAATGATGAATTTTTCTTAATTTTTTCAAACAACACAATAATATGGCGTTTACAATAGTTAACCCTTTGAGTGCCAAAGAGCGCAATCGCGCTCCTCATTATAGGAATCCAAAATCTCATCAAGGGTTAATAGAATAAACAAATAAACAATGCCACGTGGTTTGCATGTGTATAGTAAAGCAAACCAATTATACGCGCGTCACTAACCAACATAAACATAAATACTACTAATATATCTTTCCGGTTACACTCATTTCGTTTTACACATTTTGGGACAAAATCGATACACTGATTTTAATTATAAATCAGAATATTCACCAAGATTAACACATTCAAAGGGGTCCGTTCAGAACTGCATAATTTAAAATTGCATTTTTCAAAACGGCATATTTAAAAACTGCATAAGGTACAAAACAGCATTTTTCAAAACAGCATATTTCAAAACGGCATAAGGTACAAAATTGCATTTTTCAAAACTGCATATTCAAAACGGCATAAGGGTTGAAACGGCATTTCTCAAAACGGCATTTTTCAAAACGATATATTTCAAAACGACATTTTTCAGAATTGCATTTTTCAAAACTGCATGTTTCAAAACAGCATAGGTACAAAACGGCATTTTTCAAAACAGCATTTTTCAATACGGCATTTTTTAAAACTGCATATTTCAAAACGGCATAGGTACAAAACGGCATTTTTCAAAATGGCATTTTCCAAAATTGCATTTTTCAAAACTGCATACTTCAAAATGGCATAAGTACAAAATGGCATTTTTCAAAACTGCACAAGATAAAATGAAATATTTCAATCGATTATAAATTTAGAATTATCTATTTATGGTCCTGCCCAAGATAGTACATTTTTAAGAAATCACAACAATTTTATGTTTATCGCACCTATATAATACGGTGCATAGCATACATTTACATCAGAATATCGTATATACTACATCGAAGCTCAGGTATATATTTATACATATAATATATATACCAGGTGTCAATATATATATTATGTTAAAAACTGTTTGTAATAGTTTTATTAATTTGATGTTACTTAGAAACAGTGGGCGAAGTGCAACGGAAATACCTAATTAAATGTATCGAATATTTCAGCAGCAACGAACAACGAATTATTATGTATTTATATATGTATGTATTAAAAGAACCTGAACAAACGATAAATTCCATTTTGTACCTATACGTCGTTTTGAAATATTCAATTTTGGAAAATGCTTTTTCGAAAATTGTCTTTTTGAAAAATATCGTTTTAAGGGATGCCGTTTTGAAAATGCCGTTTTGTACCTATGTCGTTTTGAAATATGCAATTTTTAAATATGCCGTTTTGAAAAATGCAATTTTGTGAAATGCTGTTTTGAACAATGCAGTATTGAAAAATGCCGATTTGTACCTATGTAGTTTCGAAAAATGAAATTTTGATAAATGCCGTTTTGAAAAATCCCTTTTTGAAAAATGTGGTTTTAAGGAAAGCCGTTTGGAAAAATACCGTTTTGTACCTATGTCGTTGTGAAATATACAATTTTGAAAAATGCCGTTTTGAAAAATGCAATTTTGTGAAATGTCGTTTTGAAAAATGCCGTTTAGAAAAATGGCGTTTTGTACTTATGTCGTTTTGTACCTTATACCGTTTTGAAATATGCTATTTTGAAAAATGCCGTTTTGTACCTTATGCCGTTTTGTTCCTATGTCGTTGTGAAATATGCAATTTTGAAAAATGCCGTTTTGAAAAATGCAATTTTGTGAAATGTCGTTTTGAAAAATGCCGTTTAGAAAAATGCCGTTTTGTACTTATGTCGTTTTGTACCTTATACCGTTTTGAAATATGCTATTTTGAAAAATGCCGTTTTGTACCTTATGCCGTTTTGTACCTTATGCTGTTTTGAAAAATGCAGTTTCGAGAAATGCCGTTTTTTAAAATGCCGTTTTAATATATGCAATTTCGACCGGGACCCATTTAAAAGTAGTCCAAATATTTCTTGCATGAGCTTACTGTTATGTCAAAAACCATATATTATATAGACATTGCATATCAATAAATAAGCAAGCAAAACGGAAAATGTTAGTTTTACTTCATTGTTGTTGTTTGTTTTAAGAGGACATAAAACAACGCGATTGATAGAATTTCAAAAATTAAAAATTATGGTAGTGCAGTTGAAATCTCACAAATGTGTATTATTTTCGACTCACAGTCTATAATAAAATAGTAAATAGTTTCTTGCTTTGCGTTTCTTTTAGTTTTATTATTCAAGTAAATATTGGTTAATTAATTGATTTTTAATAGATTAATTGACCAAGTTATTACACAGAATCTCCCGGTTGTCGTCAAGCAAACCGAAGGATTGGATAAGTTAATCAGATGGGACAGAATCGGCCCGGTTGCAGACACATATAGTCGATAGTTAGTAACTCAATGAGGATAAAATTGTAATCTACTTAATCAGCAATGACTGGCACTTACGTTTTATCTAAAATTTAATTTTTAAAATTAATTATGCATGTGAAGTTAGACCTAACCAGTATAGAACTAACTTTAGGATTAGTTTAGCACAAACTTCACACGCTTGTATACGCGTGTGAACTTAGACCTAACTTAATCCCAACCAACAAAAACAAACGAAAATTAGTATGTATTGGTTAAAATGACAAAATAAGAATGTCATTTAGGCGAAATATTGAATTTGTGAACTAATTCCAATTGCAATTAATAATAAATAATTAGGTTCAACATTTATTAGGATGGGATATAAGAATTTAATATTTTCTTAAGAAATTTAATATCTCGAGACATAATATGTTTATCAAGAATGGTATTCAAATGGCTTCGAATATAGATAGTCCTAATCTAGACCTATCAGAAAAACATAATACTTTTCTTGATAAACATATTAGGTCTAGCAAAAAATTAATTTGGTCGCGCAAAAATTATTAGCTTTTCAAATGGTTTCGAATATAGTTAGTCCTAATCTAGACCTATCAGAAAAACATAATACCATTCTTGATAAACCTATTAGGTCTCGAGATATTCAAATACTTAATTTCTTAAGAAAATATTAAATTCTTATATTCAATCCTAATAAATATTAAATCTAATTATTTATTATAAATTGCAATTGGAATTAGTTCATAAATTCAATATTTCGCCTAAATGACATTTCTTGTTTTACTTGTACCCAATACATACAAATTTTCGTCGTTTCTGTTGGTTAGGATTAAGTTAGGTCTAACTTCAAACGCGTAATTAATTAATAATGTCTATATATACAATTCTTCCTTGACGTATGTATGAATTTCTCCAAATTCAATCAAAGCTAAAGAGTAAAGAACAACAACAATTAATATAAGACCTTAAAGTCTTAGATGGCCAGATAAGCCACCATCACCCCAATTCCCACCCATCTAAACTAAAACTTAATTTAACATTTAACAACCGTCTTCTGAATAAACACATATTTTAGCAAGATAAATTGTTGATCTAAAATATAATGTACATATTTACTGAAATAATTTCCCAACAACGAATTAATTGACACCATTGCAAACTAGTCCTTGGTAAATATAAAGCAATCGTTTAGTGTATTTTATTATGAAGCCTGAAAAGCTAACCTGGAGTCTAAAAGAGTAAACATATTCTGGATAACAGGCATAACTCTGAAAACACTAATACCTAAGTAAAATGATATGTAGTAATTGGATCGTCCTAAGTTTTCAACTTCCTAAAAAATATAAATATTTGCCAATAATAAATGTCCTAAACGTCTAAAATTTTTGTCCTTGCTTTTGTGTAAACTGTGGCTTAATACCCAAATACAAATAATGATTAAGGAATACTGCGCGTACTATTTACTTAGTATTTGGAATAATTTTCATTTTACTGTGGAATACCTTTCTTTCAGTATGCTCTTGCACATTAATTTAAATACGTATGCAAGACTATTAATCAGGAATGTAACACTGCATATCTCAAATACATCATACATATACCTCAAATTTTATCAATAAATTTGTTATAATTTTATGAATGAAATTATACATTTTTCATTTCTTTACTAAGTACGGGGAAGTCATAAAAATTTTGGGGGTCCCGGTCGAAATTGCATATTTTAAAGCAGCATTTTTAAAAACGACAATTTCTCAAAACTGCATATTTCAAAACTGCATAAGGTACAAAACGACATAGGTACAAAATTGCATATTTCAAAACGACATACGTACAAAACGACATTTTTCATTACGACATTTATAGTTTATTTAGATTCTCTTTAATACTAATTATACTCGTATGTATACTAAAATGATATATTTCCTGTGTATTCTTTTTTTATTAAAATTGGGTTTATGTTTTTTCTTAATAACTAGGTTTTTAATATTAATATTTAGGTTTTTAACAAAGTTAAACCTTTAAAGATCTCATCGGTAATTTTTTGTAGGCGTACCATTTTTTTATATTTTTTTAAAACAGAACAACCAATTAATGAAAGAATGGGAATTTAACTAAAACTAACTAACTAACTAACTTTGTTCGGTTAAGGGAAAGTGGTAAAAACCGAATAATTTTGGGATGCGGCATCAACAACAATTGATTATTATAAGTTTGAAACGCAAAATATTAATGTTCGTTGCTGCTGAAATACATTTTAGTAGGTATTTCCGTTGCACTCCGCCCACTGTTTCTAAGTAACATCAAATTAACTATTACAACCCGTTTTTAATATAATATATATACCAGGTGTCATATGTATGTATAAATATATACCTGAGCTTCGATGTAGTATACACGACATTCTGATGTAAACGTATGGTATACATACCATATTATAAATGTGGATAAACAAAAAATTGTTGTAATTTCTTAAAAATGTACTTTCTTGGGCAGGACCATAAATAGGTCAAACCCTCAAACAAAAATTGTTGTGGAGAAGTACGTTAATAACGCATATAACATATCTTGAAACGAATATCTTTAAATCGAATTTTTCGATAAACCCGATAAATTAAGAAAATACTTGCATGAGATGCAATATGGAGTAATCCACTACGGCCATGCAATTGTAGTAACTAACTAGAACTTCGGTGCTCTATATAAAAATTTAGGTGAAGGAGAATATTATATGCATAATAAATCTTCAATTAGTTTGTAATTCCAATGAAGGTAAATCCTTTATTATAACATACTTATAGCTTATACTCGTAGTTTTTATATAAAACATGTAGAAGAAATTTGTCATAATCAATTCCCTTTCATAAATCTTATTCAAAACCATTTATAAATTCAACTCAACCTCAAGAAATAGACAAGTTACTTTTCATTTGGCTTTATCCTAGAATTTCATCCAAGAAATGGAATGAAATAATCATGAAAAGATAATTCTAGATTCATAATCGATTGAAATATTTCTTTCTATCTTGTGCAGTTTTAAAAATGTCGTTTTGAAAAATGCAGTTTTGAAAAATGCCATTTCGAAAAATGCAATACTGAAAAATGACGTTTTGCGCCTATGCCGTTTTGAAAAATGCAATGCTGAAAAATGCCGTTTTGAAATATGTCGTTTTGAAAAATGCCGTTTCGAAATATGCTGTTTTGAAACATACAATTTTGTACCTTATGCTGTTTTTAAATATGCCGTTTTGAAAAATGTAATTTTAAATTATGCAATTCTGAGCGGAACCCAAATTTTGGATGTCCATGTGTTTGGCAAATGTTTCCGCTTATTTTCACAGAATATTAAGTTAAGTTTTTGTAATTTTAAATACTAAGGACATTGATCGAAATCAATTTTTTCTTGAAATTTTTGCATAAGATATTTCTAAGAACCAAAGCTACGATGGAATCGGATCTTATGTAGATTGAACGGGCGACAGAAAAACTCATGTTTATGTATTCTACAAAAATGTTTATCAATTTTCAGGAAGTACATAATTAAATTGCTTGTAACAGGAAAAAGTTAAGACTTCGGCACTTTGACTGGAATGTAGGCTGTCCACATCCCACCAGAGGCAAGGTATAAAACGTGAATTTCTCTTTTGAATACGGTTGGTAAAGTTAATAAACCCAACTATGATCTTCTGTTGGAGTGCCGATCTCAGTGCCGACCCATCTTCCATATCAATGTACAGGCTAACATGGAGGCATCGCGCAGATGGTATACTTTAATTGTTGTGAGAATTCAAAACATAATTCGATGTAATTCTCTGGCTCTAAGAAACCTTAAAAAATTCTAGAAAATGCAAATCTCACCAAAATGTTATCTTCTTAATAAGGGATAAGCTTGAATAAATCCAAATAAATAGTTTGCTGATCATTATTATTATTATAAGGGTATTTACGAATTTTCAAAAGATGTTGCTACTGTTTTATGTGGTAGTGGTTCTTACATAGAAACTATTAATTATTAATACAACCACTCATCATTATTCTAATTGATTGGTTTTGGATCACGAAAAGAGCCAAATGAATTCTTAAAAATGCTTCACAATGTTGAGTAGGAATCATCAGTTTTGCAATAAACCTTTTTATCGATCGAGCGCTTAATGGCATGCATTAGATAGAGGTAACCAGTTACCTCTGTTTTTCAGAACCGAATTTACTGATGTGAAATTACTTATAAGATTATAAAGATACGCATTATTGCGTTAGTATGTACAATCTCGTCTGCAAGCCCCCACACTACGCGATTCATTTGGAGTTACCCAGGAGCACCACGGAGGAGGTATGAATCACGGATTTCGCCTCTCAAGATCAGACACACACTTTTAAACATAAACACATATAGGAAGACACCACGAAAGACATACTTGTGCATTCACATGGCACACATTTGTTTTAGATTTCAAATTTCAAATTAAAACACCTTTTTTATGCATTTTGAAATTTTTCATTTTTTTATTTTGTTTTTAAATTTTTATTTTATCAAACATAATTAACACGGCGTCTACACTATGCAAATTTGCTGATATTTTCTCTCATGAAATTTTATGTATGTGTGTGTTTTTTTCAATGTATTGATAAATATTTGTTAAAAAATTATCATAACTGGGCATTTTACTCTAATGATAATTTTCTTCAATTGTCAAATAAAATTCGGTGACTGTCAAAAAATTTATAAAAAATATATAAACTTTATATTTATATATATTACATTTAAATTTAAGTTTATATTGTTTACAGCTTATTTTCCATAAGCATTCGTAATTTCTGTACATATTAATTAATTTTACGGTATTTTCAGTATTAAATGCCATTAAATTTTTTTTTGTTTTATTCAACTATAAACCTACGTCTCAACAGTAGGAAAAAAATGAAAGACATAACCTTAAAAGTGCATTTTAATTTGACATTTCGTACAAATTTCATGATAATTTTTTCGTGAAATAGCCTCCTGATAATTTGCTGAGAATCGCAAAATCTGTACAATATACTTACACATACATTGATAAATTTAATTTCATGAGAGAAAATATCAGCAAATTTGCATAGTGTAGACGCCGTGTAAATTAGGCGTTTATAATTTTCAGTTTTCGATTTTGTTTATTGTCATTATAGTTATTTTGCTGTTTTTGGATAACCCACTTACTGTGTTTTCTTAATAAAACAAATAACATGAAATCTAATATTTGTAAGTTATGGGAGTAACAAGAATTTTTTTGATCAAACCAAAATTTAAAATCGGGCACATTATTTGTAGCTGTTATACAATTTTGTGATATAAATTGTTTAATATTCATAAGATGTGGTTTTATTTTAAAAATATTTGCAAAAATATTTATATCCATTTTTGAAATTGTGAAAAATAATTCTGTTGGCGGGTGGGTGTAATGAACCGAATTGTGTATTACACGTATAATTTTTAAGAAATATAAAATATTCGTTTTTCATTTTAATAGATTCATCTTGTTTTATCAAAATATTTTTGTAAATTAAACAGTTAATTCGTTTTAGGATTTTGTAAGCAACATAACCTATAAAATATTTAATTGAGGAATCATCTAAACTTTCATGTCCGACATCACAGGACGCTTGCATTATAAACGAGTCCAATTCCCCAGTGGTGTTACTTCTGTCGTCATGATCAATAAAACTAAACTCGGGCGATGTTATGTCCATTGAGGTTAAGTAGCTTGTATCGGTAATATTATCCGGGAACTCCGTTAATAATAATGCGTCTTGATCCGCTTCGCAGTAAGTGAGTGTTGAATTTTCTAAAAATTTCATTGTCATAATTTTCCCAGAGATGTGGTTGAACTCATGAACAGACGGGTTATTACTGTTACCACCGCGTTGCCTAATTAAACCAAAGAAATTTTCAATAGGATCTTGATTTAGTCTTGATGTTAAAATGTATTCCAAATTCCATTTATCGTTTAAATGTGATAAAAGTGATAAAATCGCCTTATTGTTTGACGAATGCCAATTAAACAATATACATTTTTTTACTGCAGGTCTTAACATCCTTAAAATATTCCAACATTCCTTCTAAATTAGAATGCACTTGATTATTTAACTTTAAAGCACACTTTTAGCGATTTTGATTATAATGATTTTTACTGTTTCAAACATTTTATCAATTTTTTCAACGAAATTTGCCGTGGAGAGTACGTATTGATTACATGAATTGGAAAGAGCACCGAACTCATGCATAGTTTTTATGCCCGCAGCTACTGTACGACTTAATGCTTGCGTTGTGAATCTAACTCGCATTTTTTCAAACGCATTTGGACATATATGTCGGGCCGTTAGTTTTGGGCATAATTTAGTATCCGAATTTTTTTCAAGAACGTAAAGTTCTTTTAGTACCGCCCAGCTGGCGATTCCGTCTGGAGTAAATAAGCCAATAGTTAACAAATTATTCCGAATGGATTTTACTAAATGTGGTGGATCATATAAAGCGTAAATTTGTTTGTTATTAAACATTATGTAAGGAGAGTGCTCGGTTACTCCAAGTGTGCTGTAACATTTGCGATTATTAAGCCCTTGATCGCATACGATAGCTATTGTATCAAGATCTATGTCGTGCAAAACCTTTAAAGTACTTAAAAGGACTTCCGATAAGCAGGCTCCATCCATGTTTCTCTCGGTTGCATGATATGAAACCATATATTTATATTGTTTTATTAAGTCACGGATCATGAACACAGTTAAATATTTGGCAGTTGTATTGAATCTATTATGATCAATTTGACTAAAGCCGTCAACTACGTCGCAAACTGGGTCGTATTCCAAGTCCTTACGAATAGAAACCTCGTCGAAAATTAAAATTATTTATTTTGAGCTGTCATCCATTTCAGATACTTTGTTTCTTAAACCAGACAAAATGGTTTCATTTAAACCGGGTTTGAGGTGTTTTACTAGCGTCCATCGACATAACGAAGATTTTGACGGCATTTGAAATTTCAAAATTTCTCTTTTGTTCTATTGGCCATTCTTTAGATCTTTAAGACAAAATCATTTTGCCAAATTCTTTTGCTCCTGAACTTAATTCGTGTAACAAATCTATTTGTACTGGTAAAGATTTTATTTTGTCCGTTCGAGATAACTTCGATTATTGATTTTTTTTTTGTGCCAATACGTAATCTGCTTTTCAAACTTCTAAAAATCTTTAACGATTTTTCATGTTTTGTAAAAAAAAAAATTGTTTTTACTTTAATAAAGCAATTGTTGCACGATGGCGATTTGCTTTCATTTTCTTGATTTGCAATTGAACCACTATCAAATTGATCGAATGAAGAAATCATATTCGAACAACAAGGATCATCCTCTTTTGCTTTAATTCCATATTTTTTATATTTTGAAAACGTTCTGGAATCTCAATGGTGCTCTTCAAATCAGGATATTTTAAATATAATTCCGGAATCGATTTTCGTTTTAGTTTGCGTTTTCCAATTAGTGTAGGATCAAAATGTTTTTCACATAGAAGAAGTCTCTTCAACAAACGACTTTCAATCAACCCACACTTATCTATCCAGACATTAAATAAATGTTTGTCTCTAGGGAATGCAAACAATTTTTTTTCTGGGTGGCTTCGTCGAGAAGCTGTACATGAAGGTACAGCACACTGAACACTACAAATTTTATTCATATTTTTATGCTTTCGAAATCACATATAACATAAATCAAAATCCAAAAATGCTTAAAAATGGCACTACAAAATATAGAAAGGTACGAAAGACACCATAAATAATTCTGTACTAAACCGTATCCAAATAATAAAACCACCAAATATGATCGAGAATACACCGGAAAATTTCTCGAAAATAATGTTTAATTAGACGTATTAAAAGCGTTTATGTCAATTGTTAATTGTTAATACAAAAAGAACGAACGTACAACTTATTATTAAAAATTATTTGATTTAAAATCGCTTTTATATATTACATAAACCACACACACAGCTTCAGATAAACTAAAATTTAAAACCGTAAAAATAAATATTTAAGGAAAAATAACGGCAATGAAAAAACAAAAACAAAACATTTTTTCACGCTCTTTTCTTTGTTTTTTTGAGTTGTGTTGTTTTACTTTTGTGAGAATTTAAATTATACACGTTTAATTGGTTATATTTCGGCGTTCAAATATATTGCAGATTAATACCCAATGACTGAAAATACGTACCCACGTATTTACTTCTGACTATTGTTAAATATAGGGCGTCTTTATAATATATGGTTTTTGGTTATGTGCTTATATTTGAATTGGTTAACTTATTATAAAAACAAGATATAGGTGGTATTTCTGTTTCCTCAAATCTCTCGAATCCATCCAGATAATCAAATATAAGGAAAGATACTTCTTCTTAATAAGGTTAAATTCATTAATTTAAATAATTATTCATTAAATAAGTTTCTTACTTCTAAAAATTGAATATCCTCTAGATTATTAAATAATTTATCGATTCTTGATGCCATAAATTTAAATCAATCAATAAATCTTAGTTTATTTTTTTTTTTTCATTTTCAATTTTAAAATGTTTTGTGAAAGAAATATTTTTCTTTATTTTGTGCAATAAGATCTATTGATTCAGTATCAAAATCTAACTATTTTATGTATTATAAAATGTGCATCGAAACCACTTAAATTATGTCAAACCAGAGGAGAAAAATTAGGATGTTTATAGTTTAAGTTGCATTTCGCATGAGCTACTTCTTTAAAATGTCCAATTAGATGACAATGATCTATAACTTTAAAGTTTTCAGAATCATTAAAAATACATTTATAAATATGGCAGATTTTAGCTTTATTATATTGATCTTGTTCTATTTATTTTGTTAAGTTTACACATTGGTCTCACATTATGTAACTCATCATAAATATAACTTAGATAAATTTTCAATTCGTTAATAAGTACTTTACTATAATTACTACCTCTGTATGTAACAAATTTTGATTTACTATTATCATATGAACACTTAATGTAGATAGTATGCAAAGCTACAAGGTTCATGTTTAGTAATATTTTCACTAAATGATCTATTTGGATTTGGTAGACAAGTATCTACTGGCTTTAAAATTGCCTCAAAATCGTAATTTATTATATATGGAACTCTCAATTAATGTTTAAAATTTGTAAATTGAAGTATAGAGTTTCCTCAGTTGGAACAACAGCTTTATCTTTAGTATTTTATTGTATTTTATCCATAATTAATATGAGTAATCAAATGTTGTTCATCGCGGAAAAACATAAACAACCATCACAAATCCACTTTTTTCGTATTATAGTGGTTTTAGCTCAAAAAGTATTCTGCAAAATTTTGCACGGTTGTATTTCTTTTCTAGTCTCTCAAGTGCAAAAAGTCAATGTTATATCTCTTTCATTTTGCAGAAGAAAAATGTTGGTCGCATGTTATAGTTGTATCCCATTTGTATAACTTGTAGTTAACTTTTTTTGTGTTTATAATGGAGAGTTATCTTGAAATGACAAAAAATATGCTGTCGTATTTGGATACATAACTACAAGTTAACCCGACCCCGTTTATAAAAAAAGTTAACCTGTGGCATTATTCTGGCTTTCCGTGGGAATAGGGAATTGGGAAAAATATTTTCATAACATTTTTGTCTAAATTGTATTTTTCTGGTGTACTGAGGGAATAAATTTGTTGTAAATATTTTCGAAAAAAGAAATAGGAAAATATTTTTCTCTAGAAAAGTTTTGTGGAACAAAACTTTCCCAATTAACTTTGTTTGCTTGAAAATTTTTGCACTAAACTTATTGCTTCAGTAGGCCAGAAATAAGCCAGAATAGTGCCACAGTGACCTTATTCTGGTAATTCCCCGGGAATAAAGAACTGGGTAAAGAGTTTACATATAATTTCTGTTTAAATAATTTTTGGTGGTCATTTTTTTTGGAAACAAAATGAAATTGGGAATAATTTTCCGTCAGAAAAATTATTCCCAATTTAAAAAAAAATTAAAAATTTACATCTATTTATAAATAAAATCTATGTAAATTATGCCCCCAATTCCCAAGGAATTGCCAGAATAGGGCCTCCGGATTCCTTGAGACATCTACTTTTTCGTTATAACTCCACAAATTCCCAAACACCACATGCCGGACGATTTTATAACCAAAAATACTCCGAGAAACGAACCAATCATGATTTTTATGATAAAATAAATACTGCTATCTAATGTAAATGTAGAAACTATTTTTATTCGCGATCACGTGATTTCGATTTTTTTGGTTGTTTTGTTTCGGTACATTTTGTATCTAAAACGAAAACTGTAACCCAAAAAACCTAAAAACAACAAAAAAAATAATGAAATTATAGTTCTTGTGTAATAACTTATAAAATGTGTGTTATGCGAAGTGTAACCGACTGTTCGATCGTAACAAAACAATCAAAATAATTCGCCTTAATATATGTTGGATCATTTTTATATTCGAAATTTGAATTCGAAGCTTTATTCAGAGAAATTGGTACACTGTATTTTATTCAAAGTATTCTCCAGCGTTAGCTATGACTTTCTCCCATTTGCAGGCCATAATCGACCCAATTTATGGCTTTTTCGTAAGCAGTGAAGTGCTATTCGGCCAGGCCATAAATCATAGACCTAAACCAGTGGTAGTCGCGAGGAGCGATGTCTAGTGAATACTGCGAGTCGGTAGGAGATCCTATTGAACCGCCTCCAAAGTTTCCTTGACGGAAAGATCATTTGATCATGAATATTCAGTTTGACGATTGTAGTTAATGCATAGCTGGCCTTACCCAGAATTTTCTGCGCTTTGGATTGTCTTAGTGGATCCATTTTTCATCCCCGTCACGATGCAAAAAAAACCTTCCGTCTTTGAAGTTGTTCGACGTATCGTGACTTGAGTTCATACGGTACCCAATTTCCATGTTTTTGCACCATACCCATGATCTTGAGACGGGATTGAATCGCTTGTTGAGTCACTCCCAAAGTTTCAACGAACTCCTATTGAGTTTGGCATGAATCTTGGTCCCATAACACCTCCAACTCTACGTCTTCAAACTTTACTGGTCCCCCTTCTCGTTCTTTGTCACTGGTGTCAAAATCGCATATTGATTAAGCATGTTCCCCATATGATTCACAAAGCAATCGAGGTCCATCAGCTGCAATTTTCTTCAAATTAACTCAGCACTTCTCGCAAATTTTGTTTTGTTGGCACAACGGCTGACATGGTTAGAGCACACAAAAAATTAGTTGAAAATTATTTTTTGATAGATTGAAATAACAATTTTGGATGTCCGAGAAAAATTTTCTAATTTTTTTACGAACTGTTTAGCAAAATTTTTAGTAAAAATATCTTGAATCGAATGGATTATGAGAACTAAGCCACATTTTCCTTTATATGTATTAGTTAGTTAATCCTAAGTAGTTAGTTAATAAGACGAAAATAACGGGTGTATTTTAAGCCTGATAGAACTTGAAATTGTAAAAAATAAAACAACAAATTAAATGTTTTTGAAAAATATACTCTGGCAGATCTCAGTATACTCTGGCAAATCATCATGAATAGACTTAGGCTTGAACAACGCTACGAAATTGGACGGTCAATGGAGATCGTTACCGCACCATGATCAATGGTTTTTTGTTTGAAAATATGGATGACATTGATCCTGACGAGATGTGGTTTCAACAGGATGGCGCAACGTGCCATACGGCGACCGCATCGATGGTTGCGATTAAAATCAAAATTTGGTGATAACTTGATTTCGATAAATGAACCTGTCAATTGGCCTCCATGGTCGTGCGATTTGACACTTCTCGATTATTTCCTGTGGGGCTACGTGAAGTCACTGGTTTATGCTGATAAACCAGCAACAATTGACGCCTTGGAGACCAGCATTGCTCGTGTTATTCGTGACATACGGCCGGCAGTGCTCGAAAAAGTGGCCCAAAACTGGACGTCCAAAATGCGTTTCGCCAAGAACAGCCGCAGTGCCATATGCCCGAAACTATTTTCAAATATTAATGCCATGTATTCGAATAAAACAAAAATTTTTGATAAATTGTAACCAAATTAATTCATTCAAATCATTGTAATTTTTTGTGTTATTTTTTACAATTTCAAGTTCTATCGTGATACATTTTATTTAATTTCAAAAGACCGTTAAATATGATTTTAAAAAATTCAATAAATATAAACAAAAATATATCAAACATATCAAAGATTAAAAAATGTTTGTCAACAAATTCAACATTATTCAACAAATTTTGAAGATTTTAAGTGTTGTCGTTATTAAATAAATTTTCAAACCCACAGTACTAAAGCTTATCAAAAATAATGTGTAACAACTCTTAAAATATATGCCAACAAACCATCTAGAGCCTTATTTTACCTTACATAGCAATCTGCATAGTGTAATAGACGAAAGCTTTCTTATTTCGACAAGATACCTAAATATCTATAAGGATCAACAGTATGCTTCATCATTTTCAGTTTAATTAATTTTAATTATAACGAAAATTTCCAAATACATATACATATTCATAGCCACATACGTATTGCAATCGATTAAAGCTGTCCAACTTAGCAAAAATACTATACATGTCTATGCGGATCGCCAGGGATCGCTACACATTGGTCTGATAATTTTATCATAATTAGAACGAAAAAGACCGCAAATGGAAATTTTGTGGAGCGAATCGTGTAGATTTTGCCACATAGCCAATTACATAATGCAATAGATTAAAGATGATCAACTACACAAAATACGACACATGTCTATGCGGATCGTCAGGGTGCTCCATTTTGGCCCGTTGATTTTTCCCGATATTCCAGAAATTGGAATTTCTGTGGAGCGAATCCTTGAGATTTTGGCACGTAGCCGCATACATAATGCAATAGACTAAAACTGTATAATTTCGCAAAAGTACAACACATGCTTAAGTGGATCGACAGGATGCCTTATTATGGTCCGTTCATTTTATCATAATTAAAACAACCAAATATGTAATTGGAAATTCTGTGGAGCGACTCCTGGAGATGTTGGCACTTAGCCGCATACATAGTGCAATAGACTGAAACTTTATAATTTCACAAAAATACGCCATTCTAATTATGATAAAATCAACGGGCCACAATGGAGCACACTATGTTTGCGAAATTGAACGGCTTTAATCTATTACACTATGTATACAGCTATGTGTCAAAAAACATCATTCATTAAAATCAACCTCATTTTACGAACTCGAACACTTTCATTCCAACGATATCACATTGTGTTCATTGTCTAACTTAAATCACCTTTAGTTTCTGCACTCATAGTTCGGTTACATTCTTAGCCTGCATTGTAAGGAGGGAAGTATTCGATTTTTAAGTGTAATAATATTTTATAGTATTCTTCATATTTTCAGTAAGGAGATAAATAGTTAACGTTTTTATGTTTCGCTGTTGATTTTCTTTAAGAGAAATAACGATCCTATTTTATAAGCCTTCGATTATTTGTTCATACAGTGCGTATAAAAATTCCAGATAATATTAAAATAAATAATTATAAATAAAAGTAATATAAATCACTAGGGATTTTGTGGCAACTCTATAATACGGATTTAAACATAACTTCATAGTTTTCTCGAGTTTCTTATAAAATTTCCAGAATTTCGGGTAAAATCTACTTTAAAATTACATCGTAATTCTCCAAATCTCCAGTTTTATTTTTCTTGAACAGAGCTTCTTTTTTAAGAGTCATTAACTTCATTCCAGTACTCCACTAAAAATATATTATTAAATCCCGTAATATTACCCAAAAATCTAATTTTTACATAACAACGAATAATTATCAGATTGGGATCATCTATCCTGCATCTGGTTATTTTAATCCCAAACAGTTAAATCTTATAACAAAATTTCATCGCCAAATCAATCTAACAAAATGTAAAATAAAATAATAATGTTCGATACTGTACAGCTCGATACAGTACACAATCTTCATAATTATTCATAACAAATTCTAGCTCAATTTGCTCAAACACCCAAGTATTTTTACTTTCGACTTTTTCCCTTTTTATCGAACAATAGTTCGAAACTAAGTTTCGATTATTCCTAAGATTTAGTTTCGAGTTATTCTAAGAAGTTGTATGAAACTTGTCGCGAAAATTCGAAACTCGATATAATAAAATTGTGTGCATGTATGAGTTAAAATAAAATTGGCAGGAGCAATTTTGTGCATGTATGTGAAATGTCAAATGAATTTGGGGGTTCTAAATATTATATTAATAAAACTAGATTTTAATTTTATTTATATTATTTATAATATTATTTTTTATTTATATAAAATAGTTTATTAATTTGAAGATTTAATATCCTTTCAAACTTGCGACACAGAATAGATCTATTCTGTGCTTGCGATTTGATGATGCCACACGAATAAAATTGTTATGTTTGCAAATAAATTTATTATTTACAAATTTGGCAAATAATACTCGTACATTACAATTTTTAAATACGTTATAATTGTTTATTAATTTGTGATTATGAACACAAATTAAAATAACACGATACTTTATCTTTATCTCTATTACCTACAACGTTCTTATAAACATCACTGCTCAATAATATTTATGTGTCATACATAAATAATTTTTCTTTCGATTTTTCGCCATAATTCGAAGGAAAATACGATAGCTCAATTTTGAGTTTCGTCCCAAGTATAACAAGACGAAACTCAAAAGTCAGCTATCGTATTTTCCTTCGAATTATGACGAAAAAGTCGAAAGAAAAATTATTTATGCATGACACATAAATATTATTTAGCAGTGATCTGTATAAGAACGTCGTAGTACAGATAAAAATAAAGTATCGTGTTATTTTAATTTGTGTTCATAATCACAAATTAATAAACAATTATAACATACATATTTAAAAATTATAATGTACAAGTATTATTTGCTAAATTTGTAAATAATAAATTTATTTGTAAACAAAACAATTTTATTCGTGTGGCATCATCAAATCGCAAGTTTGAAAGGATATTAAATCTTCAAATTGAAAAAGGTTATATGATAGACAAATTACTTAATTTAATTCTACAAAATTGTATTTATTATTAATTTGCTATTCTATTTTAGATAATTGGCATTTCAAACCTAGCCAGGTGCAATTTTTATTGAAGTTGCTACGCATCGTTTAAGCATCATTTTACCTAGCGTTAAGAGTTTTACTTGTTTAGTTATTAGTTTATTACTATTTCAGTTTATGTATAGATTTAATATACTAATTTATATAAATAAAAAATAATAAATAATATAAATAAAATTAAAATTTACTTTTATTAATATATTATTTAGAACCCCCTCATTTGACATTTCATACACATGCACAAAATTGCTCCCGCCAATTATATTTTAACACATACATGCACACAATTTTATTATATCGAGTTTCGCTCAGTTTCGAATTTTCGCGACAAGTTTCATACGACTTCTCAGAATAACTCGAAACTAAATCTTAGGAATATTCGAAACTTAGTTTCGAACTATTGTTCGATAAAAAGGGAAAAAGTCGAAAGTAAAAATACTTCGGCAATAAGTGAAATGATAAAGCCCCATTTACATGTAGAAAATTGTTTCGTCTGCAAATTTTTGAAGGTAAATAAGAAGCATCCACTATATAAAAATATTCAATATGCGAGAAAGAAGTAAACATATATAGTACCGCCATAATTTTTTTATAGGAAAATTATTAATTTATTTTTAATTAGTTCAAATGAGAAATTTACATTTTTGTCTATGGCGTCTGTTTTTATTATGATTCCTTAATCTTTTGTTAATAGAAAAAAAATTTTTTTTGTTAATTTTAAAAATGTTGCCATAAAAATACTCGGATCGAATATATTTTATGGCAACATTTTCATTTTTATAGTGGGTTTTGCAGTGTAGTGGCTCAAAAAATTTTGTTGGGATATATTTCTTTTCTTGTCTCTCATGTGCAAAAAGTCAATGTTATATCTCTTTCATTTTGTAGAGGAAAAATGTTGGTCGCATTTAAATGCCCCATAAGTTGAAATTATAAAACTGTGCCAGTACCCACATTTTTTTAGCCCTTTAAAGGATGAAACAGCGCAGCAGTTTGTTTTGTTTTAGTAGTAAAATCGAATTCTGTCAATTTTATCGAGGTTATAAGTAGCAGCAAAGCGCAGTAAATTGAAGCTGCTGAGTGTGGAATCTATTGATGCCGCGACAGATTCAACTTCATTCAATATAATTTCTTTAAATTTTAAAATATTTGTATATTCTAAATACCTATATTTATAATCAAACCAATGATTTTGTATTATTACATAAGCGAATAAGCTAATATTTAATTTGCTGTTCGCTGCTGTTGCTTGGTGTGTTTCATCCTTAACTGTTTAATTTTGTTTCGAAAATTTTTTTCTCCCTGCTTAGTTATGAATATTCTAGGATGTATATTTTTTAAATGATCTTTATTTTCCCTTCTTCAGGAAAAGAAATTACAGTTGATTCGTCGAATATAATACGAATGTAATTTTTTTATCTTTATGACGAATATACTCGACTACGCGAACAATTTCCGTCTCGCTCACATAATCTGTTAGAGTTAATTTGTATACATTTTATTTGTTTGTTTTTTCATTCGTGAGAAAAATATCAATATTATATTTTACGATACAAAATACACGGAAAGAGAAATAGTGGAAATCTTTGTATAGTTAGCTCATTCAACCTACATATATATGTGATATTTCTATGATCGCTTAGATTCATAGAAATAGAGTATATAGAATGAATGTAAAGAACTGTCAAGCGTCACAAATTCGGAGGGTAAAAGAGAAAGCATATAAATTAACAGGGCCGTATTTAGAATTTTTTTCGATCGAATGTAGTGAAGTTAGGAAGTTTAAATTAAAAAATTATCTATATTTAATTACATTTTTATTTCTTTAATAAAGTACATTAATTATTTTTATTTAAATATAATATTAATATAATAAAAAATTATAAAATATAAAAAATATAAAATATAAAAAATAATAATTATAAAACCACTACGCTTATTTATTTCACATTCCTTTGAAATGTAATAAAGAAATAAACTTGTTTCTTTTCGTTAATTTATATGACCTTTGGTTACAAAAATAATTCAATCGGATGTCATAATATTTTTCTATGATAGAATGAGCTAACAAATTAACGTGTTCTTGAGAATGACTATATTGATCTTCATCATTGAAAATATTTACACTTATTAGGTTGTGAAGAACGTTATAACTTATTTTTTTTAAACAATTTAGAACTAGATTTTAGTTGCGTTATGTTTTTGTAGTCCGCAATAGCCAATTCCCGTTTTAATACAGCTTCTGAATATTTACAAATTTTTAATACTGACGACGAAGGAGTTAACAGACCACCCTTATTTTTTAAATTGATTAGCGAGGTATAAGAGGTACATTGTTGTATTAATGTGCAACAGTCCTCACAATTCAATTTTCTAAATTAATATCGGACTATAAATCCTCCTATGTATTCAATCACATTAATTGAAAATTCACTTAGTATAATTGGGTATCCAAGAAAATCTTCATCATACATATTCGATTCGTCTACTTTTGAAATTTCTTGGTCAATAGAAATATCATCTGATGAGGCTTCAACCATTGCTTTTGCAATTCTCCATATTTTGGTAAACTAAAAACAAATGTTTTCATTATAATTTCTGTAAAAAATTGTATTTACAGTACATATTCCAAAATAAAAATAAATTATGAAAAGCAAAGCACTTAGCACATGAAATAAAATAAGAAAAATGTAGCACTGGTAAAAAACATATGTTTATTAAGAGATGCTACCCACGTCAATAACCAAAATTGTTTTCTTATTTTTATCTGATTTATAAATTAAATTAAGGATAATTTTACCACAAATCACATTCTTTTCAACATAATTTACATTTTATTTTTTTATAAACACTTACCGATGGTACGAAATTCCTTCATGAAATTTTTTAGGCGTATTTAAACAGTTTTTCACGAGACACTTCATTTTATTAAATGTTTGTAATTTTTATTACTAAAATGATACACTACACACAATCCACTAACTATTTTAATAATATTTTAATTATTTTTTAATTATTTTAATTAATATTTTCACGATTTTTTAAGAGCACAAAATTAAACGCGTAATTTAAAACAAAAACAAAAACTGGTTTGAGGGGGTAGCATCTCTGACATATGAGACCGCCATATGCATTTTTTATATAACCATCCTGCTCTGGCTTGTGACACGTGAAACAGCAAATCTTATATGGGAAAAATCAATACATTCATTCTATAGTATTTAATTCTATGCTTAGATTACCCCATGAAAGTAATCTACTTTTGGGCGATAATAGAAAGATTTTCTATGATATAATTTCAAATCAGTACTCGTGGCGGCATCGTAAATTGCATGTACAGCTACCATTGTACTACTAGATAAGTTATTATGCAATGATTTAACCCTTATATTATAAACATACCGGCATAGTTATTTGATAGTTCATTGCTCTTGTTAGGCTTATACCAAAATCTACTTAAATATAAGTCCTGCTCTAACTCATTGACAGATACCTATATAAAAATAACTACCGAAGATTGTGTTGGTTACACTAACAATACAATGGAAATTTTACTTTTTTGTTTCATTTTTTGTTTGTTCTGCACCAACACATTTATAATTAGTTATTTAAAAAAAAATTCCTATAGAAAAAAAATTACCAATACACCTTTAGTTAGTTATTGGTTATTTCACATGTGTGGAGTTAGCATGACTTATATTTAAGTAGATTCTGCTTATACAGATTGCCAATAGTAAAATAGATTAACCTTGGAACAGAAAACAAATTTACACTACATGAGTCCTCTTATGTATATTTTTCTCTATGGTTTCGATTTTTATTTAAAGGCGGTTATGTTTGAAATTGATTTTCGAATAAATTAGCTAATCGACATATATGAATGATGAGATCTATTTTTTAATTCAACCTGGGCGAGCAGCGCACACCGAGCAAATGTTGCGCGATGTAAAATTATCCAGTGTGTACGGACTGTGAGTAAAACTGAATAAATCGTTTTTATAAAAATTAATTGGCTGTTTCTATAAAAATGAGTGAACTCTGTTTTATATCTAATTTATGGTAAATACATTAATTATAAACTTTTGTTTAATTATAAAACAAATTACTTTTGTTTATGTTTAGAGGTTATTATATTTACTCTGCTCTGCTATACACCTACATTTCGGAGTAAAATTTGAAGAACCGAGTACACATGGTATAAGCACAGTTCGCAAATAAAATCGCAGTGTGCAGAGTAAAATTACTCAGGTTGAAAAAAAACAGAGTAAATTTTTGACACACACTGCTCGCCCGGTTGAATTACAAAATAAATCCGTTTGAAAATGGTTTGAAATTGATTTTGGAATAAATTAGCTAACCGCCACAAGGGCATACATGCTCCGCAATTATTTTTATTTATTAAAGGGGAAATAAAAATAACCACAATAAAATTAAATAAAAATAATGATGATGTTTGCTCAATCTGCTTAATTTTATTAGAAATTAGGTTTCAGTTAAAAATATTTTGTTTAAAAAAAGCTAAGATAAATAGTAAGCAATGATATTCCATTACTTATAGAAATTTCAATTAATTTCCGTTACTGTCTGAGCTTCGTTAAAGTACTCGAATGCATTTAAAACGTTATTTGGCGGAATATTGTGTAGTGGATGACTTGGTAAAAGTTCATTGTTACGATCACCAATTAGAAACGGTTCCAAATTGCCTTCTGAATGTTGTGCCATTGACAAACCACTCAAAGTGTAACATGTATGGTACAAATCTGCAGGTCTAAAACATTTATAATTATGCAGTAGAAATGTTACATTTAAATTGATTGTTTACTCACTTTCCTGGCTTATCGATTAATCCACCGGATGGTTTCTGGCAACAAATTAAAATGTATTCTTGTAATGCTTGTAGATTGAAAAGGCACTTATTTAATATTTCGGCTTGTGCCGGTTCTACTTTAGCTAAAATTCGCTGTATTACAGGCACAGCAGCACCCTGCCAAAATGAGTAACAGCCATCTACTAATTTATTTGTTCTTCCTTGGAAACCACCTTCTAGCCTCATTTGTCGATGAACAGTCCACCTCTTAATATTTAAATAAAGATTTTGTAAATTTATTAACAATAGAATTCAAGTAGTTTACCAATAATAGATTTAAATCAACTAAATCAAATTTTCCTAAAAGAGCTAATGCAGCTATGGCGCAAAATGTATAACCTCCATGAGCTTCCAAATCTGGAGTTCCACCAAATCCACCTTCATATGTTTGACAGCTAGCAATCCAGTTTGCTGTTCCGTGAAACAATTCCTCTTCCTCGTATGGTGAAAAATTAACGAGTTTCGCTGCTGAAATCGCACAATAAGCACCACGAACATCTAACTCCCCGTTTACGTGCATCCGAAATGCTCCGTTGGGTTCTCTAACCGATAGTAAAAAACTTTTTAACGATTCTTTATCAATTGCATCTAAAGCCTTTGGGGTACCAATTATGCATAAGGCATTTACAGCTGCATATGTTGTTGCTAAATGAGGGTATTGGGCCGGGCCACCACCAAAGCCACCCTCCACACTTCGACATCTATGTATATGAAATAGAATCCCAATTTATTATAGTTCCGTATCACTATTACTTTACTTACTTAATTAAAAACTCAATGATATGATCTAACAGAGTATCAGTGAGACAGTAATTCATTAAATATACCGAATTTAGAGTCCAATAGACGAGCCACGGGCGGCTGCAGTCTAAACATTCATAAGACATTGATAAATTTTGAATGGAACTGTTCAAAAAACGAAAATGTTCATCCTTGTATAATTTTGGTAAAGCCCAATCAATAGCGTGCAATTGTTCAAACCGTTCATAATACTTTTGAACCATTATTTCAACATTAATCTAGAATCCATTGTTAATTTAATCACAATTAAATTAATTCAACTTCCAAAAATACCTGTTCTTTTGATGTGACCGATTTATATTTCTCATCTTTAAATTTTACATTTAATAAATCATTTAGAGTTCTAATTGTAACTTTACGTTCCATGCTAATTTTAATTAAATATTTAATAACTCGCAGCCGCGCAAAGTATTTATTTTTTCGCAATCAATTTTTTGTTAACCTTACAAATCGGTATTTTGACATTTCTTTCGGTGCCTATGTATGCATACGGCCATATCTAAAGCCAGTGCACCTAGAATACCAAGTTCGTAAAAACTACATTTATATGGTTTACATTGCAAGCATAGAATTATCATAGAATTATGTACTATAGAATCATAGAATTATATACTATAGAATGAATGTAAAACCTTTTCCCATATAAGATTTGCTGTTTCATGTGTCACAAGCCAGAGCAGGATGGTTATATAAAAAATGCTTATGGCGGTCTCATATGTCAAAGATTCAACCCCCTCAAACCAGTTTTTGTTTTTGTTTTAAATGACGCGTTAAATTTTGTGCTCTTAAAAAATCGTGCACATATTAATTAAAATAATTAAAAAATAGTTAAAATATTATTAAAATAGTTAGTGGATTATGTGTAGTGCATCATTTTAGTAATAAAAATTAGAAACATTTAATAAAATTAAGTGTCTCGTGAAAAACTGCAAATTACGCCTCAAAAATTACAAGATCAAATTTCGTACCATCAGTAAGTGTTTATAAAAAAATAAAATGTAAATTATGTTGAAAAGAAAGTGATTTGTGGTAAAATTATCCTTAATTTAAGTTATAAATCAGATAAAAATAAGAAAACAATTTTGGTTATTGGCGTGGGTTGATGCTTTTAATAAACATATGTTTTTACCAGTGCCGCAGTTTTCTTATTTTATTTCATGTGCTAAGTGCTTTGCTTTTCATAATTTAGAAATTATAATGTAAACATTTGTTTTTAGGTTACCAAAATATGGAGAATTGCAAAAGCAATGGTTGAAGCCTCATCAGATGATATTTCAATTGACCAAGAAATTTCTAAAGTAGACGAATCTAATATGTATGACGAAGATTTTTTTAGATAACCAATTATACCAAGTGAATTTTTAATTAATGTTATTGAATACATAGGAGGATTTATAGTCCGATATTTATTTAGAAAATTGAATTGTGAGGACTGTTGCAAATTAATACAACAATGTAATTCTTATACCTCGCTAATCAATTTAAAAAATAGGGGTGGTCTTTTAACTCCTTCGCCGTCAGTATTAAAAATTTGTAAATATTCCGAAGCAGTATTAAAACGGGAATTGGCTATTGCGGACTACAAAAAAATAAACGACAATCTACTTCTAAATTGTTTAAAAAAGTAAGTTATAACGTTCTTCACAAGCTAATAAGTGTAAATATTTTCAATGATGAAGATCAATATAGTCATTCCTAAGAACACATTAGTTTGTTAGCTCATTCTATCATAGAAAAATATTATGACATCCGGTTGAATTATTTTTGTAACCAAAGGTCATATAAATTAACAAAAAAAACAAGTTTGTTCCTTTATTACATTTTAAAGGAATGTGAAATAAATAAGCGTAGTGGTTTTATAATTACTATTTTTTATACACATAATATTATATTTAAATAAAAATAATTATTGTACTTTTATTAAAGAAATAAAAATGTAATTAAATTTAATTAATTTTTTAATTTTAACTTCATAGCTTCATTGCATTCGATCAAAAAATTCTAAATACGGCCCTGTTAATTTATATGCTTTCTCTTTTACCCTTCGAATTTGTGACGCTTGACAGTTGCACTGCGTATTTGTATACGGCCATGTTAAAGAAAATATAAAATATCCGGTTTATATGTATGCAGGCCCAAATAACGTAAACAAGAAAAACACTTTCATACGATTGCTATGGAAATTTTCTTTTCAATATTTTTTTTTTTACTTTATTTAGCTTTACCTCGTAATTGCGGCAGAAAATTAAATTTTCATTCTCCTGAGCATGAACTTTGTTTATTTTTAAGGTAGTTTTCATTTAGAATTTTACCATTTCCCGGTATGATGCATTTTGTTTGTTGAACGTAGTATGCAGACGAAGCAAAGTTTGTGTGTATGCGAGAAGAGTAATCAACATCAAAATTGAACAAAGTAGTTCAGTGACCAAAAAAATAATTGTATGTCAAAGTAGTTTAATTTAATGACAGTCTTGTAATATTTATGTGTAAAATTAAAAATATAGTTTATTTAAATTAATTATTACACAAGTAAGAAATTATCGATTTATTCAATATTAAAATAAACTGTTATTGATAAATTTTATATGGATGTGGTATATTATGTACCGCTGCCAAAATTCATGTTTTGCATTAAATAAGTTTTATTTTTGTGGTTCATTACAGTTGATTGAACCAACCAAGGAAGGAAAAATCTAAAATTTAAATAAACTATATTTTTAATTTTACACATAAATATTACAAGACTGTCATTAAATTAAACTACTTTGACATACTATTTTTTTTTGGTCACTGAACTACTTTGTTCAATTTTGATGTTGATTATGGCTGGACTATAGATGGAATAAAAAGAATAAAAAAAATAACGTAAGAGAGCGAAAGAGAGGATTTACATGCAATCGACTATACCGAGAATAATGAATATAAAAAGAATAACAGAAATTGCGTTCAATTTTTTTTCATTTTTGCTGTCACTTAAAAAGAATAACCGAGCGATAATTTTCGTCCAAGAATAAAAAACTTAATAACTACAACAACAAAACCCAAATAAATTTTAGTGCGTTGAATATAATATGCATGTTCAATCGAGTTATCGACGCGAAACAAGAGAGTTCAATTTGTGAGTGAAGAATTTTTCTAATAGAAAATATTAAAAAATTTCAAAACTGAAAATAAAAAATTTAATAAAAAGTGAAATTAACTTGATTAAAAACAATAAAAATTCAATAAAGGATAATCTAATAAAACATAAAAAGACATTGAAAAAACTAAAAAAGTGTAAAATTAGTGAACGAACCAAAATAGATAATGGCGGTAATCCAAGCCGTCCAATAAATATGGACGAAGAAGAACCATCCGACGATGATTTTAAAGGTTTTAATTTTTATGATAAAAAATTAAAAAGAAAATTAAATAAATCAGAAATCACTATCGAAGAAAAAATGAAGAAAATCACGCCAAATAAAAAAACAAATATTAACAAAGAAAATAAATTGAGTGAAAAAATGGAAACAAACGAAGGTGAGGAAATTAACAAAAGCAAAATGGACGAGGCCTCAAGTCAACCAACCATACAAAAACAACCAGATAACAAATATATTAACACTGATAAGGGATTAAAACATAGTAATGTTTTAATAAAGTCGAATACACCAAAATACATGATTTCAGTGATTCTTGCAAGAATTTTCAAAAATAATAATATAAAAACCAAAAGCATCATTGAAATAAATAAAAATATGGCAAGAATAGAATTCGAAACTTTTGACAAAGCAAATAAATGTATAAGGAAAGATGACCCGATTAATAAAATCTTAACCGAAAAAGAATACAACGCCTTCATCCCGAAAACTTTTACACATGTTGAAGGTGTGGTTAGAAAACTAGTTGGCGAATTTGAAATAAATGAAATTAAAGAAAACATAACATGCGAGTTTCCGACCACAAATGAAGAAATAATCAAAAATGGGACCGAGTAAACAAAACCCTAAAAAATACGAACATTTTAAAACTGGAAATAAGAGCAAGTGCATTGCCTAAAGAAATCTTATTTTACGATGTAAAAATAAAAACGGCGACCTACATACCTAAATTAAAATTCTGTGCATCATGCCTAAGCTGTGAGCACATAAAAAAGTTTTGTCGATCAAGAAGTGTGCAAAACCTAAAAAAATAGATGAACAACACAAATGCCAGGAAAACCCAGAATGCAAATTCTGTGTAGGAGTAGAGCATTATACAAACTCAAGAAACTGCCAAGAAAAGAAAAAACAAACACAAATCCAAATCCACATGATTAAAAACAAAACATCATACAGAGAAACCCTAGCTGCACTATACCCACGAAACGTGCTGATCAACCAGGATATTAATGATTTCCCTCAAATCAACACAAACGAAGAAAACAGAATGAATATCTGGACTGATAAAACTCAAAGGCAGGAATTAATTCTAAAGGCACAAAGAGAAAAAATACTAGAATTACAAAACACCTTGGAGAAATTCATTCGACTAAGTGATAAAAGATACGATATACCAGATCTACTAACCATTGAACTAAAAGAGTTAGTAAATAATATAAAAACAAAATAAATTGAAAGTAGTATAAAAATACTACAAATAAACATAAGAAGTCTAAACAGTAACATCAACCTTTTAAAAATGTATATGCAAAAACAAAAAATAGACGTAGTAATACTAAATGAAACCTGCACACATGAGAACAATATACCACGGATACCCAAATATAAACTCATAACAAAAAACAGAGACACGGGATATAGAGGAATAGGGTTTCTAATAAAAAACAACATTGGAGCCAAACAAGTAGACCTAAATATAAACATCACACATATTGAGGCAGAACAAATAAAAATAAAATATAGAGAGGAAGAAATGTATTTGATTGGTTTCTACAACCCCTCCAAACGGTAACACAAATGTACAAGTTATGGATTTCAAAAAATTAATCAAAAAAGCAGAAAGCAACAACAAAACAATCCTAGCAGGTGATATCAATGCCCATGGTAGTCTATGGGATCAAATAACCAATGACAACAAACTTGGTAAAATATTGGCAGAAATAATAGTTAAAAGCACCATGTTATTATTAAACACCGGAAAACACACCAGACAAGATTTAAGATCGCATACAACATCAGCGATAGACATCTCCCTATGTATTACCGATATATACAATAAAATCGAATGGGACTGCAAAGAGGATAACATAGGATCTGACCATCTGCCAATTATAATAAAAGTAAACGTAAACAAATACATAAAAAAGGAAAACACCAATTGGAAAAATGTAATAAAAGAAATATCAGAAATACAGGAAGACAATAACCTAGTAAATATTGAATCCAAAATAGAAGAAATCATTCAAACAAATACAAAAATCATAACCATAAATCAAAACAATAACCCAAAACCATGGTGGAACGAGCATGTTCAAAGATTATGGAACATAAAATCCGGAAAACAGAAATGCTATAATAGACATAAAAACCTTCACACGGCTACAGAACTACTCAGATCAATAGCAGTACTAAAACGAGAGATCAAAATAGCAAAAAAAAATTCATGGGAAAACTTTATTAACACAATAAACAGGGAAATAAATACGAAACAGCTTTGGCACAAAATTAATAAACTAAGAAATAAGAAAGGAAATAAAGGATTCAATCTATTAGAGGAATACGATATGGCGAATAAATTTATAAACGAAAACTTCCCAGAAACAATAAGATTACCCTGCGTAAATACTGGAAAGACAGAAAACATATTTAATAATGAAATAATAAAAAAACTAATAAAACAAAAGCAAAATACAGCACCTGGAGAAAATAAAATATCATATAAAACCATTCAAAACATAATAGAAACAAACCCGAAGTTAACAAACATTATAATAAGTCATCTAAATAACATCTATAAAAACCAAATATATCCAGAAAACTGGAAAGTTACGAAAATAATAGCCATTAAAAAACCTAATAAAGATGAGTATGAAACGGAAAATTATAGACCAATAAGCCTACTCAACACATTTTCGAAAATATATAACAAAATGATTCTTGAGGAACTAAACCAACACTACCAAAAAAAACATATGGTTTTAGAAAACATATAAATATTATGGACTACTTCGTGGAGCTCTTCAGTAAAATAGCATCAGAAAAACATAATAACAAAACAATAATAATAATAACGACCGATATATCAAAAGCTTTCGATCACTCATTAAAATAA
Organism: Nephrotoma guestfalica; assembly: GCA_963691935.1. Classification (NCBI taxonomy): domain Eukaryota; kingdom Metazoa; phylum Arthropoda; class Insecta; order Diptera; family Tipulidae; genus Nephrotoma; species Nephrotoma guestfalica. The sequence continues at coordinate 176,234,170 of OY829913.1, forward strand.
ATACACCAAACCATATCACAAATTGGATATATAAATTCCTAACGAATAGAGTGATAATATACAATAATGAAACTTCAACAATAAAACAAATCACCAACAAAGGATTACCACAAGGCAGCAGCTTAAGCCCATGTCTATTCAACATCTATACCAGGGAACTCCATGATATAGAAAACAATAACAACAACATCTATCAATTCGCAGATGATATAGTGATGCTAATAATGGGGAAAACCGAAATAGAAGCACAAACAACAGCTAACAAATCGATAAAAGATCTAAAGGAAGGACTAAATAAAATAGATCTAAAGTTAAACCCAAACAAATGCTCGTTCATGAGATTATTCAAGAACAAACCTACGAATTTTCAACCAATCCTCAACAATGTAACCATCAAAGAGGAAAGAACTATGCGAAACTACTTGGAATAACAATAAGCAATAAATTATCACTACTGCCACATTATAAAATAATTGAAAAAGAAATAATCAATGCAACAAATTTATTAAAAACAATAACATACAAAAATGGTGGAGCACACCCACACCTAGTTACCAATGTATATAAAGCAATAATCCAATCGAGAACAAAGTATGCAGATATAATAACACCCACAAGCATAAAAAACAGCATAAAAATAAAACAAAAAATAATATACCAAAACCTGCGTGTCTGCACAAGAATGCTAAAAACTACACCAATCCCCACCTTACTGGCGGAAACAGCAACACTACCGGTAGAACTCGACAATAAGGCCACAACGCTAAAGTATATAGCCAACCATCTACAAAAGAATAGCGATATCGGAAAAAGAATAAAAAGCAACTCCTCTATAAAAAAAACTGTCAAACCTATATCTAGAGTATGATTTTCTACGTGAAATAGAGCAACCGCAAAGCAGGGTTATGGAAAAAACCGAAAACATCTTAGTTCAAGAAATATTAACAAAAGAAACAAGAAAAGAAACCCTAAACGAGGTGATTGCAAGATCACACCACAACGAAATACGGAACAAATACAAGGATTATGTACAAATTTATACAGACGGGTCACTAATAAGACAACAAGGAGGAATTGGAATTTACTTCAAAAACTCAGAAATAGAGATAAAAATACAACTAAAAAACCAAGCATCAATCAAAACGATAGAAACGTTAGCTATAAAAACCGCAATCGAAAAAGCTATAGTAATGGGTATAGAAAAGATGATAATATTCACAGACTCAAAGAGCAGCTGGACCTCAATAAAACGAGCTAACGAAGAGAGCAAATACAAATTTTACGAACAACAAATGTTTGACATGATAAAAGGAAAAAACATCAAAATAATTATACAATGGATACCGGGACACTTGGGAATAAAAGAAAATGAGAAAGCAGATAAACTAGCTAAAGAAGCATTAGAAAATCCCAACGAAATAATAAACAACCCAATAACCATAAAGGACTCGTATCAAATAATAAAAGAAACAATAAACAAAGAATGGCAAATAAAATACAACGAATGGACAACAACAGTTGGAAAATATAACAAAACTATCAATATATCACCTCCAACTAAACCATGGTATCATAACTCAAATCTAAACGCTTACAATATAAGACAAATAAATAGACTGAGATCGGGACACGCTAAAAACAAAAAATTTAAACACTTAATGAAAATAGAAGACAATAACATATGTGAAGTATGCAACACACTGGAAGACAACGAGCACATTGTGGAAAAATGCACAAAATACGGCCAGACGAAAAGTAAATATGCATTATTACTAAACACCAAATTAATAGATATTCTAAAATCAGAGAATGTCAATGACTACAAAATGCTATGCGATTACCTAAAGGAAATAGGAAGCAACTTATAATAGCAAATCATAAATTCAACGAACAACAAACATATAATTCCTTACATATAATTTGACAAGTTAATCAAAATTTTATTCTTATTATTATTTATCGAATTTCAAACATGTAAATTAATTAAAAATATTGGTCGTATGGATTTCGGCTCAGACCTTAGCAAATGAAATATTAAAAAAAAAAAAAAAATAGCATGTTTATTTTTTTATATAAGGGGATTTTATATTATTCGTGTGTTTTATCTTTTCTATTTATGAAATATTCATGTATATATATACTAATATGAATATAATATCAAAAATAATTTTCAATACACTGTAGAATTGTATTTTTCTAAACCTAACCTAAAAAAATAATTAATCGAATTGCGGTGATTTAAACCGCATATAAATAATTTTTATAATTTTAAAAACATATATTTGTTGATATAAATACGTTTATACTGAAAAATTTTGTAGTTTCATTCATAATTGTAAGAAACATATCACAAAAATATATGAATGAACTTAATATTTCAAGTCATCTATGGCCGTAACGTCCCATTGGAATAATCGTATGAAAGTGTTTTTCTTGTTTACATTATTTGGGCCTGCATACATCTAAAACCAATTTGTTGCAAGACGGCCGTATACACATACATAGGCAGTGGTTCTATATACTCTATTTCTATGTAATGATTAGGAGGGGGAGGGCGGGAGATTGTGTTGGCCGAAATATAAACATGGGCTTGTATTTGGTTTAATTTTTAACATGAATTATTCACATTTCACTGCAGCAACCGAACTGAAACGTGTTGGAGTTGGTCCGTCGATAGAATAAAATTCATAGAATCGAAATAAAAGTGGGAACTATAGATGGAATAAAAAGAATAAAAAAAATAACGTAACAGAGCGAAAGAGAGGATTTACATGCAATCGACTATACCGAGAATAATGAATATAAAAAGAATAACAGAAATTGCGTTCAATTTTTTTTCATTTTTGCTGTCACTTAAAAAGAATAACCGAGCGATAATTTTCGTCCAAGAATAAAAAACTTAATAACTACAACAACAAAACCCAAATAAAATTTAGTGCGTTGAATATAATATGCATGTTTATTTTTTTATATAAGGGGATTTTATATTATTCGTGTGTTTTATCTTTTCTATTTATGAAATATTCATGTATATATATACTAATATGAATATAATATCAAAAATAATTTTCAATGCACTGTAGAATTGTATTTTTCTAAACCTAACCTAAAAAAATAATTTATCGAATTGTGGTGATTTAAACCCCATATAAATAATTTTTATAATTTTAAAAACATATATTTGTTGATATAAATACGTTTATACTGAAAAATATTGTAGTTTCATTCATAATTGTAGGAAACATATCACAAAAATATATGAATGAACTTAATATTTCAAGTCATCTATGGCCGTAACGTCAAATTGGAATAATAATTTTTTGTCTTCGTTTCTTACGTTATTCTTTTTATTCTATCTATAGTCCAGCCTAAAGTCGGCCTCTTATTTATGTGCTGCTACCTTGTAGGAAATATTAGAAACAAGTCAGTGACATTTCAATTCAGCAAATGTGAATTGTGAATGATTCGAGTGACTGTCAAATATTAACTCATTACGATACGGAATTCAGTCACCATGTTACAAAATTTTATTCAATTTAAAAAACCATATTTTAAAATATGTTTGATCCTAGTTATTATATTAAATCTATTTAAATTATCAGATTGCTTATATGCAGATCAAATAGGCAAATTCGATTGGTAAGTTACACTTACAATACAGACATAAGATGTACCTTTTCATTCGGTTGATTCTGTCTGACAAAAGTTTCTTTTCGCTTGTTCCAGGCGACATTCATACGTAGGGCAAATTAAATATGGATTTTTCGATCATTTATCAAACGATAAAATCATTGTTGCGACCGAGAGTAATGTATTAAGCGTTTTAGATGCAATATCGGGTGGTATTGTGTGGAGGCAAATATTAGAAAAGGGGCCGAAAGGAAAAATTAATTTTATAGGGTTAAATTCGGATTCAAAACATTTTGCAAGTTCATCTATGGCTGATATTGTAACAGTATCGGGAAACAACCCAGCCATTGTCCGAAATTGGAACAGTAATACAGGCAATCTTGTTTCAGAGTGGTATTTGATACCGACCATTGAAAAGCCTGAAAGTGCATTTTGGTTTCAATACAATAGTAACCTCTATCACGTTTATCCTGTCTGGAAGTCACATTTTGAGATAACAGAATATAATCCATTAACCGGAGATCATGTGAAAACGACGACTAAAATTTTAGCACCATGGATTTCACAAGAATCGTGTGTTTATGCCAAGCCTTTCTTTGCTTGCCTAGTTGCTTCTAATTTAGTAGCCATCGATCTGTCTCCGGGGATTGATCATCAGATTAATAAACCACTTAGCGAACATTACGCAAGAATATACAGCGTACAAGGTTTAGAAAACTATGTAAAATTAGACAATACAATAGTATCACTCAAAAAGGAGGGGGGAGATTCCATAAAAGTTAATCCAGAATATGTACTATATAATGATAAATCGTTTGCCAACAATAAAAATATATTATTACATGCATATGTAAATCAAAATGTATGTACCTAATTTTAAATTCAGCTCTATTTTATCTTATCAATTTTGTCTTACATTCATAGGAACTTAAAATTGGAGCTCACTCTGTAGAAGACAACAAACCGTTTGCAGATATTTCATATACCACACAATATTCCGACTCATTGGGCACACCGAATATAATTTCCGTAAAATGTAAATCAAAACATGATGCCACAATCGCGTGTCGAATCTTGTTTACTACGAGTGATGGAGCATTATTATTGTGGCAACAAGGTAAGAACGGGACGAATTTATCTCCCTCAAATTAGACATCGTTTTAAGCTACTTGATCATATAAATTTCAATACATATTACAATAAGAATAATTTTGGTAGCTTGCACTGCAAATAGGCTACTCACTATTTTGCACTTATTGTCATGAACGCAATTTGGCTCGATGTCCAAATCTTAATTTTCTTTGTTTATTAAGAATATAAGCAGTTTAGAACCAAAAATTAACCCAAAACTCCCTAATTATAATATAGTCCATAATAATTTCCGTATTGCACCAAAAAGGCAATCACTTAATTAAAAATTATGAAATTTATTACAATTTTGATTTAATTTCAGGCAAAATAAAATGGGTGCGAGAAGAATCTTTATCCGACATTGTTGCTTCCGAAATGGTTGATCTACCGTTATCAGACGATGAAGGTGCTATCGAAAAAGAGTTGAGCAGCAAAGATGGTAAATATTTAGTTGTCTTTAAAGGCCGTATTATTCTTTCTGCATTATTAATAAGAAATATTTTTCATTAAACTATTTCAACGTTTTATCATTAGAAGAAAGTGAAGCGAAATGTGAGTTTAGGCTATGTCCCCTATGAAATTCTTTTGCATTTAAATGAACGCGTATTTTAAAATGTTCTCATATATTTTTGTATCTTTAATCATATTTTATCGCGCATGCTTTTCGTATTTAACGATTTAGAATGATGAAAAACTGAATTTATTGCACAGATCATTCTTTAAAATCAAGTGTTATTTTTATTATATATATATATATATATATATATATATATATATATATATATATATATATATATATATATATATATATATATATATATATATATATATATATATATATATATATATATCGTAATTGGCTTAATTCATGTTTAAACACGTTTAGTGTTACAGTTAGAATTTTATCATATTTTATAATATGAATATTTTGTATTTAATTTGAGTTTGATGTGATAAAATAAAACGTAGGAATCATTAGTTATTGCCATATGTAAATAAATCTATTTTTATTTATTTAGGGGACATTTTGGGTGCTTGTTTTCGGAGAATTTCAAGTCAAGTTATGCATTTTAAAAATTTAGTTTTGCACATCTTCGGTTTCGGCCTGCCTCCGTCGGCATCACAACGTGCCGGACTTATTCGAGATGCCTTCGGTTTACATAAAATAATTGTTGTTTTAACATCGACTGGAAATTTATTTGGAATTGATAATGTTTCGGGAAAGTATCACTGGAAAATTTATTTGCCTGAATTTAGTAATTTTGATAATGATCAACCCATGAAAATTTTTATTCAACGAACTTCAAAGCATTTTCCACATTCTGCCCAGTGTGTTGTCGTTGCAAAGAATCGGAAATCGCGAAATGGTATTATTTATCAATTTAATCCAATAACCGGGCAACAAATCGATGGTGGAATACAAGCATTAAGCTACGAAATTCAACAAATTAGCTTGTTACATAACACCGGGCCAGACTTTTTACACGGACTAATAATTTTAGACTCAAATAATAATGTTCATGTTATACCAGACACTGTGAAATCCTTGGTAAGTGAAGTATGTACTAAATTAATAAATGATCAATTCTAAAATAATATTCTGGTCGTAGGCCGATAATTTTTACCTTTTCGCTGCCAACAAGAAAACAGGCGACGTTTCAGGCTTTATTGTGAAATACAGCAACAATGTAAGTTACTAATGTACAGATTTCTTATGATATAATTCGAATTAAATTTGTTTTAAACTTTTAGGAAAAGTGATAATTTGTAGTTAGAGAATAACACATTTTTGAATTGATTCAACAAAAATCATAAGTAATTGTGTATTTTTTCCTTTCCTGTAGGCTTTACACGCGGTAAAAACTTGGAAAAATAATTTATCTGGAATTGGAAATTCACAAAAAATTATTGCTGTTGCAACGAAAAATTCAAATGAGCACGTGCATTCGCAAGGTCGAGTTTTGGGTGATCGCTCTGTGCTTTACAAATACATTAATCCAAATCTAGCGGCGATTGCCACATTTGGACCTGATTCAATTCACAAATTTGTTTTAAATGTTCATTTGGTCGATACTGTTTCGGGTCTGGTTGTATTTTCATTCACGCACAAGAGAATAAAGGATCCATTCCATATGATTCATTCAGAAAATTGGCTAGTATATTCATATTACAATGAGAAAATTCGTCGAACTGAAATAAGTACGTTTATGAATTTGTACTTCGCTACAGTTAGTAAATTTTATAAATATTCTTTCAGCTACAATTGAATTATACGAAGGAAAGACACAAACAAATAGTACTGTATGGAGTTCACTTGATTCACCACCAATACCTATAGTTGCTCGACAAGCTTATATTTTTCCTACTAATATAGCAGCTCTTAAAGAAACTGTTACTGAAAAAGGAATCACTAACAAACATGTCCTTAGTAAGAATACCTTAAAATAACTAGTTACGATTATGAATTACATTTTGTTTTTATTTCTAGTTGGTTTATCGTCGGGTGGAATTGTTGAAATGCCTTGGACTCTACTCGATCCGAGACGTCCAATCACCCAACCTAACCAATCACGCGAAGAAGGTGTAATTCCCTACATTCCAGAAATCCCTATACCAGAAGACAACATAATTAATCATAATCAATCAATTCCATACATCAAAGGAATACATACCGCTGCCAGTGGCCTCGAAAGTACTTGTTTAGTATTTGCTCATGGATTAGATCTATTCATTACTCGAGTTGCGCCGTCTAAAACGTTTGATTTGTTAAAAGATGACTTTGACTATTTCCTGATTTCAGTAGTATTAATTGCATTATCATTCTCTTCGTATGTCGTAAAACAATTGTCTTCTCGAAAAACACTGAAGCAAGCTTGGAAATAATTAGAGATAATATGAGTTATTTATTTAATTTAAATAATAATGTCAATAAATTTTAAAGGTACAATTGTTTATTAAATTTTCTTGCTGTACAATCCCAATGTTGACAATCAATCATTTCGGATGATTTCAGTCCTTAAATTGATCTGTTGACGAATTTATCTGATGATGAACTTATTGTGTTCATAATATTAAATATTTATCACTTTTTACGCTATTCTATACATGTTCCCGTTTTAAATTTTTTTAAACATTGTTTCTTTTTTATTTCATATTTTTCATGTAAATTGTGTGTTATTTTCTGTCCAATTTTTTTAATTGTAATTTTTTGACGTCATTATTGTTGGTATTTGTAGAAAAGCGAAACCTGTACATGGATTTTGTTGCCTTTTCAAAATCAATTCAAGTTGAATTTTGTGTACGTATACAGTGTATAATATACACTTTTAATATTGTGTGCTGTCATTTTGTATCATTGTGTGTGTGCAAATCCACATGAAATTTTCGCCAAAATGTTGACCCGATTTTATAAATGATACTATCGGTAGAGGAAACAATACATTTCCTCTGCTCGATAGCAATGGAAAAAATGACAGCTAGATATTTAAACATTCAATGTTTGTTATTCATTCGAATAATTTGAAATTAAAAATTAATTTAACTAGCGTTTGTTTGATATCTTGATTTATAAAATAATATTAAAAAATGGTAAGTACAAATTCTTTTAATTTTTAATAATTTCCAGTGAAAAATCTTGAAATTTTAATTCCGCTTGTATATGAGTCATGTACAAGCAAGCCGGGATAATTTTATCAATAAAAATAAATTTAAAATCTAAACAAATCAAATTGTATGTGCTAATTTTCTAATAGTTATGTTTGGTGCGTCGGATTAAATAAAAAAATCTATCATTTTTAATAATTTCCAGTGAAAAATCTTGAAATTTTGATTTCGTGATTTTATAAATATTTTAATTCTGTTATATTTTATTTAATTCTAGGCGCGTATGACACCGCAGCAACGCAAACACAAACTAAGGAGAAATACGCGCTCGAAATAAAATGACAAATGGTGTTTCAAATGACAAAAATAAAGTAAAACAAAAACACTTACTTACACGAACACGACACCACTACTATTACGTTCCGGTAAAATTCAAGTTGAATTGTAAAAAGGCAACAAAATCCATGTACTGTTGACGACGTGGTTCAACTGAGACAAAATATATGCCCCTATTTTGGTTTTCGCCTACGCGTCACTAGGCGACGGTGAGTCGCCGCGCCGTATATATATTTTTGTATTATGATTCTCGCCGTGAGAGCGATGTGAGAGATTGATGTGTAAAAAACGATCGCCTAAAATTTTTAGGTGATGAATGTAATGGCTGGACTATAGATGGAATAAAAAGAATAACGTAAGAAACGAAGACAAAAAATTATTATTCCAATTTGACATTACGGCCATAGATGACTTGAAAAATTAAGTTCATTCATATATTTTTGTGATATATTTCCTACAATTATGAATGAAACTACAATATTTTTGAGTATAAACGTATTTATATCAACAAATATATGTTTTTAAAATTATAAAAATTGTTTATATGCGATTTAAATCACCACAATTCTTGTTCTTCTTCTTTCATTATAAAAAAGTAAATATGCATATTATATTCAACGCACTAAAATTTATTTGAGTTTTGTTGTTGTAGATATTAAGTTTTTTATTCTTTGGGCGAAAATTATCACTCGGTTATTCTTTTTAAGTGACAGCAAAAATGAAAAAAAATTAAACGCAGTTTCTGTTATTCTTTTTATATTTATTATTCTCAGTATAGTCGATTGCATGTAAATCCTCTCTTTCGCTCTCTTACGTTATTCTTTTTATTCCATCTATAGTCCAGCCATAAAGTGGGAACTATAGATGGAATAAAAAGAATAAAAAAAATAACGTAAGAGAGCGAAAGAAGTGTATTGCACACTGTAGAATTGTATTTTTCTAAACCTAACCTAAAAAAATACTTTATCGAATTGTGGTGATTTAAATCGCATATAAACAATTTTTATAATTTTAAAAACATATATTTGTTGATATAAATACGTTTATACTCAAAAATATTGTAGTTTCATTCATAATTGTAGGAAATATATCACAAAAATAAATGAATGAACTTAATATTTCAAGTCATCTATAGCCGCAATGTCAATTGGAATAATAATTTTTTGTCTTCGTTTCTTACGTTACTCTTTTTATTCTTTTTATTCTATCTATAGTTCCCACATAATGTAGTACGACTACGAACGAATAAAGTTTTTGAAGGTTACAGGACAAATAAAAAATACTGGCTACCAGCGATAATGTAAGTTTTTTTCAATAATTTTTACGCTTATAAATAATTTGTTTACCAATTTTATATATATATTATCAATACTACTAGAGAATAGGCCGTTTTATAAAAATTCGACGTTAGTATGTGTAGTGTCTAATCAAAACTGAGAAAACCGTACAAAAAAAATATTTGTATAGAAAAAATGTTATGGTTCGCTGATTTTAACAGTAAATCGCTTGTATTTCATAAATAAAGTAATAAAAAATATTTTGTCAGTGATCACTATAAATAATCAACCTTTGGTAACAATTTTCTCGAAAAATAAATTTAGTATTTGGAAATTTTCATTTAATATTTTTCGTTTTTAAACAACATCTCCACTTTGCTTACGCGTCATAATCGGCACATGATTTTACCACACAATAAAGAACGAGAAAACACGGAAAATACAAAAAATAATAATTTTTTGGTTTTGTTTTGTAATTTTTACTTTGATTTGTTTTGCTGGTTTATTTTTTGGTTTCGTAAAGAGCACGTGGTTTATGGAAAAATGGGTTGTTGTTCTAATTGGAAAATAAATGAATGAAAAGTTTCGTAACAAGATTTTTGTTTTTATAAATGTTACTAAAGGAGCTAAGGCTAGCTATTTGGCCTGTTATAAAGTGGTATTGATGTTATATATATAAATATAATATATATATATATATATATATATATATATATATATATATATATATATATATATATATATATATATATATATATATATATATATATATATATATATATAACAGTGGTGTGATTAAAAATATATATATATTTTATTTTGTGTGTGTATATTATTGATTGTATTATTATATTAGATCCAGTCAAAGAAAATAACAAATAACAACCAACTCGTAAAATTGGTTGAACTTATGGGCGAAAATAAAGACATAGCTCGGGGATTTCCAGATGTGGGGAAATCAAAACAAATCGTTAACAAATAATAGCGCGTGTTTTTGTGCTATTCCATTCAAAATCGCAAGATTTTGTACAAAATTAAAAAGAGACGAAAATAAACCATTTCTATTTGTGAGAATAGTATTTCCGATTTTTTTGTTTTTGTTGAGTTGCTATAATTTTTTCTTGAAAAATATTAAGCTGAGTATTTTTTATGGCAGCAAATATAAAAATCAAAAATAAAAATCCCCCACTCTCTCTTTAATTTATTTTTCGTAAATTTTTATGGTGTACAGACATACGACGAAGTGACTTTAGAAGAACAATTTTTTATGATGCCGTGATTTTAGAGAAGAACTTAATAAATAGATTCGTGTGGTGGTAATTTGTACTGTATAGTACATATATGCAGTATGCACAGAAACACAACAATATACAAAAAATTTAATTTCGATTAAAAGATTTATTAAATAATAATAATAAATGATGGCTTCCACCGGTGCAGCGGAAGCGATTTAAATAAATATAGGATGCTAATGATTTAATCTCGGCAAAGGATAATTTAACACGCCATAAAATGTATCTAACCATGTATCCAATTCAGGATATTTATCCGAAATATTATAAAGGAGATCACGAACTATTTTATAACATATACCTTTGTTCGGCTGATTAATGAATCCAATCTAAGAACAAAATAAAATAAAATTTATATAGTAAATAATAAAATATATTTAGTAGGAATAGGAAGGAACTAGGAAGTAATTTAATTTTCTACCTCAAATATCTTTAATGGTGCAGTCCTTATGAATTCCCAGACCGACTGTTCTCTCGATAAAATCATATTACAAAATGTTTGCAACAAATAATATGTCATCGGCTGAAATTTCAGTTGTAACATCAATGAGTTCATAGTTTAAATAGTGAAAATTGTCAGGAAACCCTACCGTCAAGCAATAGCATACAATTCATAATGTGCGCTTATCTAAAGTTGAAAAAGGTAAATCGACTGAATATTGTCATGTACCAAGGCGTCGCGAGTTGTACATATAGTGGCAAGTTCGTAATATAAAAGAGTTATATTCAACAGTTACATACGAGTTCCACATTATTCGTCTTATTCGGTTGGTGTCTGAAAATAAACAAAATTAATATTAAACCAAAATAAATTAGAGACACTTACGTGAATAATTCGCGGGTATCGTGGGTATGCGTGGGGATCTTTTACTTTCCACAATGAGTTTCCATTCAGCTTAATATTATTGCGCAAAGTTTCCAAATCAGCTAATAAATTCCTAATCATTACTCGAACTTTTTGAAAATTTGGTACATTTGTCACAAAATTAATGCAAATCTGACTTTCAACCTCCCCACTTTTAGTAACCGATGCAACTACTTCATCAGCATCTATTGGATCGTGAGATGCGACAGCATATTCCACGCTTTCTATTGAAACTAAAAACGACGAAGTCGACTGAAAATTGACGCTGCTAAAGATTCGACAATCGAATCGATTTCATTCTGGGGCCTATTTTTCCTTTTTCTGTAAATAAATCGTTGTTGATTATACTTCATTGAATAAACACAAAGAACATTCTTATCCTAAAATTGGGTTAGTATTTTTAAAGTTTAGAACATTTTTTATAAAATCTGAAAAAATGTCGTGATTTTTTAAAGTAAGCCCGGTTAATTAAAGAATCCGGTCAATTTAACCTGACAGCTGAATAATAATTTCTCAAATGATTTACCCAATTGCAGTCCACTATCGACGACAATTGTGAGGCACACACCAACACACACCTTTTTTACAGGAAAAAAAACTCCTCTTTCTTAGCCGAAACATGTGTGACAAGTCTTCGATGTTTCTTGACCACGTTCCAGAAGCTCGTAGTAAATTACTCCTTTTCAAACCCCACCAGACACACAGTAACACTTTCTTGGCATGAATATTCATTTTTGCAACTGATGTTGATGACTGGCCTGGATCAACTCATAGTTCTCTGTGTTTAGAATTATCATACAAAACCCACTTTTTATCGTCCATAATGATGTTGTGCAAAAAATTCTTTCTTTGATACCGAGAAAGCAAATTCATGAAGATGTCAACTCTTCGATCAGTTTATGAGGAACTCATTTTCCTTCCTTCAGTATTATTATCATTGCCTGCAATCGAAGTGATGTTGATTGGTGAGTAACTCCTAACTCTTTCGCAAGCTCTTTTTGAGTTTGACACGGATTTTCATCCAGTAAAACATTTGCTTCTCCTTCAAATTGTTTTACTGCACCTGGACGTGGATCGGCCTCAAGACTAAAATTGCCATCACGAAATCTTACAAATCACTTTTTACTGTTGAATGACTCACAGAATGTTTACTCAAAGTCGAACTAATCAATTCCATATCTTGAGCAGCATTTTTTCATTTGAAAACAGAATAGAATGCAATGACGTAAATGTTTTACTTATCGACATCCATTTCTTAAAACTGATGCACATGAAACGACAGCTTTTAAAGACAAAGCTACATATATCCAAAATGGCGGACCATTTGGATGTGTTCCAGTATATTTTAATGAAACCAACTTCAGAGCCGAGTATCTACTTGCACACCTAATATTTAAATAAAATTTGGAATATTAGTCTTCACTTAAATAAAATATTTAATTGCATATGCCCATTTATGTACATACTCGTATATTAAATTACTTCAGATACCTATACGATTCATTTCAGATATACCAGAAACAATTCATCTCATTCAAGTGGAATTTGATTCGTCTATGACTTCTCACATGCGAGTATGCGACTCATCACAGCGACATGTCTGATCTGAAACAATTCATCTCAGACGTCTCACAAACGAAAATTAAACCCATTTGCTGTTAAATATCTATATACATGTTATGCTTGACTGTCGCTGATGTGTCATTAGTGTGTCATCAATGAATTTCCTGCTGGGTTATTGAGCTAAATCAATTGTTTTATGTTTGGCCTTTTCTATAATTTTTAGTGTGAATAGTAGTTGTGTGCATGCAGTAAGGGAGTAAGAGTAAATTATTGTAAATTACCACCGAGACCTCTAGTGCACCATTCTCTGTCCGAATGATTTCTCCTCCTCATTATTATTGATAATAATATTTGGTTGAATTGGTTGTTGTACTTTTGCTTGGCAGTTAACTTCTAATACCGGTTGGTTACTGATACTTGTAACCGATTGGATTGCGATTTGGATAGGAGAATCGTTACAACTAGAATAACTCGAAGAGCTTCAAGAAGTAGATAATCTGCTGGATGAACTTGACTTAGGTTATGCATTTTAAATGGGTCATAAAATTTCTTTATTAGTTGTTTTCTTGAACAAGAAAAGTTATTGCACTCCAACAAAAATAATGCAGAAATTGATTGATTGATTTTGAATGTACGACCAAGTTCTTAGGCTTGAGTTCCCGGATGACGCCGGGTCCACCGTACACCCTTTTTTACACATAACAAAACCGAAGGATTGGATAGGTTAGTTAAGTGGGACAGAATCGGCCCGGTTACAGACACCTAGGTATAGCCGATAGTTAGTAACACAAAGACAACACAATTCTAATCTACTAGATGAAGGATAAAGGCTTAATAGGTTAATGGATAACGATGGTATTGGTCTTCAACAATTGCTTCTTTAAAACGGCAACCTAAGAAAAAATATTATTATTTCACATGCATCTGGAATTTTCCTGAAATTGAATTCCATTAATACTTTTCGGCTTCCTAACCAAAATTGGTTGACTCGACCCGTTACAGACACCTATGTAAAGTCGTTAGTAATAAAATGACAACACAATTCTAAACTACACAATCAGCAATTACAATGAAGCATTAATTCACAAGCATGCATCTGTAAATTTCCTGAAATTTAATTCTAAATTCATATTTTCCGGCTTCCTAAATAATTGAAACATTTATTAATTTAATCATTCTGCAACTCCGCAACTTACAGTAGAATTTCCTGAAACCTTAAACCAAAGTTATTTGAACTCTCAAATTCATTAGTATTTAACCGTTGAATTGGGCAAACACGAAATAGCAAAAAAAAAAAAAACAGATTAACTAGATTAACTACCGGATTGCATTCAAATATCCCTTAAAATATCCATCCATTAAAATATCCTAAATAATTTAGAATTCGCAAAAATTTCGTATGTTTACTAAATTTTTTTTATAAAACTGATGAATTTTTCCCGACGCCCATCCTTTTTCACAAGGAAACAAATACTTTTATCACTACTTTTGCACTAGTTCTGGAACTTCTACGTTTGCTGGGGATATATCACATACAATTAATCTCAGACATAACACACGCGACTCGTCTATGACTTGTCACCTCGTATTAGACTTGTCATAAACGATTCATCTCAGACTGGTAACAAACGTAAATTAGTAATTAGTGTGTCGTCAATGGCTTTCCTGCTGGAAGGTAATATTTAAGTAAAGGCAACTAGATAAAATTTGAAAAAATTATTCTAAAATGAATGATAAATAAGTTTATTTTGTAATTTTTATAATTAAATATAAATCGTACCAATATCTTAAAAGAGGGATAATATGTACTCGTATATTAAATATATTTGAATGAGATTTCCTGAGAACCGAATAATTTTAATATAATAGCTCGGCACTGTACATGTAGATTAATATTTAGGGTTGATTTGAAATTGGGAATTAATAATTATAATTCTTGTACTAAAACAGTCAAGATTGGCAACGTTGCATTTTATGACAAACATCCAGTCGTTGGTGTATTGAAGTATACAAACCTTCTCTTTCTTTTGAATAATTATATTAATTATATCAAATATTTCTAGCTTTTCAGTTACATAGATATAACGAAGTTGCCGATAAACAATTCTTTATGTTAAGATTGTTAAAATCCCAAATCCAATGCAAATAATATTTCTTTTTATAAAGCAAAAATATCGCTAATAAGCTGTGAGAAAATACTAGTAACCCATTGAGTGTCACAAAAAGGCAATTTTGCGGTAAATAATAGGATTCGTTACCAACTCCAACATAGTTGCAATTAATCTTGCAAAAATGATGGATTATGAAGGAAATACCATATAGAACACAGCTAATCATAAATTACCTACACTATATTCTCAATGCACAGAAGAAATACGGAAGCGGAAAATTCTATCGCTAATCAAACCAAAATAAAAATATAACAATTTATTACACAAACGCTGAATAATAGGATGAAGGAACATCACCAAAATAGCTCTCTCCGAAAATCTCCGAAATCAAAGCGTGGAAGAAACCACCTCTACAAACAATCGTAGTAAAATGTACCAAGAGAATTATGCAATGTCCATCCAGGAGCTAAAATTACCTCGAAACGATCCCAACAGACGGCATGAATATTCCCACCATGAAACCACTACCATCCACCAAGCGACCTCCTGCCAACACCACCATTCAACAAAAACCACGCTTCACAAAGCCGTGACGTATCCATGACAGATCACAAACGAACCATGGCAACCCTACAGCCCAAAAACTTCAGCGTACGACCGATCATACCAAAACTCCCAAAATGATTCAGCCCCCGCCAAATCGACGGCAAACTCCAACAAAAACACCCGAAGCATTCAGCAAAGAAACCAATTTGGACATACAAATCCAACATTCAGGCAATGATTCAATACAAAACTGCAAATCCGCCCTCATACACTAACAAATGAGAACTACCTCAAGTCCTAAACAAAACAACTCAAAACAGTCAAAAATACCTTATAAACACAGGTAACGACAGAACACACATGAACACAACTCTCCGCAAGTTGAGAAACACAACGTTCAACGAACAACCACCACAAACCGCAGACACCGAGCCATTACTCACCATGAACGAAACCCATTCAAATCACTCCAAATATCAAAAAAGATTCACTGCAATACAGCTGCAGCACATCCTCGCCGCACATCCTGTGTAAACCAATCACACACATACACCACTCGTCAAAATCTAATCCAGTTTTCGCACCACAGAGAAAAAGTATAACCCCCTCCCAATCGCCAAAAATATACATTCCTTTATATGTACAATGTTCATTTTGCGCGATCTCGAGCTGCGACAACATCCACCCCTTGCCGATGACGCCAACCCAGGTCGACAAGGAGAGGTCAACGTCAGCCGCCTCTCCACAACGACGGCAAAAAATCTCACAAAGTTAACAAAAGTCTAAATTATTATACATATAACAAATCAACAAATTATGAACAGTTAAAGTCTAATCGACTTTCCCAATTCACAAATTGAATCATCCACATTCAAGAGCATTTAGTGCAAATCCAAAGAAATTCGCCCATTTAGACAACGTAATACGAAGTCTTAGTGTAATCCACTACAAAAATATAAATACAACCGTGAGAGAGCAGAGAATATTATACGATCATTTTGTTTATATTTTGCGCATCCCATATACCATATTTTCACTTATATGTATATCCTTAAATAAAAAAATTAAAAGAAATAAGGATTTCAGTACAACATGCAATAAAGACTTGATATCCAAATTTTAAATTAGCTTTTTGGTCGTGATTTGTTCAACTTTTCCAAGAAAATACCATCTACTCATATAACGAAATTCAACAAAATCACTGTGTACATAAAAAACTATAAACAATACGTATGCGAGAGAAAAAACAAAATTATAAAATTAGAGACCACGACAGTATCATAGAAACAGATTACCACAACAACACAAATAACTCATCCATACGATTCATTGATTATTATGTAATAAAATATAATGTATAATGTAAAATAAAGTAATAAAAATAACACTTATCTTAAGTATCCTTTGTAATCAAAAAAGTCCTACAAATTGAATATTAACATACAATGCGTACGATACATTCAAACAACGGTGTCGAAATACATATAAACGAAATTGTTATATACATACGTATCCTACACCATTGCAAGCGCACCGCACACAAATTAATATATTAACACAATACGTATAACTTTTCACTTTACTTATTACTTCTTTACACACAAATTATTATTAATATTATTATTTATTTATTTCATAAGACATATATTAATAAATAATATTATGATTAATATTATAATTAATCAATTATTAACACATATTTAAACTATTTATTTATTTATTTAAAGGAGAGACAAAAATCACGTCTTTCCTTTACGACGATCAATCGCCGACCCTCCAACAAAAATAATGCAGAAATGACACTAAATTTATGTCAAAAGACAGGTGAATCCAACCAAGTTAAGACTGCAATCTTCCGATAACAGTTCAAATCCTTTAAGGGCAACTATTGTAATTTAAATTGTAAAAGCTAGAATTTGAATTGCAAAATCACCACAATTTGAATTTGCATTATAGATTCGTTAAAATTAAAAATATTTGAAACAACGTGAATTTGCGTTCTAAAGAGTTTACTTGTTATATAAAATCTTGAGCATTATGTATAAAACTGACAGCGTTTTGTTATATCGTTAATTTAAAGTGCAAAACTTATTTCGTCGCTTTACAACATAATTATGGAATACTAATCAAAACATCCGCAAAATCTGTTGAAGCCCTCATATATTTGAGATAGAAAATATACAAATATATTTTCTGTCTATGGATAGTATTTAATGATCTAAGATAAAGGCCCCAAATCGTTAAGCAAAATTAAACTCTCACCTGTAAATAAATTGTCTCTTTTGATATTTTTAGACGGCAAACCAGTTTGCAGTGCAGATTGAAGTTGTGAATATATACATGGGTGCAAAAAATTTGGACATTGATCAATTTTTAACAAAAGTTCAAAAATTTCAAAAAAATCCGATGTTTGTTTAATTTTATTGAATGCAGGCAGATTCAGTCTATTTCAACACCTATCCAGTGGTACCTTTTTTGTACTTATACCTTACCAACAAAGTAATTTTTGGGGTCAACATCTAAAGTACTCGTTTTTTGTGAATTTGTCAACATGAAAATTAGTGGTAAAAATCGAATTAAAATATGGAAATCAGCAAAAAAAACATGTTTACTAATAAGAAGTATTCCCTCCCCTAGCCCAAATGACAGCTTCCATTCGATGTTTCAATGATTTCACCAAATCTTGAGGTATCGCCTCCCATTCCTCTGCGATCATCTGTTGCAGCTCCTGCAGACTCGTTGGAACAATCTCTGGCTCGAACTCTTTTTTTCAGCTCGTCCCGTAAATGTTCGATGGGATTGAGGTCCGGGCTTCGGGTTGACCCCTCCATAACAGGCACATCCACCTCTTGAAAGTGTTGGTATCATATACCAGCCGAATGCGGTCTAATGCGACACTCGGCAATAAACCCTGCAAAAAGTGCGACGTAGTCCTGGAGTACTTCCTCAATGTATCGTTGAGAAGTCAATCCTCTTGAAGGACGGCCAGTATTCGCTCCGGAGATGAACATAAGGTCTGTCTTTGTCTGCAGTGACATACCGACATACCTACCCAGAACATGCACGATCCAGTGCCATACGAGACACGTTCTTCAATGCTCCTGATCTTCTGTACATTCTTCCTCGTCCATGTAAACACTTCCTGCACTTGTCAAAGAACAGGACTGTTCTCCATTTTTCTTCTGTCCAATCCAAATTCTCTCGAACAAACTGAAAATGGGCTCGTCGGTGGGCTGGGATCAATTTCGGCCCGTTTGCTATGTATTTGTGCAATCAGATCACCTACTCGAAGCCGTCTTCTAACTCTCCACCGACTGACTTCGACTTCACGAACTTCTTGGAGCCGCTGTCCAGTTGAACCGTATTCAAACGATGATTTCACAACGAAGAACACAAGAAAGCGGTCATCACGCTGTGTTGTACACGAGGTCGGCCAGATCCTTGTCGCTGTCTGTAGCCGCCAATTTCTTGATATCTCTGCTATACTCGACGAACGGAGAATCGGCTCAATTTAATTTTCGAGCCACTTCACTTTGGTGCTGCCCCGCATCAATTAGTGCAACCACTTGCGCGGCTAACTCTGGTATTCATTTTCTTGTTTCGGATGAAGACAAAATGCAAAATTTTCCAAATTTTGTTTGGATATATTTCTTTTCTTGTCTCTCATGTGGAAAAAGTCAATGTTATATCTATTTCATTTTGCAGAATAAAAATGTTGGTCACATGTAAATGGGGTATAAAATGTTATATTAAATAAAAATATTTATCTCTCTTTTTATTTAACACATTAAAATAGAAACAAATACATGATGGCATCCTTGAGTATAAATATTTTTGTGCGTCCGAGATTTTCTAAAGTAAATTATATTACATTTCTAAATTTAGAATGAAAATCATTTTCCAAATACAAAAAATAAATAAAACAAATCACTATTTTAAAATATTTTATTTCGTACTCGCTCTCGTGACGTTGAGCAGATCATATAAAACTATACTGTTTATTTAGTATTCACGCGGTTTTTATTTACCGATTTAATTCAAGAAATAGAAAATCAGAAATGTAAAAAAACATTCGTTGCTTATAGTTTATCTTCACACGGTATTTCACCACAGTAAACTAAAGTAAACGTAAGTATTAAGTAAATTATTTATTTTGGAGTATGATAACGTGTAACTACTACACTATCTACTACACTTGGTGGAACCGCCATAGATAACATTTTCACTAAGCATCTTTCCCAACTCAAGAGTGTAAACTACACGACCTACTTCTTATACCATAAGCCGCGTCTAACTATGTATGACGGGGATATAATCACATACGTATTAATAACATAAAATATACATATATCGCTAAAAACAATTTAAAATTTTTCCATCGCCTCCAAAATCACACTCTCAAAATGTAAGAACTCCGCAACGAACTGTAGTGTTTGGATAACCATCGACTTCTTGTAATTAGTGATGACATACGTGATTTTTAATTTTTGACCTTATCTTTACCAAACATTTGCTCTACATTCACGTAGAGCTTAAATCCCGTTCGTTTTGTTTATTATTTTCCTAAAGCACATTTTACCATTCGTCCATCAAACAAACCTTCAACGATCACTTTTTACTCATGATATAAGTTTACCAACTGGATAATCGAAAAATTCAAATTTGCACGTCGGATGTTAAGTGTTTAGCCTAACATTATTTCTCTTTTATAATCACCGTAGCGCTAATTATTTGGGTTATGGAATCAATAAACATCATAAAAGTATTCCCAAAGGTTATATGCACTTTTTTCTCTTTATTTAAAAAAAATATTCTTAATTACATACAGCATGTTCCACAAGAAAGTATCTCAATTTATTCTTTCTGTTTAACCCCCACCACAATTTAGCAAGTAAAATTATTCTCTCCACTATATTAACTTTTTACCGTTAGCTTCTTTCTTCAGTTCAGTTTAAGCATTTGAGTGGTAAACAACAATATTAAAATGAGTTCCGTGTATATAAAGCGTTTTGAAGTGGTGTTCTTAGTTACCCATACCAAAGGATCCAAAATGAGTGTGAAGCAGGTAGCAAAATACACCAAAACATCTGTATCATTTGCGAAGAAATGGATTAAGCGGTATAGTGACTGGATGATTTACAGGGAAGAGGTTTAGATAGTCACTTCAGAGAAGGATGATAAGGTTATTTTGAAGTTGTTCGAGAAAAATTCGACAATAAACTTATGACAACCAAAACAAAAACTAAGTCAGAAAGGTGTTGAAGTGTCAATAAATACAATTCGACGAAGGCTTGAAGAATTCGATATTAAAAGTAGGAGCACACAGTATAAACCTTTGTTGACAGAGAAGCACATCCAAAAAACGGTTGACTTGGGCGAACGAAAATTTGGACCGTGATTGGAGCAATGTGATGTTTACAGTCGAATCATCTTTTGTGGTATTGGTATACAATTATTGGCGGAAAGCCTGACAAATAAGTCCCACATTTGTCCAACGAACCGTTAAGCACCCACAAAAGGTTCATGTTTACAGTTGCTTCTCCTCCAAAGGATTTGGAAGAAAGACTATTCATCTTCACAAGAAACCTGGATGCTCAGTGGGAAGAGCAAAATATTCAAACTTTGGATTGGCCGTCACAGGGTCCAGATGCTTATCCGATCGAAAACGTCCGGGGTCTTATGAAGACAAAGCTTAGAGGAAAAAGAATACAGCAGATTGTCCGCATTCTCAAAAACATTTGGAAATACTACTCCAGAATATGCGGCCAAATTAAGTGAAAGTTGCACTAGGAGATGTCAGTCTATAATAAACAACAATGGCGACTAGACTACATACTAAGATAATTGCGAAATTAGTTTTAATGTCTATTATGAGAAATTAATAGCAGTTAGTTTATTTATTGTTTACTTTGATACTTTCTTGTGGAACATACTGTACGAGGAACTTTAATTATAATAACCAGTTTCAGAATCGAATTCAAAGCGAAACAATTATTATAAAATAGGTTTCGAAAAATGGCAACTACATATTACGTAAAATATGAAAGTACGAGGGAAGTAATAGAAAAGAAGCAAAATAATTGATGTTCTTTTTATTTATAATACAAATTTGAATAATTTATTTTACATATTTATATTTAAGACATTTAGAAATATTATAATCCGAGTTATTATTTAAAATTAATTAGTTAGTACGCGAGATTAATTTAAATAATGAAAAATATATTTACAATTTTAAGATCTATTTATTAAATACTACAATAACTATTGTACTTACCTTCATTTTTTAATTATTATTCGAACATTTACAAACAATTTTTTGTATGGACATAATCTTATTTAAAAAATAATACTAAAAGTAAATAAAATATTTTTTTAAAAAAAATGCATCACGGTATTATTAAAAGAAATAATATTTAAAATAAATACAATTGATATTAAATATATTTCATGTTGATCTTTTTTTAAAATAAAATTGGTCAAATAAAATTAGAAATTACAATCATTAAAAAATAATTGTTTATACTATAAAAAAATATAAAATATGCTGTTCTTCAAAAAATTTGATATCCTCCAGAAAATATATTTTTATGCCATGTGTTACCAGAACATCATAATTATAAATTAGTCTTTTTAATTGAAGTGCGATTCTCATTTTTGGTCTATTATATATTAAATTTATAACTTTGTTTTAAAAAATTGGTTGGATTTAATATTTATTGTTTTTATATCTGGGGGTTTTCTAGAAAGTAACACGATTTAATAGAAATATGATTTTAATGTTTGCAAACTGCATGACCTTTCATTGTGTAAAATTCGACTATGAATATATATCGAAATATGGGAATATAATGGAAAACTACGTTAAATCCTTGTCATAGAAATAAGTAAGCGATCCAATAAACGAAATATCCAAATACTTTATATTTAGAATCGCTTAGAAAGCTGTTTATGGCGTGCTAAACGGAGTTTTTATAAGATGAAATGATTTTAATTTTTTATTCTAATGTTGTGACCTTGCATATTCGAATAGTTCGTAGAATAAATCGTAATGTTTTAAAACGGTTACTATGTGGCTTAACTCTTAAACCTACAAAGTCGAACCTTCCAGGTTTTATATGTTCGAAATTACATAATTCTTTCGTACAAATTTAATTTAAACATTTGGGTAATTATTCTGCTTATGTTTAACAGTGATTAAACCAGAGTATTGTATAAATTTTTATATAAACATAGTACTATTAAATAGGAATTATCGATTAAAAAATTTAAATTGCACTTTCCGTGATAAATTTTCTTCGTTAGCAGACATTTTGAATATTTCATATTTTGATTGTTAACAAAACATAACTTATATAAACTTTCAAAAAGAGATTAGAAATTATACTACATATTAATAATCTTTTGTAGTTTTGTCTAGTTCGAATAAATATGCATTATTTAGATTTCAATTATTAATATAGTTAAATTTTTAATAATTTTTTTTCATTACTATGTATGTATATAAATTTTTTGTACTTTTTAAACTTTTTATTCATTTTTAGATTTTTTAATTTTTTTGTTTTTTTATTGTTTAAAGTCTATTAACACCAAACACAAAGAGTCCTTCTACGACATTATTGATAACATTAAAATCTAATTTACACTTTCCTCTTGCTCATTTGTTTATCAATATGTATTAATTTTTGTAAAAACAAATTAGTGTTGTAAAATAAAAATTAATTTTCTGTGGTCAATAAAGTAAAATATAAATTATTTAAAAATGATTACTGAATCATTAACATTTTTCACAGACGGGTACAACAGGTGATGTTGGCCAATCTTCATCTTCAGAACTAACACTCCCCGTTCTAAAAATGAATACAATAAAAGTAAATTTTATTTTTTTCGCAAAGAATAAAATTTCTTTCTCTTTAACCTGAATCTGGATAAATTATTCGCTACGTTATTATGTTCTTCTATAGTTGGTAATGTTGATGTCAAGCGGTCAGTTGGTCGAAGCTGGCGCATAGTTCGCGATGATAATTTCCAAACCAAACGTTGCTTGTATGGTAATTTATTTTGCCCATTGTAATGCTGTAGAATTTTCACTACGGTACTGTGACTATGGAAAAAGCTGCTATCAGGGATCTATTGGAACAAATATATTAAAATTAGAATACTATAATAACATAAATAAAAACAAAAAATTTACCCTGCAAAGCTTCTGCATTTCAATGGCATAATCCACTAAACCAAGTACACATTGGTCACTACCTTGAAAATTATTTATGTGAGCATCCATTTGAGTACATATTAGCACTAGTGCTAATTCAGATGGTCTTATATTTGCACAGCTTGCATCACAACTTAAAACTTCCAATCGCATTTCTAAATCCTGGAGTGAAATTGATTTGTTGAAAAACTCCGAAAGACATAATTCATTTGCGACAGTTTTAAAAATATTATAAAATAACCGGATAAATGATAAAGCTGTAATTGGGGTGGAATTTGGCGAAATACCTAATTTATTTGCAATAATGTTTGCCATTCGCTCTACGTCACCTGATGTTCTTCGACACTAAAAATGAATAAAGATAACAAGGGTCAAATTAATCTCAAAATATATGTAAAGTATACTAATTGAGCATTGACACAAGAGAATATTGTGCACAAGATTATAAAAGTTTTAAAACAAGCCAAGTACATGATCAATTTCTGTGGTCGAGTTAAAGACTATTAAGTTAACTACGAACCGTCGTCCTAACAGTGAATTAACGTAAGTGCAAACGGATTATTTTAGATAGTAGAAAAATAAAACGTTACATTTAAATTTATACTAGAACCTGTGCAACTTTTGGTTTTTAACTTCAAGGAAGTGTAACGAACAAAAAAATCATTCGATGAAACTACATTCAGATACATTTCTCACGACGAGCATTCGAATATGAAAATCGCATTTTTCGAAAAATGTCAGTTACGTTAGTTCACTGTTAGATGAATGGAATGTTATTTGAGTTGAGATTATTTCAACACCTACGGGTATTTTAATGGTGATACCTGGTTGACATTATTTAACCATTATGCTGGTAAAATATTACTTCACAAATTTTACTTTACAAATTTTAATTACCTACTCTCATGTAGATAATTAAAATTTGTAAAATAGAGTGATTAGTTTTAATGGTAATGAATTCTAAACCACTGTGATCAAGTAGTCGGCTTCAGTGGAGAACAAAATTTATGTTCTAGCTGAAGTTATTGAGAATGTTTCTCGTATATTCTATCGATCAAGCCAAACATGTGGACATACGTTCGGTATATTATGAGGAATGATGTGGTAATCTTCAAATAGTTGTGATTTGCCCATTAATCGTATACAATTACAATATTAATTTAACGGGGATTGATATTTTAAAATTTCCTTTATAAGTTCAGAAATTAAATATGATCATCCGAATTTGACCAATGAAACGATATATGTACATACATCGTTTTGTCAAATCAAGATTTTGTTAGAAATTGAATATCATTTAATACTGGTAAGTAATATCTGCAAGTTATCTTTAGATAGATAAGTAAATAGAAACGTCGCTGCTTAATTTTCAACTTTGAAATTGAAATTTACAATATATGTACATATTTATTTTTACTGTTATCATTTTATTGGTAATCAACGAATAGTAGCAAACCGAAAAATAAAGTTACAAATGACAAATTATAGTTATTGTACATATATGCACATACTATGAAAAATTAATTAAAATTGTGTGGGATATTGACCTACCTGTGATATAGCGACTAAATCATCCGTATTTAATGGTGGTAAACCCAATTGCTGAGTAGATAAATGCAAAGAGCCAACACTAATGCAAGCAATATGTTTAGGTTTTACTTTCATTTTAGTTAAAAAACGATCAACTAAATTTATTGCCGCGAACAGCACGTCTGTGGGTAAGTCATACCAGACTTTTAGGCACCGTAAAACGTGTGCTGCTCCATCTCTGGTCCCAATAGTTATTTCACCATCCTTAAAAGACATAAATGAATAAATAATATTAGAAATTGATGAGAATAGATATAAAAAAAAATATTGTACCTGAGATTCTTCTGGAAGGTATAGGCTTGGTTGGAATTTTGCTTCTAACGAAAGTGCTTCATGTAATTTCGTAAAAAGATCTTCGGTTTTGAAAACAGTTTGTGGACTGGCAATAGAATTTTTCTGATCAATAGGAGCAGCATCCGGTGTCCCAAGCCTGCCCCCTATTGATTTCCACTCACGTCTCGTAGATTCTGCGTTCGCGGACGTAGTCATCGTGCATTCGTCATTTTGAGTCATAGTGCATGATAAGGAGCGAGCAGATACAGACATTGTGAGGGCTGGCCTAGTACCTAAAACAAAACCTTATTATGTTGTAGGTTTTTGCTAATATATAATTGTACTTTAAACAATATATAACATAGGCTAGACCTAGATTTTAAAAAATTCTTTAATTTTTCTTCTCAGAAAAGGGTTAATTTGCTGAAGAATGATTGCTTTTTACCTGAAACTATTACATAATAATTTAAAATTTCTGAAACTATAAAATCGGAAGCTCTTCAAGTTCGCTAAATTTCCTACTGAAAAAAATTGTATTACCTAAATGGAATTGACATATACAAACCCCCAACAAACTAAACTATTTCATAGCATCAAATGAGATTCTTCAAAAATAGAAACATCTAAGGAAATTCACGCAACTTCTAGAAAAAAAAGATCTGTTCTACCATGATTATAACAAGATTTTACATGTAAGTTTCATCAGAACTAATATTATGTGTAACATAGTCAAATGGATAATTATGAATTTCGTTATATTTGTCCCAAGGATATTAACATAATATGGAAATTATACAAAAATTTTCGTTTCTACAAAACAACATTGAACTAGGTAAGCATTTTTCCTTAAATACATATAACACAAAGAGAATCAATCATAATAAGATGGCGTCATTATAAAAGTTTAGTTGCTTTATCGCTTGTAAATTGTTTCATTATCTTTATTTTAAAAATATAGCAAATAAACTAATAAACTTAATTAAAAAAGTAAAACTATTATTATTTACCCGGATGCTTCCGTTGAGATTTTATTCACTTTTTAATCACCCAATTTTTTTTATAAATAACTATACAAATTCACAAAGGTTTACGAAATAAAAAGTTCATAAAGTTTTTTTTCAAGAATATAAATTTATTGTAAAATTATGAACCATACTATAGTTTATACTATCGTACGATAACGGACGGTAGTTGGGGTTGTTCCCTTCTGACCACACAAAATAGTTGATGGTTTATTCACAACGCAGCAGCACAATTGGACCTATTTAGACGTGTATGCACTACATGATGTATTTTCCTCCCTCTTATCTCTTCGCCTATAAACTTATTTTGGAGTGGGGATATTTGTGTTGCATCGGTTTGCATTTTTTCCTCAAAATTTTTTATTGCGGAACGAGTTGTTATACACTAATACAATGAAAAAGCAATAAAAAAAATTTTTGGTTCGAGTTTTTTGTTTTTGTTTTTTGCTGTTCATTTGTAATTTGACTATTCGTCCCTAAGCAACATACGAAATAAAATAATTTTACTCATACAAACACAAGTTGCAATTGGTGCCAACAGTTTTATAGTTTACGTCTAAACGCGAATGATGTAATGATGTCATGCACTGCTGTAGAAAGCCTCATTGGACGACACCATAATAACGGTATTCCATACAAGACAAACTTTTAATCAAACTTAGAAAGAGAAGAAAATAACGACAAACTATTTGTGAGAATGGTACTTCTGATTTTTTGCTTTTATTGTAATGTTATTCACCCAATCCACACTAGGATTTTGAGTCGAGTCTCATTCTTCGTTTGCCCCCCCCCCATCCAATAAACCTGGTTTTGTTTGATGATAAAGTGCGAAAAAACGAAGAATGAAACCGACCCAAAAGACCCAGTGTAGATTGGATGATTGACAATTGGAGTATCACGGGTTCCATCTAGCGGGTTTTTAGTAAACTTAAATTTTTATATAATTAGTAATTTTGTGCCTTATACTGTGGGCAAAAAATAGTAAGACTTTGCTCATAATTTTAAAATTCTTTATTTATTTCTCCAAATCTATTTCGTTCCCCTCAAAGTAATACCCCCCCCCCCCCCAGCTTCAATACACTTGTACCAACGTTTTTTCCAATCCTCGAAACAATTGTTAAAGTCAATTTCTGGATAGCCTCCAATGTAGCGATTGACATATAATACCTTCAATTGACTCAAAACGGTTTCCCCGGAGCGGTTCTTTGAGTTTGCTGAACAGCCAGAAGTCACACGGAGCTAAATCAGGTGAATACGATGGTTGCGGAACGATATGGGTGGGATTTTTGGCGAAAAAATTACGCAAAACCAATGCAGTATGAGAAGGTGCATTATCGTGGTGCAAAAACCACGACTTGTAGACCCATAATTCTGGTCTCTTTTTACGAATAGCTTCGCGCAAACGACGCATAACACTCAAATAGTATTCTTTGCTGACAGTTTGGCCGGTCGGAAGGAATTCGGAGTGCACCACACCTAGATAATCGAAGAAAACTGTCAACATCACCTTGATTTTTGACTTGGTTTGACGTTTTTTTCGGCTTCGGCTCACCTTTGGCACGATATTCGGCCGATTGATCGTCTGTTTCCGGGTCATAAGCATAGATCCAAGACTCATCGCCAGTTATAATACGTTTCATGACATCCTGGTAGTCGGAAAGCATTGTTTCACAGACGTCAACGCGACGCTGTTTTTCCAAAAAATTGATTTTGGAACCAATCATTTTTACTGATCCTTCCGATATTTCAACGATGCCAGTAAGGTCTCTGACTATTAATCGTCGATTCACGAGCACCAATTCCTTGATTTTATTAACGTGTTGATCATCAGTTGATGTTGATGGCCGTCCTAGACGTGGTTCGTCGTCAACACGTTCTCGACCTTCTTTGAACAATTTGTACCAGTCAAAAACACTTGCTCGCGACATACAATTATCACCGAAGGCCTTTTGCAACATTCTGAACGTTTAGGCACCACAAAATTGATTCCGCACACAAAATTTAATGGAACTTCTTTGTTGAATAATTTCACTCATTGTAAAAATCGCCGAATGCCCTTTTTGTACTTCAGAAAGACAAGGGTATACTAAACACTAATGATTATTTTGATGTGACATTTGGCACAGATGTCACTGACAGTCATACGAACATAGAAAAAATATATTTCGACAAATGGTTTTCCGCGCAAAATTTAAATTAAAAAGTCTTACTACTAAAAGTCTTTTGCCCACAGTAGTATACAGAATTAATTTATTTTACTCCATTGACTTTGGATTATGCCATCGAAGACTAAATATTTTACAATATTTTGGCGTGTGGCTGTTGCAGTATTATTGCATTCGACATATTGGGTTTCGATCGAATCAAAATTATTGGTAGGTGATGATACCTCCTGATCATCAATTGGTTGACTGATTTCTTTAGTTAAAAAATTATGTAGCCCACACGAAGCTTTTTGCGATCAGCGCAAGCTGGATTGAGTACCAAAGACATACTAGACTTGTTGGAATGCCGGTTACTCGCACATGTATCACTCTTTCTGATGAATTCTTTCGCCAATTCACGAAAACGAGGGCGTCCTCCAGCGGATATTACCAATACAGAATTCCCATCTCATTCAAGAAGAACAATGAGCAAAATTCGTCCAATCTCGTATATTCGATATGATTGTATTGATTATTTTCTGAATTTAGTGAAAATAAAGAGGCAGCTAGATGCAAGTTGGAGGAAAGTAATTGTTTTTGGAATTTTATTCCATAAAAAATGAACGTGATTTTAAAAACTGTGAGACTGAAATATTTAAATTTTTATTTATTTGATGTTATTTTATTAATATTATTAGTTACTTTTGTAAGAAGCAATTTATGAGTATGTATTTTTAATTATTTTTGCATTTTAAATACACATTTTTAAGTTTGAATTTGAAATAATAAGTTTATAAACTTTTTCCTTAATACAAAAAATAGTTACTCCCCAATATGCAATGCCGACGGAATTCCGTTTACATTCGCGCTCAAAAACCACACTCTTTCTATGGAAAGAAACATGTATAATACACGGAAATCCATACTAGTCGCCAAAGAAAAGTGTCACAAAAATTCCAGTGTGGGTGTGAATCCCGAATTTGGCGTTTTTTCCTTACAGTCTTTTCCATGCCGATTTCAGGCACTTTTATGCACGAAAAAAGAGGAACGTGCTTGTATATATTTTTCAATTGGAATAATAATTTTTATTCGAAATAAAACATAATTTTGCATTTATTATAAAAGAAATATTATTTTTTTATTGACATAAATATACACTTAATATTACATTTTATAAAACCCATCCATATTCATCCGTAAGCGCCATCCAATTTTACATTCCAATATACATTGCCTTGAAAAATAAAAAACGATAAGATCGGAAATTTCCATCATCTCATGACGACGCCATTTTAAAATTATTATCATTTTTACATCCAAATTTATTGATCACAAACCCGAAATATAATTATTATATACATAGTAAATATAAGTAATTTAAAGATTATTAACTAATTTAAATACACAAAAAACACAAATCGCGGAAAACACAAAAATGTACGTGTTATCCTGTCAAGTGCTATAATATACTGATTACTGAAGGAAGAGTACAAAACAATAATAACAAAACTAACAAAACAAAAATTTAAAATTTCGCGAATGAAAGAGAAAGAAATTTATTTTTCTCTAAAATCGATATTTTTGTATCTTTGATATTTTGTAGTACGGAATTTAGTGTAGAGTTAGAGCTGTTTTTTCTACACTGTGGAAAAATTGCATACTGGGTTTTCGCTCGATTTGTATGAATGCATGTACAATGGGTAAAATCTACCCTAACTTATAGCTGAACTATAGATAGAAAAAGAATAAAAAATAACATAAGAAACGAAGACAAAAATTTATTATTCCAATTTGACGTTACGGCCATAGATAACTTGAAATATTAAGTTCATTCATATATTTTTGTGATATGTTTCCTACAATTATGAATGAAACTACAATATTTTTCAGTATAAACGTATTTATATCAACAAATATATGTTTTTAAAATTATAAAAATTATTTATATGCGGTTTAAATCACTGCAATTCGATTAATTATTTTTTTAGGTTAGGTTTAGAAAAATGCAATTCTACAGTGTATTGAAAATTATTTTTGATATTATATTCATATTAGTATATATATACATGAATATTTCTTAAATAGAAAAGATAAAACACACGAATAATATAAAATCCCCATATATAAAAAAATAAACATGCATATTATATTCAACGCACTAAAATTTATTTGGGTTTTGTTGTTGTAGTTATTAAGTTTTTTATTCTTGGACGAAAATTTTCGCTCGGTTATTCTTTTTAAATGACAGCAAAAATGAAAAAAAATTAAACGCAATTTCTGTTATTCTTTTTATATTCATTATTCTCGGTATAGTCGATTGCATGTAAATCCTCTCTTTCGCTCTCTTACTTTATTTTTTTTATTCTTTTTATTCTATCTATAGTTTAGCCTTTATATTTTAAATTTATTTCTTAAGATGGTACCCAAGTAACCCAAAACATTCACAAGAAAAATCTATTTCGCCCAGTTTTAAATCAGGACTGGAAGGGTTAAGTCCCTTGAAATTAAGTATAAAATACTGCCGTTCATTGTAAACCAGAAGAAATATGTTTATTTCTTTCTCGCATATTGAATATTTTTATATAGCTGATTTACCTGCAAAAATTTGCAGAAGAAAACAATTTTATACGTGTAAATGTTCCATTAAAGGTTTTACGTGTGTTTTGTAGTAACTACAAGAAATTATATCGACTACAAGAAATTATATCGATCGCTAAAATTTGAGCATGGTTCCTATACTGATTAACTCACTCGCGTTTGCTGGGTACTCTTCGTTTAACGTTCGGCAACGATTCACCTTGTTTAGCGGGAAATAAGTACTAATTTACAATATATTATTATGTTATTAAAATTGTGGGCTAGCCTTTAGCGCATCGCAAATTGACTGTCGCGACATTTTTGTGACCGACCAAATGGCATAGTGGTTAAAGCTTTGGCGTTTGGATCGGGAGGTACCGGGTTCGAATCCCGATAGGGGCAGGATGCAAAGGGAATTTTCATCATCAAATTACGATTTGTGATGAGAAGGAGCTATGCAATGTGCAGATGGTAACAAATCGGACCTATATCCGTACGTCCTCGATTTGGCGGACAACTGCGTAAGGTAAGGACGTAAATAAGCGAACTGCGAAAGAGTTAGGAGTGCTTTGGCTCCAGAAAAAGATTGCAAAGAATAAAAAATAAAAAAAACAAACAAGACATTTTTGTGAAAACACTAACTAAAATCGTAAACATTATGAGCCATCTTGTAGATATTTCAATTTTTTACATATTATTTATAATTTTTTCCGCTTTTAAAATTTACTATAATTTTGTTTAAGGTGGTTATAATTTGAACTAAAAAATTGTTGATTTAATTGGATAAAGAATGCCATCTTAGGGATATTTTTTTAAATAAAATACAAAAATAAAAATGTATTTAAATATATAGCGAAACATAAATAATTTAAAATGCTTAACTTAAAGCAAAATAAAAAATGTAAATTTCGTTTATAAATAAAATAAATTTTAATAAATTACATGCGTTTGGTATTTGTGGTACAACTATCAGTGTGTGTCTGGAAGGTTGACGGAGCATCACGAAATCTTGAAATGGGTTGGCTTCTACACGCGGTAGGGCAAACCCAATTTCACAGAATTGCCACTATCTGTATGGCATCCCTCGCGACATTTGTTCCCGCGGCTCAGTCGGTTGAGGGAACGGCGTGGGGATGAGGATGCCCAGATAGCAGCCTTGTTAACCGCGAAATAAAAATGAGGAGAAAACCATAACCCAAAAGGTTAGGGAAATTTTTGTACAATTAATGTACTACTCTCTCAGTTAATTAATTTCATTTTTGCAATATTAACAAAATATTGCCATAAACACCGCCCATTTAAAAAGTGTGCTAATTTGCACTTGGGGAATTTATATTGCGTGTGTCGCGGAAAGTGCAATTCCTTAATTTCTACATACAGGTAGTTTGATTACCTCCATGTAGAACGTTTACCCTTTGCGTGCACAACACAAAACACATGAGTACGCAATCCAACAACAACATAAATATTTACGTTTACTCATTTGTATTTATAATAACTACATTATAGATACATTGAGTGACGTCGGTTGCAATTGGATACATACGTAGATATGAAATATTTTTATGTTCGTTGTATTGCATTTTATACCGTTTTCAGGTATATGAATGCAACAACAAACACAAAGAAAACTAGGTGATTCCCGCATGACTAACTAATTAAAGAATCTTTGTGAAGATGATCTCTTCAAGGTCATGGTGGAATCACTTTGCATATAGGAAAGATTTTGGGAAATGGGTTGATAGCGGAATGTGATAAGATTCCGTTACAGCGTGGGGAAAACCCAAACCCTGAGATGAAAAGAGATCTCATGCTCTATTTAAGCGGGGAAAATGATTTGGATCAGTTTGAAATAGCTCAACGTGGCGGACGCCCCACACCCTGAGATAGTCTCAAAGCCGGGCAACCTAACCCTACTTCCTTAATCGCTAAATCTAAATACTATGGCCTAATATTGTTATACACATGAATCTCTAATTTATTTAATATAATTTTACATAATTTATATAATTTATATAATATTTTAACAAATAAAACTATAATAATGTCTATTAATAATGTATCTTTTGCCTTTTAGTAAAAATCTAATTATTAACTAATACAACTAACTAACAAAATTCTAACTCTTATGGTACTATTAACCGTTCTTATTTATTGGCTCAATTTCGCAACGATTTAATATATAATTATCATTACTATGCTCGTTGTTCGTGCATGTCATTACTAACGCAGCTGTCGTGTGGTCCCTCTTCAACAGCTGGTCCGTCTCATGGTTTCGGTCGTTGGTGTTGCCTGTGTTTGTGTGTAGGAACTTGGTCTATTAGCAGCTTGATATAGCATCCTTCCAAAATGCCTCCGCTTCCACCAAGCAATTACTACCACTACCAGTAAACCCAAGGTAACTAGTGTACTGGAGTAGTGTGATACATCGTGGACACTGATCTGGTACCATGTCTCTTCTTGCTGTAGCTCCTGTACAGCTGCCAGAATTCCCTCTAGGTTTGTATCCATATCTTCTGTCAGTTTCGATCCCAGCACCCTTCCCACCTTTTGGGTCAAATTGAAATCCGGCAGAAAATATACTTTTAGCTCGGATGAATAGACTGTTTGACTCACTAACAGGTAATCTTTCCCTATTACTTGGCAGTCTGGGCTTAGGCTTAACACTCCGCTCCCCTGAATTGTGGATCGGCTCATGGTCCCGTTACATATGACGTTAACTGTTTCTGTTTGGGCCAGAGATATTACCCATTTGTTGTCCTGGCTCAAAGGGTACATGGTAGTTCTTTTCCTTGCAAACTGGATATTGCAGTTCTCCAGCTTCAGCGTCTCATTCATTAACAGTTGGACCTCGCAGGGTTTTAGCTCCTCTTGGGTGTTAAATAGAGCATGTCTGCGTTTACAGATGTATTGTCCATCCTCCCAAATTCTGCATTCCTTGAATTCTGACTCTGGCATTTGGTAGTACCAGGTCTGTTGTTTGCTCACCAGTATGATTGCCGCTGTCGGTTGCAATGAGATCATTCTGCCCTCGTGGATAGTGGGAACTGGATATGCCTTGAACACCTGATACTCGTCTTGGTCTAGCAGCGGTACGCGTAATTCGAAAATTAGGTGTTGATTTATCAACCTGGCAGTTACCCTCAAGTTCCTGTATATTTGCACCCAGTGTCGTTGGTACTTTGGTAGTTGTACGTGCTTCGGTATCCATGTTTCTAACTTCTTCAGTTGCTCCTGTAACTAAGATGGCGTGATCAATCTCGTGTTTATGTGGCCTTGGTGTAAATCCACCATCACGTCAATAATTGCTTCTTGCATTTCCTTAAACATAGTGATCTGTATTGACACCTGCAGCACCATATCTATAAAATCGGCGTGTTTGGCCAGAGAGTTTATCTCCCTATGTATCTGATGGTATTACGCCTTTGTTTGTTCCTGTTGTTTCTTAATCAGGTTTGCAGTCATATCTATTACGTGTGTCTGGTGTCTGGAGAGTTCGTTGGCATGTATTAGTCCTCTTTGTAGATCTTTAATAACCGCTTCATACTTTGCCGCTGATCGTTGGTCTAATACTCCGAATGCCTCGTTCATAAACGTCCCGATAAACTCCAATGGTGCCCGCCTGGCCTCCTTCAACAACACATTCCGGTCTTGCATCCCAACCATTATTAGGTTTAATGGTTGGATCAATTCCTCACAGAGCCATGCTTTGTCTGGAAACCAGACTGTTCCGTTGGGTTCTGAGCTCTGATTCACCCGCTCCTGACAGGCCTAATGGAGTCTGTCTACCACACCACTGATGCTATCCCACTCATGCCAATAGTTGGTGAGGTCGTAGTAAAGGATCAGCTTCCAATCTTCCTGTGTAAGCCTGGCCCTACCAAGTTCCTCCATATAAATCCCTGGGTTGTTTTGGAATTGCATATAATCCAGCCTTCCTTCAATGGAGCATAGTCCCATCCATCCCAAGAACACTATCATTGCCACCTGCATCTTGCTCTCCTTGTTTTTGACTCACTGTGTAGGTTTCCTGTTTAGTAAAACATGCTTTGAACTATGAAATGTCCCTACCCTCTAGAATATTTATCTATACTAATTTAGTTCCTATAAATCCTAAACCTAGTGTTGCTAAATGGCGCCACCTCAATCTCACTCCCTTACTTTATATGTGTACATTGAGCTAACCTCATTCCTATAAAAACCTAGCTTCATATTATACTCCCCTCATTACTATTACCCTAACTAATGCTGCTTAACTATTGCGCTGGTAATTTTTTTTTTTTTTTTTTAAATCTCACGACATACCAGCCTTCACCTTACTATTACATTACCTAAGCCATCCACTATGTGTACGAAGGTAATCTAACGGTAAGATGGCTCGCGACCTTTTTTTTCTTTTATTAGCTGGGGATATCCGTTCTTTCCCCCTCTCCCTTTTGCTCCCTTCTCCGCTTCCTCTTGCCTTGTCTAAACAAGCGTAGCTGTTGTTCCAGGATTTCTATTTCCTTCTCATACTGCTTTTTCCGCCAAGGTTCCAGTCCTGGAATCTCCATTATCCGGCCGGTTTCTTGGATCTTTCTTTTCAAATCCAGCTCGCGCCCCCCCCCTTCCTACGCTTCAGAATACCTTCGGCTTCATGGGTAGGCGGCGTCACTACTTTCCCTCTGCTTAGGTATTCTGTAAGTGTGATCACCCTTTTCTTTTTCATCTTACACAGTAAAAAAAATGCATTGAATTTTACATGAATTTTCATGTGGGCAAAGTTGCCGAACCTTTTCACGTAAAATTACATGAAAATTGAAAAATACATTTTTATTGAAAATTAAATGGTTTATACCGTAAATTTACTAGTCAAGTTATGTAACAAATTGCAGGTAAATTTTATAATTTTACGTGTTTCAGTGTTTAAAAAAATATATCTTAAGATCTTTAATATATCTTAAATAATCTTTTATTGTATAAAAATATCCAAAGGTTCGAAAGTATCAATTCGGTACAAAATATCAATTCGGTACAAGTAACAATTGATTAAAAACGTAATATTATCAATTGAGTATCTGCACGTTAAATATTATTTCTCTCAAATTTAAAGAGGAAACTAAAATTGGTTGAATTAGTTTGTAATTATACGATTCATTTCATGTCATCTTAAATTCCAGTTGAAAAATACAGAAATCTTCAAAAAAGAAAGAAAATACACGTAATAATTACATTATTACAGTTAAAATTTAATTTTATGAGACAAAGTTGTTAAAATTTACGTTGAAAATTCAATTTTTTTTTACTGTGTACTTAATTCTTCTGTTTCTCGGGTTTCTTCCGTCTGCTGGCCGGTTACCCTCGACACCTCAGCCATGTCTGAAATAAACCGGTTGCCTTTAGGCCGGATGGTTTACTCCGAATATCTTTTGAGTGGTATACCCCTAACGATTTTCCTTTATTATCCACCAGTTCATACGCTACATTTCCTACAGGCCGATGGACAACGGCTGGTAGAAATTTCTTGTCCAGCTTTGCTGAATAATACCTAGCGGCGTTACTCTGCGCAAAGTTGCGGACATACACCTCTTGCCCTACTTTCAGTTCACGGTTTGACGACCGTAAGTTGTATCGTTGTGCTGTTTTTGCATGTGCTTGTTGCAGCTGTGCACGTACGATCTCTTTGGCCAATGTGAGTCGATCATCCTTGGCGCTTACCGTGAAGGTAGCCAAGGTTTGGTCTCCCAATAATCGTAATAACTGATACTGAGAACCGTGGCTAATCGTGTGCTGTCCAAAAACCAGGTATGACGGCGCATATTCCGTGGAGAAGTGTGACGTATTGCGTAAAGCACTGCCTATCTGGCTCAGATGTTCATCCCAGGTCCGCTGATCACCCTTAACATATGCGCGGATTGCTGCCAATATAGACCTATTCACACGTTCCGACGCATTTGCTTGTGGAGAATATACTGGAGTAAACATGTGTTTAACTCCCAGCTTGGCCAAGCAGTCTTCAAAAAGGTGTGACTTGAACTGCTTGCCATTGTCAGTGTGTATTATTTCGGGCACTGAGTATACCGGAAAAACTTCATTCTCTAAATATGTCACAAAAATTGTATATGTCATAAAAATTTCGACGTACTGTCTCTAACATTTTCCCTGTACCCATATGTGCTGCTGTAGGAGGTTCATGAGCCTGTGTCAGCACCTTGAGAACTAGGCTGTTGGGAATCCAGAGTTTCCAACTAGGGATATCAGTCTTGAGGTCCAAGTCTCTTACTGGTTGATGGAGCATCAATTTGCCATCCATGACCTTGATGTTATCTGGTTTGGGCTTCATATTCATTACGGTCTCGATTAGTTTTTGATATTCTGGGCCGGTGAACTCTGGTGACTGCAGGTGCACTGCCGATTGAACTAAGTCTAGAGCAGCTACCTCATCCGAGTGTACTCGAGACAGAGTATCTGGTACTACGTTCTGTGCTCCTTTTCTATATTCGATTCTGAAGTTATAGCCTTGAAGTTTCAAACTCCATCTTGCTAATCGTCCTGACAGATCAGTTTGGTTCATCAACCATTGCAGACTAGCATGATCTGTAATGATGACAAACTCATAGCCCTCCACGTAGGCTCGGAACTTTTTTACACTGAGGACTGCGGCTAGACACTCCAGCTCTGTGACACAGTAGTTCTTCTGAGCCCCATTCAACTTATGTGAAAAATAAGCGATCGGGTGCTCTTCTTCTCTGGCATCTCTTTGGAACAAAACTCCCCCTACACCGGTTTTAGAAGCATCCACTTGAACGTAGAATTTGCGGGTGTAATCGGGATGTAACAACACTGGTGCTGAGGATAAACATGCTTTTAATTGCCTGAAAGCAAGCTCTGCCTCCTCATTCCATTTAATTCCACCTTTGGATTTCAGCAAATCTGTGAGTGGGGACGCAATTGATGAATAGTTTGGAATAAACTTGCGGTACCACCCACTCATCCCTAAAAATTGTCTAACATGCTTTATGGTTTTTGGGGTGCGGTATTCCTCTATTGCTTTCACCTTTTCTGGGTCTACTTTGATTTTTCCATCTCCTACTATGTGCCCCAGATACTTTAATTGCTTTAAGAGAAATTTAGACTTTTCTACGTTGATGGTAAGATTCGCAGCTGTTAGGTGATTTGCTACTACTTCTAAAAATTTCATATGTTCGTCCAAAGTGGGAGAAGTAATTAAAAGATCATCTAGATACACGAAAACCCGATCATGCAATTCATGTGGGATCACCTTATGCATAAGAAATTGATATAAAGTCCTACCTGGCACCATAAATGCTGTTTTAGCTCGTGCGGATTGATTGAGTGGAATTTGCCAAAACGCATCCTTAAGAGCTGGAGATGTATTTGGTATTTTCCAATCGACTGAGTAGCCCGTCTATAATAGGTAATGGGTAGCCATCTTTGATCGTCACACTGTTTAGTTTCCGCGCATCGAGATATAGACGGGTCTTGCCATTACTCTTCCGCACTACTGCCATCGGAGAGCTCCAGGGGCTAGATGATTCTTCTATCACCCCCAATCCAATCATAAGTTCAATTTCTTGATCCATATCCTTTTGAACTGCGGGTGAAATGGCATAATACCTCTGCTTGATGGGTTTCGCATTGCCAGTATCTATATCGTGTTCGACAAGGTGTGTTTTACCCAGACCAAGCTGAATCGATGAAGGAAATTTGTTCTTCACGTAGTCTAATTTTGTTTGTTGTTCACTAGTTAGTATGTGTTGTTCATTAGTATCTATTTTTGGTGAACCGTCCGGATAAGATAATTCTGAGACAAAAATTTGCAACCCAAATTTTTCCCAAAAATCGGTTCCCAGGTACAACGGTTGTGACAAGGTTGATGCAATATATAACCGAATTGTGTGTGTTTGGTTATTAAGGGAAACTGGTATATAGATATAACCTAATATTTGCTCAGTCATACCGCTGGCAGTTTGTACTTTTGATCTATGGGGTAGGTAAGACAAGCCATGCTTTTGGATAAATTGTTCACTCCCCTTACCTAAAACACTTATGTTAGCTCCAGAATCGAGTAGTCCTGAAACTGATTCTCCTTTAATTTTCAATTTTACATATGGCCGATGATCTGACCCTCTTTGGATAACTGACGAAATGATTTGCCTGCGCCAAGTTCGGCGCATGCGAAAATATCCTACCCTTCGAATTTCACGCCTGTTATCCGTTTGGCATGAAACAGACTGGGAAGATGTACTATTTGCTGACTTTATTTCCGCCATAGCCGGTGTAGCTCCGGATCTGTATTGGATGCCACTTCTACCGTCCCCGTATTTGGCTTCGGGCTCTCGCGACCAAGATGAGGTTCCCGAGTGCCCCTCATCTCGGTTCTCCAGTTTCCCGCCGAATTGCATACTCTGCAATCTAGTTTGTAAGTGCCTTTTAACCCACAACCAAAACAAAAAACTGATTTAATGGGCCTATTACAGTCCATGAAGTTAAGTGAACCGTCACCACAATTCCAACACTTCCTGGAACTTGGTCGTGTATTGTGTGACGCCATTGCTCGCGATGGTGGTGTCTGAGCTTGCAGTTTACTTGAGATGGCTGAAACTTGGGGTTCGTAATAATCTGATTCATCTGTGTCTTGATATGAATGCCCGTCTTCTTCTACGTCTGCCCCTATTGAATCTGCATGCGACAATGCGTGTACTCTAGGACCTCTTGGATCGAACGCAACTTGTCGTCTAGGAGGTGGTCTATATACCTCAGGGTAATTTGAGTTTTGCAGAGTTAGCCCTGCTTCCGGGTTATGACCAAATCTTCGCCACATTGCTTTCAGCGCGCTGCACCGCCGAATATACGCCGGAAGGTTTGGGAAGTTTTTCTCGTCGTGTAGTGTGCAAACTGTAACCCAGGCCTAATATTTCTTCTTAGGACTGTATAGATTGTACTATCGGATACTGTTTTATTTGATCGTAATGCAATCTTTTGAATGGCCTGATAGAACTCTTGCACAGTTTCTCGTGGATACCTCTGTTTCCTATTATTAAGCAACCGACGAACATCATCGTCCGTGGTACTTGATGAGAAACGGATTATCATCGCTTGCCTCATCTGTTCCCATGAAGCTCCTGGATTGCGATCTACTGTGCTCCAGAACCACTCAAAAGCTTCATCCTCTAGACAAAGATCTATAGTATCCTTACCAGTTGGTCGTAAGGAATGCCTGAAATGTCTGCGTGCCATTCTACTCGGGTGAGAAACCGTTGGACTGTCAATTCACTACTAAGCCCTTGGAATCTTACTCTCCAGGTCTTTGCTTCCTGCCGAAGCTTTGAACTACTTCAAGCCATAAACTGATGATCTACTCCAATGGAGTTATGTGGCTGTTTGAGTCTAGTAAACTCGTCGTGTGGAGTTTCATCTTGATAACTAAGATCCATTCTAGACAACCCTAAATCTAAATCTTCCAATGGGTCTTCTCCTAAGTCTAATAAGGTCAGCTGGGGCTCCTTTTTATTCCCCCCACTTGTTCCGGGCTCATTTTGGGAGTTTGGTGGAACTTCTACTGCTGGTACTTTTTCAGAATCAGGCATTGCAATAATTATTTTTGTCCATCTTTCTAGTGCCTGTTCTGTCGATAGTTCCCCGCGCTTTAATGCCGCTACTATTCCACCACAAGCTTCTACAGCTGTTCTCAATGTGGCAGACATGGCATAAAACTTTGGTGACCGGCTTACCCTGTTGGCGCGGCCTTGGATGTGTGTTAAATTGGCGCGAGCCTCTGGTAACCAATCTTCTTTTGCGGTATTATCTCCTAACTTCTCCAACACCGTTTCGCGCAGCTGTAATAGTTTTCTTGTACATAATTCTATTTCTCTTTGTGGCTGTTTACGCGCAGCCTCATGCGCTTCTTTTGGAATAAGGAATGAATCATCACGCTCTTCTTCAAACCTTCTTACCAACGCCTCTTTCAGCGTCTGGGTGATCTCCCGACTAGCTTTATCAGCTAATCGCCGTACTTCGAACTCTACCAAGAGTTCATCAT
Organism: Nephrotoma guestfalica; assembly: GCA_963691935.1. Classification (NCBI taxonomy): domain Eukaryota; kingdom Metazoa; phylum Arthropoda; class Insecta; order Diptera; family Tipulidae; genus Nephrotoma; species Nephrotoma guestfalica. The sequence continues at coordinate 176,276,387 of OY829913.1, forward strand.
CATTCAACTTGTCTAAGTTGAATTCCATTTTTAAAAAACTTACAATATGTTTAACTAACAAAACAAAAAAAAACTACCTAACTAAAATTTAATGATTTTACTCATCCCAATTTATTGCAATGGGCGTCTTAACTCCTATTGAGCGATCCTCACTGCTATTGTGAATCAGTAAACAAAAGTTCAATATTGTACCCAAAAGATCATGACTCTGTTTTTGCCGATCTTACCACAATTGGCAGTCATACTCTAACCGTTAGAGGAGCTCAACCGTGCGAAACACAACCACTTCATCATGCCAGTCAAATGACGTTAGCGAGTCCTTTCAATTAAGGTCCTCGAACGACAGTTGCTATTTGTTTATCAATTGGGAGTAATAACACGCCGGTTATCACTAAGGATTTCCACAATGTAGTATGACTTCACTTAGCTTATGTCCAATCCTGGAGTCTTATATTCGTCCACTAATAGAACCTAGGTATGAACAGCTAGGTGAGCCATACCCTGGACGTAGTTAAAACTAAATTTGGTGAACTGGCGAACCGTAAGGTTTTCATCCTAAGGATGAAAATTAAATTTAAAATGCTGAAGTAAAAATAAACGCAAATACCTAAATATACATTGTATTACTGGAAATCCATATTTTATTCGATTTAAACAAATTTATCCTTACTTGAAGTAATTGCTTACTACAAACTGGATAACAAAACCGAGATAAATGGAAGGGCGGGCAAACTTACAATTCGAATCGGGATATGGAATGACGTTTCAAATTAATCTGGGAATGAGAAGCCCTTTATACCCCCGGTATTCTACCGGCCAAGAAAGGGATATGCCCATTACTCCAGGGATCACATCATTCACCCTTGCCTATTCAGAAATGTAAAATTGTTGGTTGTACACGGTACCGAAAACCGTACAACTTAAAGAGAAATTAGATACCAGTACCAGTACCAGTTTTACATTGTGACAGATGTATTCTTGAATTCCAAATACTACCACAAATGTCGTTTTATCCTCTGGAGTGCGGGTTGGGACTTGCCACAGATAAACCAATCATTTGGAGATCCAGTATTGCAGCTCAAAAATTATTAATTCTAATCAGTACGTGTATAACCCAACATTGCATCTGGTCAGGACCACCAATAAGGCAGTACCGCAGCCATACTCGTACCAAAAAGGATTTTACATTAGTCATTAATTGAAACTTGTACTATACGACCATTTGCACTGGTTGTATTAAAATATTTAAGAATGTTCGACAGTATATTAATGCCGATATAATTTAAATCAGAACAAATGTGAGAGAAACCTCAATTAAATTTAAAATAAGATATATTGGTGGTAGATCCTACCAAGATTCCTGGAAAAATTATGGTCCCTTTTGGGCGCCACTTGAAATGGGTTGGCTTCTACACGTGGTAGGGCAAACCCAATTTCACAGAATTGCCACTATCTGTATGGCATCCCTCGCGGCATTTGTTCCCGCGGGTCAGTCGGTTGAGGGAACGGCGTGGGGATGAGGATGCCCAGATAGCAGCCTTGTTAACCGCGAAATAAAAATGAGGAGAAAACCATAACCCAAAAGGTTAGGCGAGGGAATTTGGACGGGTCATCGGACCCAGAAGTGGAAACACAACAGGAAATCTATCAACTCATCCTGCTGATGAGTGACCGTATGTGTGTATATATGAAGACTCTTAGTGAGTCATCACTAACCGGGTGTTAACCAAAAAAAAACACAAATGGGCAGCTCGCCCTTTTTAATTTCTAAATTGTTAGTGGAGATGGTGTAGCAGCTGGCTCTACCGGAAAGGAAAAGTACAGCCTAGGCCGTATCAGTTCCGTCTCAGAAAGACTGTTAGAGGAACAGTCTGCTACCGTTTTGTTATTCACTGACACTTAGTTTTTATGCTTACCGATAAATACTTACCACTATGAACACACGTACCAACACGGCAGCAATCTCTGCAACCAACAGCAACCACTTCACAAGCACAAAAAATAACTCCCAGTCTCAAACAAAACAACCAAATTAATTAGTATTACAACAACAAAATAATTGGTTTTCACTATGTTCTTTATTATTATCTTTTTTCTTTTTATTTTTTTAACACCTTACACAAAAATCTAAACTCTTACACTCGCTAACACACTAAAAATCACTTCACCAATGTCTCCACGTTGAGACTTCAAACTCACTGACCTCTCTCACCAAATTTTGGTACGGTATTTATATCGTATTAATTAACTGATTGAGAAGGGAGGGGGAAATTTTTGTACAATTAATGTACTACTCTCTCAGTTAATTAATTTCATTTTTGCAATATTAACAAAATATTGCCATAAACACCGCCCATTTAAAAAGTGTGCTAATTTGCACTTGGGGAATTTATATTGCATGTGTCGCGGAAAGTGCAATTCCTCAATTTCTACATACAGGTAGTTCGATTACCTCCATGTAGAACATTTACCCTTTGCGTGCACAACACAAAACACATGAGTACGCAATCCAACAACAACATAAATATTTACGTTTACTCATTTGTATTTATAATAACTACATTATAGATACATTGAGTGACGTCGGTTGCAATTGGATACATACGTAGATATGAAATATTTTTATGTTCGTTGTATTGCATTTTATACCGTTTTCAGGTATATGAATGCAACAACAAACACAAAGAAAACTAGGTGATTCCCGCATGACTAACTAATTAAAGAATCTTTGTGAAGATGATCTCTTCAAGGTCATGGTGGAATCACTTTGCATATAGGAAAGATTTTGGGAAATGGGTTGATAGCGGAATATGATAAGATTCCGTTACAATCTCGCATAACAAAATGGTGCATTTATTTTTTTCTTTTTAGTAGGTGTCATTAATAGATTCTTTATAATCCGCTCCTACGTGTGGCACGCAGTGCGACATGTTTTCTGATCCCGGCTCCTACGCCCCCCGAAATTGAAATCTAAAGCCCCTCGGACAGCCCCTCGTGAGAGTTATCGAAGCCGTTAGCCTCTACAATTATTGCATTTCAAAATGTTGGATTAACAAAATATTGGCAACAATAATGTTTAAAAAAGCAACATTCAACATTTGCACTAGTTTTGGATCTCAACCCTCTCCATATTGGTTATGCGGGTGGCACCTCACTATTTATTTATTTTTTTCTTAACGGATTTTCAACTAGCAAGTGTCAACATAGTAGTCGTGAAATTTGGTTAAGGTGAGTATAATTATAAAACTTAATTATAATTTCGGTTTTAAACTTATTTTAGGTAAAAAATGGATCCCATATCGGCAGTCGTGAGAAAATATCAAGTGATATTGAAGGCAAACCCGTACCTCCCAAATCTTAAAATGGTGGACGGTATTGTGAATTATTTTGTTTAATGTACCTGGCATCGGATGACAATTTAGTTTACAATTTTTTAAAAGATTGTGGCCTGTTAAAAGGCAATTTTATTTGCATAAACTGTGGGACTGATACTTTTGGGATTGCGGGCGTATGAAACGGGGAGAGCGATATCGTATCGGTCATTTATCGTATTTTATTGATCGTATTTTATTGATGACGTATGGGATTTTGGTCAAGGAATCTGCTACGTCATTAAATAGAGAGTATAGTTTCTCTTCCGTAACCTTTGCTGATTGGAATCAGTACGTGAGAGAAACTATCTCCGACTACATGCTGAGGTAACAAGAACCTATTGGAGGACCACAGATTATCGTAGAAATCGGCGAGAGTAAGTTCAGCAAACGTAGTACAACAAAGGGCACCATGTCGAGGGACAGTGGGTGTTCGGTGGTGTTGAGCGGGAGCCAGGGAAGTGTTTCCTTGTGAAAGTGGGCAAAAGAGACAAGGAAACACATGTCAGTTTAATAAAACAATTTATTTTGCCAGGATCAATAGTAATCTCAGACTGTTGGAAGGCCTACGACAGTCTGGGATATAAAGGGTTCAGTCATCTCTTCAATGAACCATTCTTATAATTTTGTTGATTCTGTGACTAAGGCCCATATAAATACAATCGAGAGTACGTAGTGGCATCTGGCATGTAAAGGCCACATTGCCGGCGTATTATAGACAAAGTGACATGACATTATTCCTAGCGGTTTAAATGTTTAGAGAACTAGTGAAATATCAAAATGGCGATGAGGTGAACGTTTTTTTTGAAATTATTCGCCAAGTGAGTTATAGTGATATTTAATTATTTTGTATTAATTTTGTGATATTTTTGAAATTTATATTTTGAATTATATTTTATTTTAATTGAAATATTTTTTTTACAGGTGATGGGAATTTGAAGCCAAACATCGTATATGATTTCTTTTTCAGATTGTTTATTTATTTATCATATGATTTTCATGGGTTCCGGCATCCATATATCCAATTGTACCATTATTTCGTTTCCTTACCACTCTTCCTGTATCCATAATTTCATGTATTCATAAAAAATATTGAATTTGATTTATTTTTAAATCAAATTTAATATTTTTGATGAAAAATTATTTTAGCGCCGATTAACGTATACAATTTTAAATCTTAGTTCATTTATATTTCAATAGATGACACTAGTTTGACGTTTCGAAAAGGCTTAGCAATGACACACATTTTTAGTTTTAAAAATATTCGATTTGATCAAAGTAGCGCCACCGTCGTTTTACTGTCAAAAAATTTGCGATATGATACTAGCTGTTCCAAATTGTAAAAATAGAATTATATACTATAGAATGAATGTAAAACCTTTTCCCATATAAGATTTGCTGTTTCATGTGTCACAAGCCAGAGCAGGGTGGTTATATAAAAAATGCATATGGCGGTCTCATATGTCAAAGATTCAACCCCCTCAAACCAGTTTTTGTTTTTGTTTTAAATTACGCGTTTAATTTTGTGCTCTTAAAAAATCATGAAAATATTAATTAAAATAATTAAAATATTATTAAAATAGTTAGTGGATTGTGTGTAGTGTATCATTTTAGTAATAAAAATTACAAACATTTAATAAAATGAAGTGTCTCGTGAAAAACTGCTAATTACGCCTCAAAAATTACAAGATGAAATTTCGTCCATCAGTAAGTGTTTATAAAAAAATAAAATGTAAATTATGTTGTAAAGAAAATGATTTGTGGTAAAATTATCCTTAATTTAAGTTATAAATCAGATAAAAATAAGAAAACAATTTTGGTTATTGGCGAGGGTTGATGCTTTTAATAAACATATGTTTTTACCAGTGCCGCATTTTTCTTATTTTATTTCATGTGCTAAGTGCTTTGCTTTTCATAATTTATTTTTATTTTGGAATATGTACTGTAAATACAATTTTTTACAGAAATTATAATGTAAACATTTGTTTTTAGTTTACCAAAATATGGAGAATTGCAAAAGCAATGGTTGAAGCCTCGTCAGATGATATTTCTATTGACCAAGAAATTTCAAAAGTAGACGAATCGAATATGTATGATGAAGATTTTCTTGGATACCCAATTATACTAAGTGAATTTTCAATTAATGTTATTGAATACATAGGAGGATTTATAGTCCGATATTAATTTAGAAAATTGAATTGTGAGGACTGTTGCACATTAATACAACAATGTAACTCTTATACCTCGCTAATCAATTTAAAAAATAAGGGTGGTCTGTTAACTCCTTCGTCGTCAGTATTAAAAATTTGTAAATATTCAGAAGCTGTATTAAAACGGGAATTGGCTATTGCGGACTACAAAAACATAACGCAACTAAAATCTAGTTCTAAATTGTTTAAAAAAAATAAGTTATAACGTTCTTCACAACCTAATAAGTGTAAATATTTTCAATGATGAAGATCAATATAGTCATTCTCAAGAACACGTTAATTTGTTAGGTCATTCTATCATAGAAAAATATTATGACATCCGATTGAATTATTTTTGTAACCAAAGGTCATATAAATTAACGAAAAGAAACAAGTTTATTTCTTTATTACATTTCAAAGGAATGTGAAATAAATAAGCGTAGTGGTTTTATAATTATTATTTTTTATATTTTATATTTTTTATATTTTATAATTTTTTATTATATTAATATTATATTTAAATAAAAATAATTAATGTACTTTACTAAAGAAATAAAAATGTAAATTATTAAATATAAATAATTTACATACATTCATTCTATATCATAGAAATAGAGTATATAGAATGAATGTAAAGAACTGTCAAGCGTCACAAATTCGGTGGGTAAAAGAGAAAGCATATAAATTAACAGGGCCGTATTTAGAATTTTTGTCGATCGAATGCAGTGAAGTTAGGAAGTTTAAATTAAAAAATTATTTATATTTAATAATTTACATTTTTATTTCTTTAGTAAAGTACATTAATTATTTTTATTTAAATATAATATTAATATAATAAAAAATTATAAAATATAAAAAATATAAAAAATAATAATTATAAAACCACTACGCTTATTTATTTCACATTCCTTTGAAATGTAATAAAGAAATAAACTTGTTTCTTTTCGTTAATTTATATGACCTTTGGTTACAAAAATAATTCAATCGGATGTCATAATATTTTTCTATGATAGAATGACCTAACAAATTAACGTGTTCTTGAGAATGACTATATTGATCTTCATCATTGAAAATATTTACACTTATTAGGTTGTGAAGAACGTTATAACTTATTTTTTTTAAACAATTTAGAACTAGATTTTAGTTGCGTTATGTTTTTGTAGTCCGCAATAGCCAATTCCCGTTTTAATACAGCTTCTGAATATTTACAAATTTTTAATACTGACGACGAAGGAGTTAACAGACCACCCTTATTTTTTAAATTGATTAGCGAGGTATAAGAGTTACATTGTTGTATTAATGTGCAACAGTCCTCACAATTCAATTTTCTAAATTAATATCGGACTATAAATCCTCCTATGTATTCAATAACATTAATTGAAAATTCACTTAGTATAATTGGGTATCCAAGAAAATCTTCATCATACATATTCGATTCGTCTACTTTTGAAATTTCTTGGTCAATAGAAATATCATCTGACGAGGCTTCAACCATTGCTTTTGCAATTCTCCATATTTTGGTAAACTAAAAACAAATGTTTACATTATAATTTCTGTAAAAAATTGTATTTACAGTACATATTCCAAAATAAAAATAAATTATGAAAAGCAAAGCACTTAGCACATGAAATAAAATAAGAAAAATGCGGCACTGATAAAAACATATGTTTATTAAAAGCATCAACCCACGCCAATAACCAAAATTGTTTTCTTATTTTTATCTGATTTATAACTTAAATTAAGGATAATTTTACCACAAATCATTTTCTTTACAACATAATTTACATTTTATTTTTTTATAAACACTTACTGATGGACGAAATTTCATCTTGTAATTTTTGAGGCGTAATTAGCAGTTTTTCACGAGACACTTCATTTTATTAAATGTTTGTAATTTTTATTACTAAAATGATACACTACACACAATCCACTAACTATTTTAATAATATTTTAATTATTTTTTAATTATTTTAATTAATATTTTCACGATTTTTTAAGAGCACAAAATTAAACGCGTAATTTAAAACAAAAACAAAAACTGGTTTGAGGGGGTTGAATCTTTGACATATGAGACCGCCATATGCATTTTTTATATAACCATCCTGCTCTGGCTTGTGACACATGAAACAGCAAATCTTATATGGGAAAAGGTTTTACATTCATTCTATAGTATATAATTCTATGTTCTATATACTCTATTTCTATGATTGTAATGGCTGGACTATAGATGGAATAAAAAGAATAAAAAGAATAACGTAAGAGAGCGAAAGAGAGGATTTACATGCAATCGACTATCCTGAGAATAATAAATATAAAAAGAATAACAGAAATTGCGTTTAATTTTTTTTCATTTTTGCTGTCACTTAAAAAGAATAACCGAGCGATAATTTTCGCCCAAGAATAAAAAACTTAATAACTACAACAACAAAACTCAAATAAATTTTAGTGCGTTGAATATAATATGCATATTTACTTTTTTATATAAGGGAATTTTAAATTATTCGTGTGTTTTATCTATTCTATTTATAAAATATTCATGTATGCATATGCTAATATGAATATAATATCAGAAATAATTTGCAATACACTGTAGAATTGTATTTTTCTAAACCTAACCTAAAAAAATACTTTATCGAATTGTGGTGATTTAAATCGCATATAAACAATTTTTATAATTTTAAAAACATATATTTGTTGATATAAATACGTTTATACTCAAAAATATTGTAGTTTCATTCATAATTGTAGGAAATATATCACAAAAATATATGAATGAACTTAATATTTCAAGTCATCTATGGCCGTAATGTCAAATTGGAATAATAATTTTTTGTCTCCGTTTCTTACGTTATTCTTTTTATTCTATCTATAGTTCCCACTTAAATTAAAAATCGATTATCTTGCATAAAAGAACATTAAAAAACAAACAAATGTCAAATAGAAGCTTTGATAAATAAAAATAAGCACGCATATTTTGAAGTGTGAAATGTTAAGAAAAGAAATAAAAAATTAATATTTTAATTTATGATTGTACAATGGATTGTACAATGGATAGTATAACTAATTCTGTAAATGATCCATTAAATTTAGTCGAGAAGATTGTATTCGAGGTAAAATCACAAGGATTGTTTGATCGATTTCGTAAAGAGTGCATCGCGGATGTGGATACAAAGCCAGCCTATCAAAATCTTAGGCAACGTGTCGAAAGCTCAGTTACGAATTTTTTAAAGGATCAAAAGTGGTCGGCCGAACTTAATAAGAATCACTTACGTGATAAACTTAGGAAACAAGTTACCGAGTGAGTATTTTACTTTTACCTAGTAGAAAATCAACAATTACATGCAATGCAAATTTCCAGATCTGGTTTTCTTGAAACTGGGGTGGAGAGAATTGTTGATCAGGTGGTGAATCCGAAAATTACGACAACATTCTTGCCCCAAGTAGAGGATATAGTTTGTAAATATTTAGGATTAGAGAAACTTCCGTATAAAGTTGCTCCGACATTTAAATTCTCGCCATCAGTCGAATTAAAAATTGAGACGGATCTGTTACCAACCGACTTGGAGGCAGTTAGTCCAGATTCAGAAAACTCTGAATCTAATTTTGATACTAAGCACAGCCCATGTTTGAATGTTGATCATAACGAGACCGGCCATGATAAAATTGAAGAATTCGAATCACCACCATTCGAACCACTTTGTCCAAACGATAAAATACTTAAAGAGGACAGCAATGATTCAAATATGTCAGTAATAAGTGGCTTGACATCACAGGATTCAGTCACCAGTGAAAAAGAAATAATGGAAATTCAACAAAGCAACTTCGAAAATGTTGAAGAAAAGCCCACTAATATGCTAATAGAGGCGCAGGATAACATGCAGTTACTTACTCGAGCATCACCTGATTCTCAATTGTCACAAGTATCTAGCGACAGTCGTTTATCCATTTTAACACATTCTAATAGTTCAAAAAGCGGAATTGTTGAATCAGACCCTCCGGAAAATACAAGTAGCGTCGAACCGAGACCAACAAGCACTATTCCTGAAAGTTCGCAACATACTTTTATCGACATTAAAAATGAATTTGAAAAAACAATTATCAAAGGGGGTATTGTAGACAAAGCTGAGATAGATTCCTTTTGTAATGACGAATCAGTAAGTGAGGAGGACCATCTTGAGTTAATGGTTGCCACGATCTTAAAAGAAAAGATCGAAATTAACACGACAGGGAATAATAATGAGGACTTTATCAGCATAAAGGAAGTTCCTTGTTATTCTAAAGAAAGCTCTTGCAGTTCTCAAGAGCTAACTATTGTTCTTTCCCCGAGTATATTAGAACAAAATTCAACTAACTCCGAAAATTTAGAAGAAATAAAGCAACCAGTAACGGAATCGAATCAACAACACGCTACACAACCTGAAATAACATCTCGGTCATTAACTCCACCAATTTTGGAAGTTCCAACATTTGCATCTTCTGAGAAGCCTTGCGAAGATATTCAAGACGTTAACAAAGGTGTGATATCTTCGAAATGCTCGGTAGAACCTAATATCCTATTACATCATGAAGTATTAACCGATAATAAACCCGATTCAACGGAAAGGCTAGATAATTCTAATTCTATAGATGCGAAAACAAGCAGAAAGGACTTTAGGCATAAAGGAAGTGATGATTCTCGAAAATTTGATTCCAAAAGTAGTACTAGTCGTTATTCAAAATCATATTCAGATGATCGAAATAGGGACAATTATCGCACCCGTGACCGGTCTAGAGATAGAAAATATTCATTTTCAAAAAGTTCTAGAGAGAGAAATGATCGTGATTATAAATATGACCACAGTAGATCAAGGACTAGCACGCCTGATAAATCGAGAGGTACAACCTCATCGTCCTCACGGAGCTCCAAAAAATATAGCAGTAGTGATAAACTATACGATAAAAAGAAATATAAATATGATGACCATTCAAGTTCTCGGATGAAGAACCAAGATAAACGACGTTCGACTGACCATGATTCAAATGACGGTAGCAATGATGGTTACACCAATAGTCGCAGTAATTCATCATCGAATCAACATTATGTCTCGTCGCAATCAAACTCAGGATCAAATTCAACCTCATACAGAAATAATTCTGTTTCTACCACTAACGCTGCGTCTGATCATAAACCAAGTGGCCGAGATTATAAAAAGGATATTAACATTTCTAATCGAAGTAAATATGAATCATCGTCAAAAAATTATGATTCGAAATATTCTTCAAGTTCATCATCGAAACGACGGTTCTATGAATCAACTCATAGCTCATCATCAAAATCAAAAAAATCGAGATATTCGCGAGATGATGATCTGCTGTATTTTCCGGACAAAAATCGGATCTATAGAGCGAAAAGCGACAAATTTCTGCAATTTGCTTCAGATTTACGTAAACAGTGCAAATCTTACAATTGCTCTATATTTTTATCAGACACTCATAGAGATTTTATAAAAATTTTGCAACGGAAACATGAATCTATTGTAAATTTCCAGAACAACTCGGATTTGCCAATTTTAAACAAATCGGAACCAATCAATATACGAATTGAGAATCGGACGGGTCATCACTTAAATAAAAAACTTTTTCGAGAAAATAACCAAATAAATCTAAATATTTTACAACAAAATAATATGATGAAATTCGACGATATAATAACAAATGAAAAAGTTTTATTACAACTTCGTAATGATAATGCCTTCGAAAGTGTTAATAAACGAAAAAATCTCAATATTGGGATTTCAAAAAATAATATTTTAGCAAACACCGTGACTGCCAAATCACATCAGAGCTTCATCACACCGAAAGAAGGTAAAGGGTTGACCAGTATTTATTTAAAATATTTATTTATTTTAATTTCAGTCACTACACCAAATTTAAGTAATTCAACGGTAAAATCTTTGAAATCCAAAATTAACCAGAAGTCGAGTCAAACGTATTCAAACGAAGATTTGTATAAGCCAAGGAATGTATTTGGGCAGCGTTCACGCCGAAGAGCCTTAAATAATGATGATATATTTTAACAGATTAGTATGATATGATGTATTTTGGTCACCGCTTTTTATAAAAACATGAATTATCTAATTAAAATGTAAACTGTTTTTAGAAGAAAACATTTCAAAATTCTTTCTTTTCTTTTGTTTAAAATATTTGTTTGGCTTGACCATTGCTAGTCACATCACCAAGAAATTTGTTTTTAATCATTTTTTGATATCGATAAAAACATTGTAACGAATTTTTCGCTACAATTTGTTCATAGGTTGCCCAGCACAGATTTTAATTTCACATTGATCGTTTCGCAGGTTTATGTAAATGTGTATTTGTTTTATCTCGAGCACTTGTCACAAATGAGAGAGTAATGATGTTCTAACGGGGTTTTGCATTGGTATAAAAACGAAAATCTATCAATACGACGCGGGGAGTGGATTGTTTGAAGTGTTGTGAAAAATATCTTGAGCGTAGACTAAACAAGTCAAGTTAAAATAACGTTCCAACATAAATTATATTAAATTATATAACATACATATTTTATTATAAATTCTAAAACTATATAATATATAATAAATTATAAAAAAAAAATATAAAATTTAAATCTATTAAAGCTAAGTTTGTGATCCATATAATATTTTTAAATTTTTAAATATATATTTCTTTTGTATGAGTGCTATGAAAGTAAAAGCAACGCATGGTCGGGTTACAAATTAGTATATATATATATATATATATATATATATATATATATATATATATATATATATATATTTTTATTTGTCGATATATTTATATATATATATATTTTTAAGTGGGCGAATTATTTGTAGTGTATAAACTTTTTTTTTTGATGTGACATTTTATATCTATATAAATATAACAAATTATTGGCCCAAACATAAAATATTAAAAGACGATATACAAAGTTTAGGCTAAACTATTAAAGCCGGTTGTGTTAATAGGGTTAATATTACCGCTATACTAAATAAGATAATAATAATAATATAATAGTGAAATAATAAAAATTAAACATAAAAATATCTATATAAATCAAAGTGTTACAAATTAATAGTTAATGTGAATTAATGAGACTGTTATTCCGTCATTGCTAAGTATGTTGTAGTGAAGCTTGGTGAAAGACTGTTAAAATTCCGTAAAGGAAGCTAATTCCGTGAACTGTACCGTATATTATAGTTATGAATATTTAAGGACTAATTAAACGTGAATTAATCTGTGGAGAGAGTGGGCATTTTTGCCGTTATAATATTGTCGCAAACGTTATATTTTGCGAAAAAAAAACATATTACGGCCGCCATTAAACCGTAGTTTATTCATCGCACTATGGTGTATTGAAACATGAATTTGCAAATTCCTCGATTCAACCTGTAAGTGATTGATTTTTTTTTTATTATATGTACATATTACCATCGATCTTAACGAAACAAATCTTCGATAACTTATGCATAACGTCGTATTAACTATAATGGCCATTTTGACATCAACTGGATAAAAAAATATTTTTTTTTCCTTTTTATAATTATAATTGCTGTTAAATATTCATTTGATTAAATTTACCAATGTATTAGTAGTTTTCATGATTTTCTAATTTTATATAAAATCGTAAATTCCATTTCGTTTAGCAAATTATTTTCAATAAATTGATCTTGTTTTTTTTAAATTCATTTCTTGTCTCAATTATCATCATCATTTTTAGTGATAATTAAGTTCCGTCTTGAAAATGGTCTGCTAAATTTAATTTTTTTTCCTAGATTTAAGTACTAACAAACTAAATTTTATCATTATACTATATATATTTGATTTGTTTATTCTTATACATAAAAATTTTGGTTCATTTACTAAATAAATTAATTATATTATGTTTCTGTTAATTAAAACCAAATTCAGCTCGTATTTGATTTTCACATAATTTTTCTTTTTGATCGAAATTATTTTCATGGTTCGTCAGTTTCTTTCTCTCTCATTTGTGATCATAGTGAAGTGTAGTGAAAGTTAAAATCATGAGATAACCTGTAAATTTTTTTGGAGGATGTGATGAAATGTGAGGGTAAGTGATGTCGCGTGAGTATATTTATATCATTGCCTAAGTTAGTCTTCCATTCCGTTTTATTCCCTTCCTTTGGCGGTAAAGTACGATTACTTACGCTTCAACAAAGCCCACCCCATTTCCACTGAGCATTAGCTGGCAAGATGCCACCGCCCTTGAAGCCTCTGAGTAAAGAACTAACCATTCAATTCTGTCAACGATCGAGTATTATTTTGGAAGGTTCTCTGTAAGCCAGACCCACTCATACTACCAGACGATCGTTACAGTGGCGCCCAAACACAGCACTTAGTTCTTCTGTGGCTAAAATTTATATGTAATTTCTTCCATTTCGAAATCATTTTCAAATATTTTTTTTTCTCCCAGTTTGTGTTTATGTACACTCGCATCTGATTCCATTTTTTTTATGTTGACTAAGATGTTAGTTTGATTTTTTTTTTGATGTTTTTTTAATTTTTAAGTTTGCCTTTATTTAATTTTTTTTCTTCTTATTTCCCTTCATTAAATGTCGCAAATCCTAAAAATTGCTTTGATGCACTAAGTTCCATTTTCCAACAAAAATGTCGATGCTAGTTGCAGAGTTAACCGCATTGATTCCATAAATTTTGATTGTCGATTTCAATGTTTGACTATTTAGCAAAAAAAAAAAAAAATATCACAAAACACCAGTTTTATGTTGGTTTTGTCCCTTCCAAACAAATTTTCCATTAGTAATGATGTTGACTTTATTTGTCTGTTTAGACAAGACCCATCCCTTCAGATTCTGAATTCTTTTTCTTTAATTTCCAATCCGGCTCAGGCAATGATATATCCTCCCACGATTCCTACCTGCCCTGCAATATACTTTTCATCACATCCTCCAGAGCGTATATGTACACATACATAAGTTACTTAAACGGAAATCAGCGCAAATTAATTTTCGAACTATAATCAATTTTCGTTACTTTTCTTTATTATAAATTGGTAAAATAACAATCATTTTTATCAGAAAACGTACTGGTTTTATTGTCCAACATTTTTGATTATTATTATTATTATTATTATTATTATTATTATTATTATTATTATTATTATTATTATTTATGGGTCATATTTTTCTTAAAATATAAATTTAATACATATAGTATATTTAAAATTTTATTAAAATAGTAAATTATTTCAAATTAAAAGCAAAATTTGTTTTAGCGTTCTAGTAGTTATTATTATTATTATTTCAAAATGTTATTCCATTTCAAATCACTTAATTTGGAAAGTGACGAATTTCTCATTGAGTGCGAATTGCGGCAAATAAAGGGCTCGATCAAAAATCAATATAAAACATTAGATGATCGAATCCGGGAAGAGCAAGATAACATTACCCAAAGCCCACGCGAACCTCATAACGAAGCAAAAAAATACCCTCACAACGAACTTGCAGTATGTGCGTCTAAACTACAACGTTTGAAATCTGATCTTTTAGACTTTTTGGATAATCGCCCGGAGGATGCAGACGAACTGGACGTATATGTTTCCCGATTGACGCATATCAGGGATCGTCTAATTCGCTTGCAAACTGTTCCTGATGTAGGTGCCTCCAGTCTTCCTTATGCACAGAATTGCCAAGGTTTCCTTGATACGTGTGTTCAACATAAACAAAATTCAGACGATGTAAATTCATCTATCACATGCATACGTGCCATAAATATTCAAGAATTTCTTATCGAACAAAAGGAAAAGGATGCCCTGGTGCATAAGGAAAAGGAACCAATTTCAAACGAACCAGTTAACACTGTTGCACAAAAAGAACGAGATCCTGAAAGATTTTCTATACCTAAAAGAACGAATATAATTGTGCCACCTGAAATGTCAATGTTACAAATTCAATCAAATACTGATCAGATTCTTCCTCATTATAGCGGGAATCACTTCCCTATAAATCAAACCTATGTGCCGGCCCATTTAAATCATTTGGTTCCATACGCTCAATTCCCACAATTACCTCTTGGTGCTCCAACGGGAGGAGTAAACTATGCAACTTCGGAGGTACCCGTGATCCCATCTGCTGTACATGTTGGAAATGGTGCTCAAGGGATGACCAACCCTAATGGAACGACAAATGCGTTCCATCAAGAAAACGTGCCATTTAGTAATCAACAATCTACCATTTTACCGACATCCAAATCGCCAAATCACACTCCAGTTTATAAGTGGAAAATCAAATTTGACGGATTATCTTCCAGTATAGCAGTGGAAAATTTCTTTCTAAGAATCGAGCATTTGGCATTGACTCACAACGTGCCATTGTCACAACTGTTAAATGATATTACCTTTCTGCTCGATGGACCAGCACAGGAACACTACTGGTTGATTATTGGACAAAACCCGAGGTGTAGTTTGCCTCAGCTGCGAAATTCCTTCTTACACCGTTTTCAGGATCGAAGAACCGATGTAGATATTCGCAAACTGATCGACAATAGAAAACAAAAACCCAACGAATCATTCGTCAATTTTTATTATGACATCCTGACATTATCAATGCCGATGAAGATTCCGTTGGCTGAGAGTGAACTGTTGGAAATTTAAAAAAAAAAACATGCGAGTTGGTTTGATTGTTCATTTAGCGGGAAGGTCTGTTTCTTCAGTAGGCGACTTGGTTAGCACGTGTATTTCCACCGAGGATGCTTGGGAGAGTATTGGTTACATGCCGGAATCGTATCCAAAATACCCTCCACAAAATGTTCAGGAGTTTTCTCAATTGGACCTTGGTTCTTTATCTCGAGATCAGGCGATTCATCCTTCACCGGTTCCACAAAAAAATACAAAAGTATCATTTTCGGTACCACCGTGTGACTCTATAATTAGTAATGGTGGTAGTACCTGCAATTCTACGGAAATAACCCACTCGTTTGCTAATTCTGTGAATGCTATTGATTCTCCTCGAACGGTGCATTATAACCCCAGAAGACCCCCCCAGTTATGTGTTGGAACTGTCGAATGCATGGTCATTACTGGATGGACTGTAATCTACCCCCGCGGATATTTTGTTATTATTGTGGGAAACCGGACGTTATGAAAGCCCATTGTCCATCATGTTCAATGAAATCGGAAAACTTAAGTCCGGAAATGAGGACTGCCGGGTCGTCTCGTTTCCGACAAGCACATCAAGGACCCCCGCTCAGACAAATCACCAGCCCCAAATCTTCGAATCCTCCCCGATCGTAACAACAACTTTGTCGCAAAACTATGTCATGTCCAAACCGCCACGTTGTGGTAGTCATCGATGGCGTTCCATTAAATATTTCAGAGAGCGGAAGCAATTGCAAGCTAAAATCGCTGAATCAACTATGTCCGACGACTCAAAATTATTTCAGGATAAACGACCTTATACGGTTGTCTCTATCGAGGGATCTGAGATTCGAGGCTTACTAGACAGTGGTGCTACCATTACTGCGTTAGGAAATGGATCAATGGAGTTTATCAATCGTCATCATCTTGTCTTATATCCAATTACCTCCTTTATCAAAACTGCTTGTGGCTCTTCGCAGCAAGTTTTTGGGTATATCAAGTGCGCCATTACTTTTCAAGGGAAAACGTCAATGATGAAAATTTTTATAGTACCGTCCCTCCAACAAGAGTTGTATTTAGGCTGCGATTTTTAGGAAACATTCGGCTTAGCGCCTCGAGTAGTCGCGGAATTAACTGTCGATCCAGAAAACGATAAAGATTTGAAACAATACTATCATCTTACCGTCGATCAGCGTAATATACTTCAGAATATAGTCGATTGTCTTCCAAGTTTCGAAAAATTAGGGTTAGGGAGGACGCATCTGCTGAACCATACCATTGACGTCGGAGAAGCTTTGACAATCAAACAACGTTTTTACGCCGTTTCACCAGCCATACAAAAACTGATTTACGACGAACTAGACCGTATAATATCACTTGATGTGATTGAAGAAAGCCATAGTGCATGGAGTTCCCCGATGGCAGTGGTGAAAAAGGCAAATGGGCGCATTCGATTATGTTTGGATGCCAGGCGTTTAAACGCCGTAACAAAAAAAGATGCGTACCCGTTGCCGCTGATCGATGGCCTATTGAGCAGGCTGGATCAGACAAAATACATCTCGAGCTTGGATCTCAAGGACGCCTTTTGGCAAATTCCGTTGGATCCAAGTTCGAGAGATAAGACAGCGTTTTCCATCCCGGGGCGCCCATTATATCAATTCAAGGTAATGCCGTTTGGGCTCTGCAATGCACCTCAAACTTTATCGAGATTAATGAATAAAGTGATTCCCCACCAATTACATGATAAAGTATTCGTATACCTCGATGATCTTCTAATCACTACATCTACTATTGATGAGCACTTTGTTCTTCTCACCGAAGTTGCGAACCGACTAGCGCAAGCTGGACTTACCATTAATGTTGAGAAGAGCAAATTTCTACTGAGAGAGATCGAGTACCTTGGTCATGTGGTTGGTGAGGGAGGATTAAGACCTAATCCCGATAAAGTGAGAGCCATTGCAGAGTTCCCAGTTCCTAAAACAGTTAGACAATTAAGGAGATATTTGGGTGTCACGGGGTGGTACCGTCGCTTTATTCGAGATTACTCATCCATTTCTGGCCCCTTGACTGATCTTTTAAAAAAAGGTTCGAAGTTTCGATGGACGCGAGATTCCCAGACGGCTTTCGATGCGTTAAAATCCGCATTGATTAGTACTCCGGTTTTGGCAACCCCTGATTTTACAAAACGTTTTTATCTACAATGCGATGCTAGTTCCACGGGAGTGGGGGCGGTGCTATTCCAAAAAACTTCGGAAGGTGATGATAGGCCAATTGCATATATGTCCCATAAATTAACCGCACCTCAAAGGAACTATAGTGTAACCGAGCTGGAGTGTTTGGCAGCTTTAATGGCAATTCATAAATTTCGCGCCTATATCGAAGGATTGCCCTTTACGGTTATTACTGATCACTCGAGCCTTACATGGCTAATGTCTACGAAAGACCTTACGGGACGACTAGCTCGCTGGAGCTTGAAACTCCAGGGGTATAATTTTGCAATCGAATATCGGAAAGGGTCACAGAATTGCGTACCCGACGCATTATCCAGAATTTATATGGACGAGTTTTCGTTATCAGACCAACCGCTTAATATTGATCTCGATTCCGTTGCCTTTAAATCTGACCAATACACTGCTCTTATTCTGGCTTTGGAGAACAACGCCCGTCAAAACAATACTAAAACTGTGGATGGAAAAGTTTACATCAATTTAAAACCTCGGTAGGTGTGTAAGATGAATAAATCTCCAAATCAATGTACTCGACCTCCATTAGCTACTCTTCCCGTTACCTCTAGGCCCTGGCAAAGGCTATATTTGGATTTTTTGGGTCCCTACCCACGAACCCGAAATGGAAATACGTACATTTTGATTGCCTTGGATCATTTTTCTAAATTTGTCCTAACTAAAGCCGTCCGCCAAGCTACAGCGGAAGATGTGGTAAGGTTTCTTGAAACCCAAGTGTTTCTAATGTTCGGGGTCCCAGAGGAAATTGTAACTGACAATGGGTGTCAGTTTGACTCGAAACTTTTAGGGAATTTGTGTAAAAAGTATGGTGTTAGGCACTTATTCACCGCCAAATATGCTCCCCAAGCCAACGCGTCGGAGCGAGTGAATCGCACCCTTTTGGCTGCTCTGAGATCGTACATAAAAACGGATCATAAGATATGGGACGTCCATTTAGCCGCCATTACGCACGCTTTAAGGAATTCGGTTCACGATTCGACGGGATTTTCAATTCATTTTGTTATATTCGGGCAGCATGCTGTTTTGCATGGATCGCTTTATAAAATTTTAAAGGACACACAAGAATTGACGGGAAATTGTCTGCAAATCACTGAAAAACCTGAAACCTTGCAGAAAGTATATCAGAAGGTGGAGGACCACTTGCTCCATGCTTACCGTCAAGCGGAAACCCTGTATGACCTTCGCAGTCGATTGCCAAACATCAGCGTGGGCCAAACTGTGTACGTTCGCAATTTTTCCCAAAGTAAAGCTGGCGAAAATTTTGCCGCAAAACTAGCGCCAAAATTTATTAAAGGAATTGTGTCCAAATTAATAGGGAAGGTATCATGTGAACTGAATGATGTAAATGGTCGATCTATGGGTATTTATCATTTAAAAGATATTAAAACTTAATTTTCCTTGCTTCGTCTCAATTTATTTTGACTTTTTTTACGACATAACTAATATTTACTGATGTTGTATCAGTTCATAGGCCCGGTTAAGACTCATCTCAGGGGCAGGTCGTCCCCACGATTTGTAACGAATTTTTCGCTACAATTTGTTCATAGGTTGCCCAGCACAGATTTTAATTTCACATTGATCGTTTCGCAGGTTTATGTAAATGTGTATTTGTTTTATCTCGAGCACTTGTCACAAATGAGAGAGTAATGATGTTCTAACGGGGTTTTGCATTGGCATAAAAACGAAAATCTGATACGACGCGGGGAGTGGATTGTTTGAAGTGTTGTGAAAAATATCTTGAGCGTAGACTAAACAAGTCAAGTTAAAATAACGTTCCAACATAAATTATATTAAATTATATAACATACATATTTTATTATAAATTCTAAAACTATATAATATATAATAAATTATAAAAAAAAAATATAAAATTTAAATCTATTAAAGCTAAGTTTGTGATCCATATAATATTTTTAAATTTTTAAATATATATTTCTTTTGTATGAGTGCTATGAAAGTAAAAGCAACGCATGGTCGGGTTACAAATTAGTATATATATATATATATATATATTTTTATTTGTCGATATATATATATATATATATTTTTAAGTGGGCGAATTATTTGTAGTGTATAAACTTTTTTTTTTGATGTGACATTTTATATCTATATAAATATAACAAATTATTGGCCCAAACATAAAATATTAAAAGACGATATACAAAGTTTAGGCTAAACTATTAAAGCCGGTTGTGTTAATAGGGTTAATATTACCGCTATACTAAATAAGATAATAATAATAATATAATAGTGAAATAATAAAAATTAAACATAAAAATATCTATATAAATCAAAGTGTTACAAATTAATAGTTAATGTGAATTAATGAGACTGTTATTCCGTCATTGCTAAGTATATTGTAGTGAAGCTTGGTGAAAGACTGTTAAAATTCCGTAAAGGAAGCTAATTCCGTGAACTGTACCGTATATTATAGTTATGAATATTTAAGGACTAATTAAACGTGAATTAATCTGTGGAGAGAGTGGGCATTTTTGCCGTTATAATATTGTCGCAAACGTTATATTTTGCGGAAAAAAAAAACATATTACGGCCGCCATTAAACCGTAGTTTATTCATCGCACTATGGTGTATTGAAACATGAATTTGCAAATTCCTCGATTCAACCTGTAAGTGATTGATTTTTTTTTTATTATATGTACATATTACCATCGATCTTAACGAAACAAATCTTCGATAACTTATGCATAACGTCGTATTAACTATAATGGCCATTTTGACATCAACTGGATAAAAAAATATTTTTTTTTCCTTTTTATAATTATAATTGCTGTTAAATATTCATTTGATTAAATTTACCAATGTATTAGTAGTTTTCATGATTTTCTAATTTTATATAAAATCGTAAATTCCATTTCGTTTAGCAAATTATTTTCAATAAATTGATCTTGTTTTTTTTAAATTCATTTCTTGTCTCAATTATCATCATCATTTTTAGTGATAATTAAGTTCCGTCTTGAAAATGGTCTGCTAAATTTAATTTTTTTTCCTAGATTTAAGTACTAACAAACTAAATTTTATCATTATACTATATATATTTGATTTGTTTATTCTTATACATAAAAATTTTGGTTCATTTACTAAATAAATTAATTATATTATGTTTCTGTTAATTAAAACCAAATTCAGCTCGTATTTGATTTTCACATAATTTTTCTTTTTGATCGAAATTATTTTCATGGTTCGTCAGTTTCTTTCTCTCTCATTTGTGATCATAGTGAAGTGTAGTGAAAGTTAAAATCATGAGATAACCTGTAAATTTTTTTGGAGGATGTGATGAAATGTGAGGGTAAGTGATGTCGCGTGAGTATATTTATATCATTGCCTAAGTTAGTCTTCCATTCCGTTTTATTCCCTTCCTTTGGCGGTAAAGCACGATTACTTACGCTTCAACAAAGCCCACCCCATTTCCACTGAGCATTAGCTGGCAAGATGCCACCGCCGTTGAAGCCTCTGAGTAAAGAACTAACCATTCAATTCTGTCAACGATCGAGTATTATTTTGGAAGGTTCTCTGTAAGCCAGACCCACTCATACTACCAGACGATCGTTACAGATTCATACTTTTATACCGATTTTATATTAATTACTCCTAATTTTTAATTACTCTTTTTTCGGTATGATTATACTCCAGAAAACCACATGATACCATAGGCCCTTAATGGGAAAGCATTTCAAAATAGAACACAACATGATCGGTAGGGTAGCACAACAATTTACTGAAATACCGATTTTATATTAATTACCCCTAATTTTTGATTACTCTTTTTCGGTATGATTACACTCCAGAAAACCACATGATACCATAGGCCCTTAATGGGAAAGCATTTCAAAATAGAACACAATATGATCGGTAGCGTAGCACAACAATTTACTGAAAACGATGATTCACCGAAAATAACAGTTTCCCGAAAACCACAATTTCTCGAAAACGACAGTTCATCATAAAAAAGGATAATGCACCGAAAATGACAATTCTTCGAAAATCGCTTTTCCCCGAAAACGACCATTCGCCGAAAACGATAGATCACAGAAAACGACAACTTACCGAAAATAAGTTAAATGAGTATGTTAGTTACATTGCGTAAGTAGAAGGCAAATAAAAAAAATACGGTTTGTATATACGTAGGCCCAAAAAAGGAAAACACGAAAAAAAAACTTTCATACAAATGCTATGGAAATTATTTCTTGTTAACATTTTTTTTGACTTTATTTATTTATATCTCGTAAATGTAGCAGAAAAATAAATGTTCATTCTTCTGAGCATGAACTATGTTTATTTACCTTTAATTTTGGTTAATTGCTTTTTATTTTTAAGTTAGTTTTCATTCGGTAATGGTAAAATTTATTTTCCGCTATGATGTCTTTAATTTGATGATCGTTGAATAAAATATATAGAGCAAAGTTTGTGTGTATATGCATGAAGCGAAACCAACAAATATATCCTACAAGCCATATTGTTAGAAGGAACACATACACAATTTTCGGTCGTCTATATCATGGTATTGTGCATAAATAAAGCAAAATATTAGGTCGGGGAAATATAAATTCATTATACTTTTAAGTTTTTTCGGGGCTTTATTTAACATGGTTATTGTCATTCGTTTTGGCTCAAATATACGCCGTTTTTTCGATAACACTCGTTGTCATTTAGAAGGCAATTGTAAGATAAATAAAAATGTCAGATAGATAAAAATGTCAGATAAAAGGGTAAACTTTTAGAAAATAATGAAATTATGAAATAAAAATTTCTAAATTTGGATTAAAAAGAGCCTGCAACTGTACTTACTCGTAGATAAATTATGATTGTGTCATTGAAAAATCATAAGAAAAACTTAAGTATTTAAGGAAATATAAACGAAATCTGGCAAGTTTACTTGGCAAAAAATCTCATGTAATCTATTTTTTTTACTATGGAAAATTATAATTCTGTTGCCTGTCGCTGACACTAACTCAACGATATTTTTTATTTTGTAATAGCCATTATATAGCGGCAATAGTAAATGCGTACGTTTTTTATGTATTTATTATTTTGCTTTTTTTCATTTTGTCTTTTTCGATATCGATAGGGAGTCTATCGGCGGTCATCTACCCCCAATACAGATCGGAATATTCGAAGTACCATGTACATCAGTTGTAGACGGTATCCTTTCTCTGTTTTTATTTATTTTGTGTGCACACTTTTGTATAATCTTCTAAAGACTTAAAACTTTAGACAAAACTTGATTTAAAAAAAAAGATATTTTATTATTTATTTTATTTATTTCTTCTTTTTATTTTATTTAATTTTGTTTATTTATTAATTTTACAATTTTATTTAACTTTATTTAACTTTAATTAATTAACTTTAATTTTAAGACTTTATTTAACTTTAATACAATTTTTCACTAAGACTTTATTTAACTTTATTTAATTAGAAAATACAATATTTCACTAAGCCTACAACTTAACAACTAACTACAATTCATACTTAATCTAAAAATGAAGACACCTGATATCTTGAATAAGCATAAATGCATGTCTGGATGTTTATGTTTATTCTGCATCTTTCATTGCGCGTGGTTTGAGCATTTATGCTTATTGTGCGTTTTATATTAAGCGTGGTTTGAAATGTATTGCTCCGCGTGCGATTGAAAAGTAGTTCCCTACGTTCATATGGTTGTTGTTGTATCTCGTGACGTGGTTTGTGTAGAAGAACGTAACTCCTCCCGCCGAAGAGAAGGCCATAGGGATTTCATTCGTATGGCCGGTTTTGGAGTAGTTGGTTGCGCCTCGTCGCACGTTGTTTTCTTTCCTGCTGACTTACAGCATTTCATCCAGATACAATAGATGGTTATTATAAGGGTAATAATTATTAATATACCGCTTGTACTGTATATTTTTATTGTGTTCGAGAGAGCTTGTTCCTGCAATAATTGTATGTGTTCTCTATGTTGGATCGTCCAGTTGGTCATTTTTGGTAGCGATAATGAAGGTATCTCGCGATGGCTTTCCACATCGTTGTAGGGTAGTATGATTGTTTCATCTTCTTTGTAGATGTACTTATTGTTGTTGTATGTAATGCCCTGAATATTGATCTCGCAGTTATCAAATTCGATCAGTGCTTGGCCTTGGATCGATTTGACTCTTTGATGGCATGTGGATGTAAACGGTAATTCCTTTGTTGTTGATACGTATATCTTCCCGCTTATGAGTTCGCTGACTTCGTCTTCTAGGTCGAAATTGGTGTGGTTACATCGAGCCGGTTTCTGCGCTATGATATTTGGTATACAGGTGTTCGATATCTTCCGTAGAGATTGTTCTTTGCAATAGTATGTAGTCTCTATCTCATCACATGGTTCAAAAATGAATTGATAATTTTCTTTATCTAGGATGATGTTGTAGGAAGGGATTGGTGTAATCATTAAGTTTTTGGAAGGGATAGGTTTGATGTTATAGTAACTAAATATTGGTTTTGAGAAGGATGGTACTTGAATGCTGTGTACGATTTTTGACTGATTATAATAGCCTTGTAATGTTAGAAGGTCATAGATATTGTTGGGATTTAGGATTTCTACGTGGTCTTGAGCGAATAAATCAGTCAGTAGATGTCTTGAAATTCGTCGGTGTTTGGCCGAACTGAGTGCGTCCAATATATCATCGATATGGTTAGATAGTGTGTCTAAAGTGTTGATCAATTTAAAAATGTATTGGTCTAATCTAATTATGTGTAATCCTGTTTCTGTAATGTTAGTCAGTCTGTTCAATTCGAATGTAATTTTGTTATTACTAATTCTTACGTATTTTTGTATATAGTTAAACCTGTCAATCATCCCCTGGTTGATAGTAATTTGGGCGTTGTTTTGTTCGTTTAACCTTTCCTGATTTTGGTGAAGGTTATGAATTGCGTTTCCAATCTCTTCCAGCAGGTCGTGTTGATACAAATTTCCCGTGATGTCCTTGATAAATGACCCTAATCCATTAATTAGCCCTCTTTTGACCCGTGTAGGTTTCAAAAGATGGATGCTTTCGCTTAACTCTTTAGCTTTGTGCTGGAGGATTTCTATCTTATTTCTTAAGGCGTATGAATATTCTTTGTTGTTACTTATTGACTCCTCTACTAGATTAATATTCTCTTGGATGGTACGGAGGTTGTCTTCGTAGTGGCTGGTATCGATGAGGTGAATGATTCTAGTGTATTTATTGACTACTCGGCCCTGGCCAAGTTTGATCGGTATTAGACCCTTGTTGTGTAACGATATGACTTTCATCTCGCTACCAAAACCAACAAATTTATTAACTGACATTATTGTGTCCTTTGCTTCTTTCAAGCCATTCCAATTGTGCCATACAACATGTTGTATACGTTGTTTCTTGTTCGATGTAACATAAACAAGTCGATTGACAATACGTATAACCCGATTCGTCAACAAACTTGATTCGTAAATACAAACAATCGTTATGGTGTTGGATGATTTATTTATACTAAATTCGTTCGAACTGTCAGATCAAAAAGATTTGATCGGATTCAGCTGTCAGATCAACATTTTTGACATTACAAATTTTTTTCACACAAAAATCTTGATCTAACAAATCGGCTAGATCAATTTTAAAAAATCTTGATTTTTTGTTAGATTTTTACGCATACATATATGCAAAAGTAAACGTCAAAACATAACATCAAAACAAAGACCCCGCGCCATTTGTACAATTCAGTTTTAAATTAATAAATTTTAAATTAATTTTAATAAATTTATTAAAATTGTATGGATAATTTGTAATTTTGTGCGACGTATTTTCAAAATATCTTGTGTGTTTTTGCTTTTAATAGATTTATTAAAATTTTAAGGATAATTTGTAATTTTGTTTGTGCGACGTATTTTCGAAATATCTTATGTACTAAAATGTTGTGTTTATGTGCGAAATTATATAATTCCTTATGCTTTTAATTGAAAATTATTGATAAATAAATTAATTAAATTGAGAAATGGGAGACACTATATTGAACATTTTAATTCTTTGCTATATATTTTTTTATTATACCGATGCTAACAAGCTGAAATGATAAACCCGCTATTTATAATAAACAATTTTTTGTCTTTCTTTTCACAAATATTACTACAAATGTCGATCAAATTTCTTTCATATTCGTTTACATAAAATCCGGTCAAATTGTTGTTGTAAAACCAAACGAATTTGGTATTAGTAACTGTGTACCGGGTAAATACTCTTAACATGACCGTACCGTTTCTGTACGCATACGAATGCGCTTCCAGTTAGCTAACAATTCAAGCCGAAAGTTGTGTACAGTGTGTTAAATATTGAGTGCCTCCATTATTAAAATAAAAAAAAAATCTTATACATTTTATTTTTAAATTTTATCCAAACAATTTCTTTTTCGGTGTATTATAATTGTGCATAAATATTGAGTGCTTTTATATATTAAAAAAAAAATAATACAAAAGGAACAAATTATTAATCATATCATACCAAGGGCCGGTGATAGTCTCACATTTATGCGGAATTTGTGCGGATTATTTAATACAAGGTACGTGTACTATCATCCATTTGATATGAATTTCGTTGGTACTATTGTATTTTGTTCGCTTTCGTATTACCTTAGAATAAAACGATTTCAACCAGCGGTTATTACGTTCGATTTATTTGGAAGCAAATTATTGCTAGTACAATTAGGACATCGAGGAAATTATTGGCTTGCAACGTAATTGCCGTACATTTATGGTGGAATATCCACAAATCCGTGGACAACGTATATATTATTTATAGATTTCGCAAATCAACATATAAATTGATAAACCGTTGAATTATATTTGGATTCAAATGCACGCCGAATCGGATGCGGTTATAGGTGGCCTTGAATAATCGTACACGATATATGACGGTTTTACCAGCTACCTTTATATATATTTTTGTGTTTGTGGAACGAGTAACGAAGACGGATTATCCGTTAAATAATCTATTTTTTTTGTTATTTCGATAATTTAAGTAAATTTTTTTTGTGATAATTACAACTTTTATTGCAAATAATTGTGTAAATTCACAGTACCTTGTGAATCGACATCAAGCGTACATATAAAAATTGACAGCTCGGTGTAAAATTTAGTTTTCATTTAATAAATAGTTAATTAAAGTGGTTTTGAGTTTTTATTAAGTTAAAATAGTTTTATAGTGGTGTACGAACAATTTTATAATATTAAAAAAAGGTGGTGGACGTAAATATATGTGTTTAAGTGGATTATTGTTTGGTGGCAACAACAACAAGTGTTTGTTTATATTTAAGCGGCGTGTTTTTAGACAGTAAGTAAAGTCAGGTGTGGGCAAAAGGAAGGCTTCGGCCCTTAAAAGGGGCGATGTTTGAAAGCCCAAATAGATTCGCACCGTTGAGGATGTTGGGAAATAATACCCAACCCTCCAAAAGGAAAAAGATCGAAGAATTGCGAACAAAGAGATTAGGATTCGGTGGCGGTGCAGATATAATGGATTGCAATGGAGTAAATGAAAAATATTTAATAATCAAGCACGAGCAGGAGGGGCAAAACCTGTCAAATTTTTCACCTTTTGGAATACAAAAAGCGCTGGATATGATAACCAAAGGTATCATTAAAACGCAACGTTCGAGAGCTGGAGAACTCTTGGTTCTGACAAAAAATCAGGCAGCGACGGATGCATTACTGAAGGCAACATCTCTGGGACAATTGGCCAAAATAAAAGTGACGGAACACCCCATACTAAACAGTTCCAAAGGTATCATTTTCTGCCACGACCTAAAAAGTTTAACTGAGGAGGAAACCAAAGAAGGGCTTAAGGACCAAGGCGTCATAGAGGTATACAAAATAAAGAAATGGTTGGAAAATAAATTAGCGGACACAGCAGCAATTATCCTGACTTTTAATTCACCAATATTACCGGAATATGTGAGGGCAGGCTTTATACAACTAAGCATTCGATTGTACATTCCAAATCCGTTGAAGTGCACCGAATGCAACAAATTTGGTCACACCAAAAAGAGATGCACAAGTGATCCTAAGTGCTACAAATGTAGTGAAGTAACACCACACAACCAGCCGTGCACTACACTAAAATGCATAAATTGTGGAGAGGCACACACCAGCAACAGTAAGGAATGTCGAGTATATAAACGAGAAGTAGAAATAGTGAAAATTAAAACTGTAGATAGATTAACATTTCCCGAGGCGAAAGCCAAATATTTTCGATTATATGCAAACACCACACCAGCTAACCAGACAACATGTGCAGATACACTAAAAACCTCCTTTAACCCACCAAACACACCACAAAAGCCGCAAAACAAAGAAAACCAACTAGAACAGACAAAACCACAATCACATCCAAAAACTATTTCAACTTCAAGGCAACAACAGACACAATTAAACCAACCACAACAACAACAGCAACAAAAAGATCAAGTACAACAACAACAAAACCAACAACAGCCGCAACAACTAAAACAATTACTAGAAACGAACAAACTACAACAACAAATACAGCAAGTACAACGACAACAAGAAAGATTACAACAACAACCGCAATCAAATCAACAAACAACTTGTAATACAGCAATGGACATGGAGACAATAAAAAAAAATGAAGCATGGCTAGCAATGAGACATTCTAATTTAACTCCAAAAGAATTAACACTATTTGGAAATAACCATGTAAGTATGATTGATGATGAATGAGGGAAGGAGGAGAGAGAACGCATTTGCATTTATAAATGCCCTATCCTTTCTTCATTTCTTTGAATGGTAGAGCGAATGCTGAGATCCAATGAATGCATGAAAATTGGTCAGATAAATATTCGCAGTATATATGCCAATGGCGATATGTTGCGGAATTATCTGACCAATAATGATGTGAATGTGATGATTTTGTGTGAAACTTGGGAGCGTGAGGGTAAAACGTTTCGGGTGAAAGGATACAATTACCTGTCCAGACCGAGGGCTGATGGCTTCGGCGGGGTGGCGATATTGGCACGTGCCAATATCAGCCTGGTCCTTTGTGACATACCGCGCTTCGAGCACATTGAAGTCATCGCGGCTAAAACTCGGAATCTGGACAGAAACTTGTTATTTGTTAGTATCTATGCAACTCCAGTGTTGTCTACGTCTGACAGAGAGAGAAGCCAACGAGATTTTCAAATTTTGTTTGAATGGGTGGAAGGCAAAAGTGACGTGATTCTAGCGGGTGATATGAATGCGCATTCGAGAATATGGGGGAGTGAAAGAACTGATGCTAGAGGTAACTGGTTGACCCGCCTCATTCTGGATTCCGACCTCGTAGTCCTGAATGATGGTGGGTCGACTAGAATGCCGAGAGTGGGGTCGACAGCCAGCGCGATAGATTTAACTTTAATATCTAGCGGGCTGGCGGGCCAAGTCACTTGGAATGTCACAGATGAGAATTTGGGTAGTGATCATTATTTGATCAGGGCATGCTTAGGTGGTATAAATGTTGACATAGACCGTAAGGTCATTATGAATGGTAAGAAATGGGTCGAACGTATGAATGAGACTCTCATAATGAAAGAAGTAAATGAGGTTAACCAACTTGAGGATGAAATAGAGAGAGTGAATGAAATGTGCACTATAAATATCAGAGGGAATGAATACAAGGTGAATGGTTGGTGGAACAATGAAATCCAGTATTGGTATGAAAGGAAACGGATAGCATTGAGAGAGTTCAGTAGGTGTATATGTCATGAATGCAGAATAAATTATAGAAGAATGAATGCAAAATTGAAAAAGGCTATCCGTAGAGCGAAAAGGAAAAGTTGGCGGGACTATGTATCAAAAATGACACATAGAACCACAACTAAGGATGTATGGGATAAATTTAATAGAGTGAGAGGATATAGAGCGCAAGGCAGAAATGCAGTGTTAGATGACAGAGAGAATGGAGGTGTCTTTTTACAAATGATTACGGACGTACGTAACAATTTGAGTGATAGGTATGAAGTTTTGCTACCTGATAGTGAAAATGAATTTATGAACGATATGTGTAAGGAGTTTGAATGGGAAGAGTTCCGAGGGGTTTTAGAAACATCCAAATCTACTACCCCCGGAACCAACAGAGTGAGTTATAAAATGATTAGTAGATTAGAATTCGAAGCCAAGGCGGCCTTGCTTCGAATTCTCAATCAAGTATGGATGAGTATTCAGATACCGGAAAAATGGAAGGAAAGCAGAGTGGTACCTATTCCTAAAAGGGATCGGGATAGGAATCTGGCAACAAATTACAGGGGAATATGTATGTTGAATGTATTTGTTAAAATTGTGAATGGTATGATGAAAGGTCGTATAGATAAATTTGTGAATGAGGGAAATTTGTTGCCGGAAACCACCTTTGGGTTTCGTCACAACCACTCTGCTAATGAGTGTGTAGAAAAGTTTGTGTGGGAAGTACAAAAGGAAAATAAGTATGTTGTGGCGGTATTTTTGGATATAGAAAGGGCATATGATTACGTGGTTCCAGGGAAACTTTATCAAATCGTTATGGACTTGGGGTTTCCTTGGAAAATTTGCAAATGGGTGTATGAGTTCATGAATGAGAAAAAGTTAGTTTTATGTGGTAGAGGGTATAGGTTGGAAGGAGCGGTGGCTATCGGCCTCCCCCAAGGCAGTAAAATCTCACCGACTCTCTTCAACCTGTATACGAGCTCGATACATAGGTGTAACTCCTCGGGCAAAGTCATTTTGCAATTTGCCGATGACTTTGTCCTGATGAGTAAGGGGAGGACCATCGAGGAGGCCTTGAGTCGGGCTCAAGAATGTGTGAATCAGGTAACCGAATGTTTGAGTGAACTGAATTTGAGAGTAAATTCGAGTAAATGTTGTAGTATGGCTTTTAGAACGAATCGGATGGTTGATGTGCGAATATATAATGAGAGAATTGAGTGTGTGAAATTGACTAGGTATTTGGGAATCTGGATTGACAGAAGAATAAGTTTCAAAGTGCATATGGAAAAATTGGCCGATAATTGTAAGAGTAGATTGAACGTGATTAAAAGGGTGAGCAAACCAAAATGGGGAGCTCATCCGGGTGTGACTGATATGTTACGAAAGGCGCTAGTGTCAACTAAAATTGCGTATGGAATGAGTATATATGGTGATGGGTCCAAGGTTGGGTTTAAAAAGTTGCTGCTTGTGGAGAATGCGTGTGCTAGAGTGGTATTGGGAGCGATCAATTCGACACCAATACATACTCTGTGGTCTGAATTGGGTGATTCGCCTCTTAATTTTAAGAGGGAATGGATCACCGTGCGAGAGACTGTGCGAATGTTAACTAAGGACAATAAATTAGTGAATGAAATGAAAGAGAGATTGCAAAGAGGGTCGGTTTACAAAAAGACAACAAGATCACTGGTAATCTTGGAAAATATTAACATATTCTCCAAGATTCGTCCGGCAAATCCGAAAGTCCCTCCGAGCAATCTAATAGTGCGGTTGAAGTTTGGTGACACAACAAAAGCAATGATGAATGAGTTATCGGTTAAGAGCGAATTTTGCAAAATGCGAATGAATTATGTTGCACATGTGGAAGTGTATACAGATGCTAGTGTAAATGATGATCGCGTAGGTGTGGGAATTTATATTCCTTCAATGAGGAAAGAGAAAATGGTAAGAGTGCATGACAGTATCTGTATAATGAATGCAGAATTGATAGCGATTATGGAAGGGATCAAGTTGGCAATGACACAAGGGAGAAGGAGAATAGTGTTATTCTCTGACTCCCGGAGTGGGTTGGAATTAATTAGTGAGGGTGGGGGAACTCATGGCAATGTCTATGTGGAAATGCTATATAAGTATCTTTAATCTTATGGGAGGGAGGTCATCCTTCAATGGATACCTTCACACCTACAGATTGAAGGTAATGAAAGAGCCGATATGCTTGCGAAACGGGGTTGTTTGATTGAGGATGTAAATGAATATGAATTCATGGATGCCAGAGACGTACTTCGCATGTTTCAGATGAATCTGTGGAGAAAATGGGAGAGAGAGTTTGTTGAAAAATGTCAGGTGAAAGGTAAGAAGTACTTTGAGTTGGTTAGGTCTCCTTTGAGGCAACCGTTCTTTAAGGTGCTCAAAGAAGATACTAGAATGTTACGAACTATGGAACGAGTGAGATTGAATCATGGAAATTGGAAAGAATGTTTGAAGAAACGCAATTTGGTTGTGTGTGAATTATGTGAAAGCTGTTTGGTTGTGGAGGACATCGAACATTTGATTCTGAAATGTTCTGCATTTAACCAGAGCAGACAAATGTTCGATGTTCTATTGAGTGCAAGTAGTTTAACTGAATTATTACGAATGGGAATGAACGTATATAAGAATATGTATGAATTTGTTAGAACAAATCAGATAGAAGTGTGAAAGGGGATCGATGTGTGGAGGCTAGGTGAATGAAAAGAAATTAAAATTAAATTATTATTATTATGGTAAAAAATGTTAAAAATTAAAAATTGTAAATTTTGAAACGGGCCATATGGCACCAAATTTTTGGAGCTAGTGCCAAATAAATAAAAAAAAAAAAAAAAAAAAAAAAAAAATTGTGTAAATTTAAATTTGTAATTTCTTTATTCTAGTCTTTTTAAAATTAGTGTTTTTTTTGTCTTAAATATATTTAGTAAAATTTAATATATTTCTCTTCTCTAAATCGGGTATGGAAATAATTACGTTTTGGTCGCGATAATTTTTATATATTTTCTAATAAAAAAAGGAAAAACAACATATAGGTACCAGACTATCAGGACCAATGTGGAAAGCGCTTTCTTCGGTGGAACCTTGGTGGCCTTGGGTAAGTCATTTCTGAACTTTTTTGTTTTATATATACTTTTGCTGCTATTTTCATACCTCGATCATTATCTGAGTGGGAAATTATCATAATATATATATATATATATTTTTATATTAATTTTTCTTTTACTTTAAATATAAAATCTTATATGATATAAATTGAATATTTATATACCAATCCAAATATTCTTTATATTTTTTTTTCCATAGTGCTATGAGTAGTATTGGATTCTTAGTCTACTCGTATTGATCGCTTTGGAAATTTGTTTTAATTTTTTCTTTTTCCTTCTTTTCTCATTTTTTTTGGATAATGTTTAACTAAGTTTTTTTTCGTAATGGGACATAGCAAGTGCAATGGTGGAACAAATAAACGGATAGTTTCAGTAAAATATTTTGTATTGCCTAATGGATGTTACTTTATTATTATTATTATGATTCTTTAGACGGTTAACCTCGATAAAGAACAAACTGTAAAAAAACACCCACGACAAACCTGAGCATAGCCACGCAAAATAGGTGCCGTCTAACAAACCTTGTTCTCGATAATCTTAATCTACGTAACAGTCTCCATGACAACGTTACAGTTGGTGTCTAGATTGGTCACCCTGAGTGTTGGCTCATGGTTATGGGATACCTGAAATGGTTGTTTTATGAGCTTTTTATGGTACTTACCATCTTTTGTAAGGACAGTGATTTTATTGTTTTTTAGTACCCTTCTTACGACGAATCCTGGCCTAATCTTGGATCGTCGTGTGTTACGTACATGGATTATTTGATTCTCCCTCAAATCAGGAGGTTTGATTCTATCAACGTTAAGTTGATTAAGCAATTTTGTCTTCTTCGCGTGAGTTTCTTCATTGATTCGTTTACACAATGTATCGTATGATAACGTGTGGTTGAATAGATATTCTTGCGCGTTAGCAAATGCGGGGTCAACAGGTTGGCCCGGAATTGTGTAGTGACCAGTTAGAAGTTCGAAGGGTGTAAATTTAGTCACAGATTGAATGGTGTTGTAGTATGAGAGGATGCAGTCATGCATCAAGTTTTTTATATTCTCGTGAGGTTTCTTAATATGAGCTATTTTAATAAGCTCTTGTAGAGTTGAATGTAATCGTTCTACGGGGGAGTTTCCTGTAGAGCTATATGAAGAGGTATGGTGTAACTGGACGTTGTATTCCTGTAGGAATGATCTAAAGGAGGGTGTGTTTATATTCCCCTCGTTATCAGATATTAGTTTTGTGGGTTTGCCATGTACGCTGAAGAATTGGGTGAGTCTGTTTTGAATTTCTTTACTGGTCCTGGATTTCATGTGAAAGGCTGCAGCAAACCTTGAGAATTTATCTAAAATTGTGAGGAAAGCATGATTCTCGAAAAAGCAGAAATCTATGTGTAAGATTTCCATAGGCCGTCTAGGTGTTTCAGTGACTTCATATTCGATTTTTAACGGGTGCCTGTCGTATTTCGTTTGTAGGCAGATGCTGCAGTTATTGATGTAGGTCGTAATAAGATTTTTCATGTTTGGAAAATAGTGGGTCCTTTTAATGAATTCGTAATTTTCTAATATTCCCCTGTTGTGATTCTCTTCCTGTCTTTTCCTAATCATCGCATTCTGATCTTCTGAGTTTGGTACGCCCGTTAGGAGAACATGCGATCTTACTAAATAGTGTTTTGAAGCGGTTCCAAATTTTTCCCTATAGGCTTCTTTGGCGATTTCAAATATTAAGTCATCACACATGATGCCTGTGACTCGATATTTCGTTACCAGTGCGCCAATGCTACGTTTGACGGTTGGTGCGTGGTGGTTAGGCATGTAGATGATTACTTGGTGTTTCCCGAATGGATATTCGTTGATAGTGTTTGTTCCATGCATTTCATTGTTGATCGTTATTATTATTTGTGAACTGAACTGGTTTATGGGAGAATTTGTTGTTGGTACTAGATTTTCGATTTCATTCTCAATTTCTGGTTCCGTTGAGGATTCGGAAACATCTGAAGTGTTAATATTATTAACAGTGAGAGATTCAGGCTGTATCCTTGATAATGCGTCCGCATTGGTGTTCTTGACGCCCTTTTTATATATGATTTCGTAATCATATTCTTCGAGTTTCAGCCTCCATCGAATTAGTTTCGATTAGGTTTCTCCTTAAGATTGAAAAGCCAAGTCAGTGGCTTGTGGTCTGTCACAATTTTGAATTTCTGACCGAAGAGGTATGGTCTGAAATACTTTGTGGACCAGACAATCGCCAGAAGCTCCTTTTCAATGGTGGAGTAGTTCTGCTCCGTGACCGTTAAGGTTCTAGATGCGTAGCAGATTGGTTTGTCTTTACCTATAGGGCCTTGTGAGAGACCGGCTCCAATATCGACATTGCTGGCGTCGGTAGTAAGGATGAATTCCTTATAGAAGTCGGGATATTGTAGGATTGGCTCGTTGCACAATAAATTTTTACAGTATTCAAAGCACTCTAAATATCTTTCATTAAGGATTATTTCCTTTCCTTTTCTCAAACATTCAGTTAAGGGTTTGGTTACATCGGAAATTTTTTTTATTAATTTTCGGTAGTAACCCAAAAGGCCCAAAAAGCTCTTAATTTGTTTCTCCGTTCTCGGAACGGGGAATCCCTTAATGGCTTTCATTTTCTCGGGGTTGGGTTTAACCCCATCACTTGTAACGATGTGACCCAAGAATGAGATCTCTCGGTGTAGGAACTCGGATTTGTCTATTTGTACCTTCAAGTTAGCTTTTCGTAGTTTCTCGAAGACTTGCCTAAGATTTTCAATGTGCTCTTGGAGTGACGTGGAGAAGACTATAATGTCATCCATACAGCACAAGCAGGATTTATCTTGGATAAAGTCTAATGTTGAGAAGTACATGCATTTTCCCAGCTTATCGAGTATGTCGGTAATATTTGGTAAGGGATACCGATCCTCGATAGTTTTCTCGTTAAGTTTGCGATAGTCTATCACTAATCGCCACTTCGTTTTTCCACTGGCATCAGCCTTTTTGGGTGCAATCCAAATAGGTGATGACCATGGTGAAAAGCTGGGACGTATAATGCCGTCCTGTAACATTTTGCTTATTTGTTTCTGTACCTCCTCTTTATGAATGGGAGGGTATCTATAACTTTTCGAAAAGACCGGTTTCTCGTCCTTAAGATTTATTTCATGTTTAACAGCGTTTGTGAAGTACAATTGCTAGAATACTAGAAGTAGTTTAGTCAACAAAAAAAATTGAATGTCAGTGTAGTTTATTTAGTGACATTAAATTAATCAAAGAGTCCTGATGAGGTAAGTAAACTGCTGATGTTTTGCATTAAATACAAGTTTTATTATTTTAATTTCATTAGAGTTCAATGTGCCAACCAAGGATAGGAAAATTCAAAGTAATCAACGTATTGTGGCTGCATTGGGGACGTTAAATACGTATTGGATAAAGGTACAAAATTAGTTGTCCGTGTCCAAAACCATTACCACGGTGTTTTCGAAAAGAATTCAATATTTAATTAGTTTTGTATATTTCAGGTTGTGATGTCTCATTCAGGTCGGCCCGATGGCCATAAAAATCTTAAATAGACAATGGAATCAGTAGCCCATGAATTAAAACATTAACTCGACTGTGATACGAAATTTTTGCACAACAAAGAAAGCAAATGAGGCAAAGAAAAATAATGTTTAGTTACAGTTAGCAATTACCTACCTATTAAATTACAGTTTTGCAATTAGCGACAGTGACTAATCAGTGACTAATTGCAATATATATACTTTATTATTATTATGATATTATTTATTTTTACTTCAGCTTTTCTGTGATTGTTAAATGTTTTAAAGTTAGATATCTGTAAATAAATATTTGAATTTTAACTCTAACTTTAAAACCGAGGAATAGGCCTAAATTTAGTTGGGGAACCTCGTTAAAAAAACGCATTCAAGCCTACCTCCTGGGTAATGTTGGAAACGGCTTATGATAAGTAAGTATTTTGGTACATATCACTGACCTGATCTTTAAACTTTATGATTCAGATTTTTATGAAATCTATTAAAATTCTTTTAGAAATCATCAGGAACTCAAGGAGGGCCTACACTTAGTGGTACTATAGATCCATGCTACAAATCGAGGAGATATGTCAATTCGCAATTCCACTCTGCTGGCAAACTGCATAAGCTTGAAGCAAACAGGAAGAACAACTGATGAACATTTCAAAATCTATATTTTAGACAAACTGGAACCGACCTGCTGCGAAACTGAACTTGAAGTAAGGTGAATGCAATCATCTGCACCCTTTAAAGTAGTATTCGCACAAATTTTTTTAAACAAGGTCAGTCTTAAATAGAGTTTAAAACGCCAGTAAGAATAACAATTAGTTGTAGTTCTTAATAGCATTCTTACTATTATTAAAGGTCAAAAGTGCTACACGTGTAATGGTGTAACTCGTGTAATGGAACATATGGCGAGATTACGTTTGTATGTAAAACCATTCTAGAAGATAGTGCCACTAAATAAGAATTCAAATATTTTTTAACAAGAAAATATTATTCTAATTGGTATTTCAAATTGGAAAATACAAACTTAATTAGAATTGTAACTGAATATTGCAAACGAACAAAGTTACTATAGGCAGCCTCTCGCTCTCTCTCTCTCTCTCTCTCTGTAGCTAGGATTCCACAAGGCAGTGCACTGGGTTATATTTAATTTACGCAGTAGACCTTCCTAACCTTTGCAAATGATACATCATTATTACCTACCCTTGAAAATCCTTATAGTAGTCAAGTAGAAATAGCGGAGTAGTTTACCCAATGGAAAATTAAGGCAAATGAGCAGAAATCTGCAAATATTTCATGTCATCCTCCGTAAAAAATCTGTCTTTCGGTTACGCTAAATAACATCAATTTAAAACCTAGATAGTAGATTGACATGGTATCAAGAAACAATCGAAACAAACCACCATATTTTTGCTTTAAACAAATTCTAAAAATTTCGAGTTTTTTTGGTTTAACATTTATTTATCGAGTACAATAAATTAAGGTTCCATGCTGGAACTAAGGAATCTAAAATAATTTAAAACGTGTAAATTTTAACGGTTTATTTGATGGTGAAGTACGTTCTGCAGCCTTACATTATACTTTCGATTCAGTGCCCCACTTGGCACAAAATGAAGCTGTTTCCCCGCCTCCAATAATGGAAATAGCACTCGCTTGAGACTCCATCCCAAACAATAATTTTAGCGCGTGCAATTGGTGCAGCGAAAGCTTCTTGGGATTTTGGTCCAATATCAAAACCTAATGAGCCTGCTGGAATATCACCTTTGACGGTAGCAGTTCCTGCTTCTGCATCTACGGCAAATTTATTGCCAGCTAGTGACGAAATCAACCGACAACTGTAACTAAACATTATTTTTCTTTGCTTTATTTGCTTTCTTTGTTGTGCAAAAATTTCGTATCACAGTCGAGTTAATGTTTTAATTCATGGGCTACTGATTCCATTGTGTATTTAAGATTTTTATGGCCTTCGGGCCGACCTGAATGAGACATCACAACCTGAAATATACAAAACTAATTAAATATTGAATTCTTTTTCGAAAACACCGTGGTAATGTTATTGGACACGGACAACTGATTTTGTACCTTTATCCAATACGTATTTAACATCCCCAATGCAGCCACAATACGTTGATTACTTTGAATTTTCCTATCCTTGGTTGGCACATTGAACTCTAATGAAATTAAAATAATAAAACTTGTATTTAATGCAAAACATCAGCAGTTTACTTACCTCATAAGAACTCTTTGATTAATTTAATGTCACTAAATAAACTACACTGACATTCAATTTTTTTTGTTGACTAAACTACTTCGTTCAATTTTTTTTCTATATGTTGATT
Organism: Nephrotoma guestfalica; assembly: GCA_963691935.1. Lineage (NCBI taxonomy): Eukaryota > Metazoa > Arthropoda > Insecta > Diptera > Tipulidae > Nephrotoma > Nephrotoma guestfalica. The sequence goes on from OY829913.1 coordinate 176,315,526, forward strand.
ACTCTTCTTGCATACACACAAACTTTACTCTGTATGTTATACGACGTTCAACAACCAAAATGCATCATGCCGGAAAATGGTAATATTCTAAATGAAAACTACCTTAAAAATAAAAAACATTTCGTAAATTTTTATTCGAAATTTACTTCACAAGTAATACAACGGGAGATATTTTGTTTATATTTGTTAATATTTTCCATTCATAAAGTTCCTTCAGTACGTGAGTATGTTTGTCAATTTATCTTTTTTGTAAAATCAAAATTTTTCCTAAATACATACATAGAAATCAACAAACATTTTCAAATAAATTATTTCCGTATGTATACATATAATATGTATTCCAAAACAAACAAAAAAGATTGGTTCCATGTGCTATTTTGATTAAAAATGTGTAGCTACGTACAGAAACAAATTCAAGCAGAAAAATAATACGTAAATGCATTTCGATTTCGAATAAATTCAAGTGAAATATAACCTTTGAAGGATAAAGCATTACTAAATTTAAATTACATGCGACTGCGATATAATTAAAAATGTTTTACTTGTGCGGGTGCCTTCGCAATATTTTCCCCTTCTCCAATATGTTCGATTTTTCTATTGCTTTGTTTGGCGATTTTAAGCCGAAGTTGTGTTTATAAAATGAATGTTAGAGCGAGAAATGTATGATTATAGGACCATCTCGTTCTTCGAAAGTTACAAACAAAAACTCAGAAAATCAGAAACGATTTTTTGTTGGTATATTTCTATCGAACAAAATCACTTTCTAGTTGTATATCTCTTTGGTAAAAGGTCAAATATTCGAGTCGAAAGAAATTCATACAAAAATGGAGTTATGTCGCTTCTGTAAATATTCTGTGCCCATATCACGACTGTTTTAACCAACTATCGCTACAGTCTTCCTCTTCCCCTGTAAATAACGCAAATTCATTTTAAACGAACATTACACTTGCTAGGCGCTTTGTTCAAATAGAACGCCCAAATCATTTTAATCGAGTTTTGGTAATTAATTAATTTCCGGGTAATAAAATATTTTTTTTAAATATTCCTTATTTTTATCGTAATCTACGTGTTTTCTTTATATCAAAACCGAAAATATCAGCAGTATGTAATGCAATTATTATTTAAGATCCAAAAGTCCGAAATTGAAAAGTGGTCAATAATATAAATTAATTGGAATTGCCATTTTGTTGTTTTTTAATCTCTATAAGGTGTTCGATTTTTATGTAAGTTGAATTTATAACTATTGAGCCTAGGCGTTATATTCAAATGGGCGTCGAGATCGAATAAATTTAATAACTATTCAAATTTCCAAGTAACATGGACGGTGGGTCGGCGCTGAATTCTGCACTCCAACAGAGGATCTCAGTTGTGTTTATTAACATCACCGATCCTAATCGATGACGAAAATTCGCTTTAAATCTTGCCACTGGTGGGATTCGAACCCAGTACCTCCCGTTCCACGTCCACTTTAATCACTACACCACTTAGACAGTGAACTTATTCTAAAAAGATTATTTCCTAATACGAATATTAATTGGGAGGTGGAATCATTCAAGTGGGAAAACGAAAAGTGCGATTAATTGATTAAGCGAGAATGATTTCATTCCGTTTCTTTTTATCTCGGCGAACTGGAATCAATATGATATTCGAGATTAATACATTTATTGAATCCGTCATTGTATGCGGATTCATCCATTTCTAGTTAAATTCGCTAACATTCCGATTAACTCTAATATTTGTTATAATAATCGATACTATATTTAGAATAATATTTATATAATAAAATTACTGCGTTTTATCATATAATAAAACTAATGCAGTGTTGGAGACGCATCTGCCACCTTTGGGACGATAACAGTTAATGGTCTAAACTTTACATAGAATTTTTAGAATTAAATAAACACGTAAATTATACTTATGTAGAGTCTATCGAATTTTGATAAAGTTCATTTATCTTAATTTGTTAAATACAAAACATCTTAGCAAAAAGTACGTAGTCTATTTAAGTGACACTAAAATTTTATTGAGATTATTCTACTTCCTTTATTATTACTAATGTAGATTCTACATGGTGCGTTCATCGTGCATTAAACGAAGCTAGGCAAGTACCCTCATGGAAAACCTGTGACGACACACTAATGATTAATCAGCGACTGTCAAGCATGACAGATTTATAGATATTTACTAGCCAGTGGGGCTAATCTTCGTTTATGACCGGTCTGAGAAGAAACGTTTATGACATGTCAAAGATGAGTCGTACGTGAGAAATCATAGACGAATTACATGTGTCATGTCTGAGATGAATTGTATGTGTTATATCTGCAATGAATCGTAGATGATGTGTCTGAGATACATTTATATATTTATATGGACATTTATAAAAAATATAAAAGTTAAAAACATAAGAAAATTATACGTGTATAGTATAAGCTACCGTCTTAAAAGAACTCACTATCTCCGACAACGTGTTAAAATTTCAAATGGTTAAACTTTTCATGTCAATCGAATATAAAGAAAATAAAAATTCTTGGTTGTGTTAAAATTGTCCGAATAAAACAATTACAAAATGTTTACTTACCAAATCGGGAAACAAAATATTAACATCGTATACAAATCGTCGTCACGACGAGACAACATGACATGAAATGCAAATTTTTTAATTTCTCTCGATGGTTTACCTACGCCATATTTAAAAGTAATTACTTAAGCGACAGGATGAGAAATATCGAAAACTTGTCATACTTGTCTTCCTTAAAAAACATTACTATTTTGCGATATATTTACGTATCATATTTGTCTAGTCGAAAACATTTCGAAATATTACGATGCAATTGCGTGTCGAAACTGTAGTATCGTTTGTAATGTATTTACTGGGATTAGTGGAATAAATAATTATTGGAGGAGTACTCTCAAACGAAGGTAATAAATTAAACAAATTGATAGTTGTCCTTAAATATATTTTTAATATTTTAGATAAATAGTTTGTTATCTTTAACATATGTCGGATGCAGCATATATTTTTTTTTCCTTTTGAATTTCATAATAAATTGTTTTTTTCGTTTTAAAAATTTACGTTTTATTAAACTTAAGGCTGAACTATAGATAGAATAAAAATAATAAAAATAACGTAAGAAATGAGGATAAAAATTTATTATTCAAATTTGACGTTACGGCCATAGTAACTTGAAATATTAAGTTCATTCATATATTTTTTGATATGTTTCCTAAAATTTTGAATGAAACAACAATAGTTTTGAGTATAAACAAATTTATATCAACAAATATAAGTTTTATATGCGGTTTAAATCACCACATATAAAACTTTTATTCCATCTATAGTTCTCACTTTACTCGGACGAAAATAGATATTTACATATGTTTGTTTACGCTAAAGTCTACTACACTATACTTATTATTTACACAAAACTATTTACAGTAAAACAAATATTTTTTTTTAAATTATGAACATATAAAGTTATAAAAAAAATTATAAAAGTATTTAGAAATCAAAAAATTAAAAATGGGGTATGATTTTCGTTTCACAGTATCTATACTAACAGTCACTAAATCGATTAACACAAAATGGTGTATAATCTGTTTTGTATTTTTTGTGATCCTATAGGAAAATAGTTTTAAATGTGTGTGTGTGTGTCATAGTAAAAATATATATCGTTTATTTATCGAAAATGTATCGGTTTTTACGAATCGCATTTTTTGTTTAGAGGGATGTTGACAAATTCCCAAAAGGGTGGATGCATTATACCCATTTTCATGCGACCAACATTTTTCTTCTGCAAAATGAAAGAGATATAACATTGAATTTTTGCACATGAGAGACAAGAAAATAAATCTATCCCAACAAAATTTTGAATACAATATATTCGATCCGAGTATTTTTATGGCAACATTTTTAAAATTAATAAAAAAAATTATTTTATATTTATAAATGTTAAGGATTCATAATAAAAACCGACACCATAGACAAAAATGTAAATTTCGCATTTGAATTAATTAAAAATATTGAATATTTTTATATAGCGGATTCTTCTTATTTACCTGCAAAAATTTGTAGAAGAAAACAATTTTCTACATGTAAATGGGGCATTAAAAGTTTTCTAGAAAAGTAGGCATTCAGTAAACAAACAAAATAATGAAGGTCAGTATTTAAACATGCCGTCGTCGATGGAAAGTGTTTACGTTCGAGCACAAAATAACGATTTACCAAATCGTTGTACGAGAACATTAGAAAATTACTACGAAAGCAAAAAAGCATATTATTTATGCTTACTTATAAATGGCGGAGCACTTATATTTTTTGGAGCAGTAATTGCTCTGGCAACAGTAATATTGACAGTAAACGGTTGGTTAGAAATTTATATTCAAGACGATTTGCATAGCATTTATTTGCACTCGATGCTAGGAATAACTACTACTTTTTCAATAGTATGTGGTATTTTGATTTTCTTAGCGAACAATTCTAAAGGTAGGTACTGATTGGTGTGAGTGAGAATTATCAAATTTGTTGCAATTAACTCAATAAATTACAGGGAAAACCATAGTAATTGTGACTATCGCTACACTTTTATTAGTTATCATTTTATTACGTGTCATGATCGTAAAAGACGGGAATATAAATGGAATATTACTGAATTCATTAAACCATACTTATAATAATCCTAAGTTCCTTACAGCTTGGAAAATTTATGAAAATCTTAACAAATGCTGTGGAATTGTCGGACCGATTTGCAAATCAACCAGAAAACAATTTTTAGATTCTTGCTTCGATGTAATTAGTTACAATACCTCGACGACAAATCGAAAACTACGTTTATTCGCATGCATGTTATTACCATCATTAATGTCTTGGTCAGTACTGGGCATTTTAGCAATGTTTTGTATTCCCAACATTGAGATGAAAAAAGAACGATTAAATTTGAGGCAGATTCGCTAGTTTGAACTAACTTAACAGCTGTTTTATAAATATGACAATTAAATAAATTATTAGATTCCAATATAGTGTTCGGTTATTTTTCTTTTAGTTTTACAATAATCGCAAACTTAAAAAAAGTTCGACGATTTAATTTCCGTTAGGAAATACGTTTCCTGTACACCTATTTCGTGCGGAAATTGAGAGACGAATCCACAAGTTTGTGTATACGTACGAGACGTATAATACACAATTTTGAATAAGTGTCTTGTCATTTGATGTGTGTTTTTTTGTAATCATAGGCATCAAAATTTATCGAACCGAGTGGAATTGGTTCAAATGTCTGGTGCTTTAACTCCTCTTTTGTGACATTTTCCCATGGTATGGAGATGGGGAATTAAACTTTTCAGTTTAAATTTAAACATTCCAGTATTTGGGGCGCATCGTTGAAGCGAAGTGATTAATTTTGAAGAAAATGAATTTATTTTTTAACAAGAGTTTCGTTTAAATTATATTATTGTAATTTAAAAATGCAAATCAGAACATTTATTCACATTAAACGAATTCTAACGCTAGAATTATTTCCAGATTCGCATTACTGCCGAACAAAAGGAAACATCGATTTTGCCATAGAGGAATAAATATATTAAATAAAAATAAATATTTAATACATATATTCTTCTGATTTTGCCACAGATAACTACTGGAGCTTATTTATCAACCAAAAATCAAAACATTGCGAAGTGCTGCGCACATGCGCTCTAATTAGACGTGATTGTTACTAAAGAAACACATTTATTCAATACTATTGCAATACTATTGGAATTCTCCTCATGTCATTATTTTTGGACCAACATATGGGTACTAAGTAGATTTTTTTAGAAAAAAAACATAAATTGTTGTCTCTAACTGTAACTATTTCATATTTAAATATTGACTGGCAATCGATTTAGTGTTATAAGCACTTAATAATATTTTGCTCACTATGCTCACTGAATCGATTTCTATAAAAGCAAACTAATTTTATTTATTATTATTTTTGTTTATTATTTTTAATTATTATTTGTAAGGTACAAATAATAATTAAAAATAATAAATAACCGATTATCCATTTAAGCATTTACTTTCAGACCGATTAGTCAAATTCATTAAATTTTTTAAATATTTTTCATAACAATTCACACGTTTCGAAACCCGAAACAAGCAAAAGCGTCGCTCTTTTAGTGCGATTTTAATATTAATATACGTTTTGATAGCTCCCTCAAGCCAACAATTATGTTTCAATTTCGATAGCTAGGTCCACTAATCATTTAAGTTCCGATTATATCTTTAGTTAGCGGCCCCCGGGCTCTATTAAAAAATATCTAAAGTACAAATAGTCTTGATTTTGTTGTCAAAACTTTTCAAAATATATGCTAAATATAATAAAGCTGTCTTTTGACAGAAACTGCAGTGTTGGCTTAAATTTTGTAAAACGAATTTTATTGCAAATTTATTTTAGAATTTCTTTGTTCCTAAACAGACTTTTTGTACACAATTCGAAACTTCGAAGTCCTATAAATCAAAATCCCGTCACTTTTCAACCTGATATTTACTAACACTTATACTAAATTCGTTCGAACTGTCAGATCAAAAAGATTTGATCGGATTCAGCTGTCAGATCAACATTTTTGACATTACAAATTTTTTTCACACAAAAATCTTGATCTAGCAAATTGCCTAGATCAATTTTAAAAAATCTTGATATTTTGTCAGATTTTTACGCATACATATATACAAAAGTAAACGTCAAAACATAACATCAAAACAAAGACCCCGCGCCATTTGTACAATTCAGTTTTAAATTAATAAACATTTTATTTCTAATGTTTTTCGCTATGAATTTAAATGGACAGCTTGTTCAACTTTAATATTATATTTTCGTATTAAACAGCAATAAATTAAAAGCAAACATATTTCAATGCATCGCATATAATCGTCATATATATTACAAAATCGTGAAAATTTTCACCAGTTTAAAGCTGTTTCTTGGATAAAATCAACAATTAAAATGTTTGTGTATGATTTGTGTGTGTTTATTTAATAAAATTGTATTTAATTTGTTATTAGTTTCATTTCTGTGTTCTCGTTCAATGTCCCTTTCATTTCCTCTGAATGATTGATTAGGTGACGTTGTGTGTTTACAATTATTCGGGTATTAACGAATTGGGCGAGAAGATGATCATTAATCTTTAGATTTTATGTTACATGCATATTAATGTTGAATGCCTTTACATATATAAATGCCACCTAAAACGACTTGTGAAAGTTTTTAGCACAATCATCTGCAAATATCTGCTAACGTGAATTACAATGTATTGCCCGGGTTTGTTTTACTAGCTAAGAAAAGATGTGAAGAATTAAACTATTGTGAGACACTTAGGTATTAGAAAACAGTAAATGTTTGTTATGACAGCGTCCTCAACGTTTTGACCATAGAAATAGAGTATATAGAATGGGCCTATTTAGACTTGTATGCACTACATGATGTATTTTCCTCGCCTCTTACCTCTTCGCCTATAAACTTATTTTGGAGTGGGGACATTTGTGTTGCGGAGCGGTAAGAGGCGAGGAAAATACATCATGTAGTGCATACACGTCTAAATAGGCCCAATGAATGTAAGCAACTGTCAAGCGTCACAAATTCGGAAAGTAAAAGAGAAAGCATATAAATTAACAGGGCCATATTTAGAATTTTTTCGATCGAATGCAATGAAGTTAGAAAGTTAAAATTAAAAAATTATTTAAATTTAATTACATTTTTATTTCTTTAATAAAAGTGCATTAATTATTTTTATTTAAATATAATATTATGTGTATAAAAATTAGTAATTATAAAACCACTACGCTTATTTATTTCACATTCCTTTAAAATGTAATGTATGTTGAAAATTCACTTAGTATAATTGGGTATCCAAAATAATCTTCGTCATACATATTAGATTCGTCTACTTTAGAAATTTCTTAGCAAATTGAAATATCATCTGATGAGGCTTTAACGATTGCTTTTTCATTTCTCCATATTTTGGTAAACTAAAAACAAATGCTTACATTATAATTTCTGTAAACAATTGTATTTACAGTACATATTCCAAAATAAAAATAAATTATGAAAAGAAAAGCGCATGAAACAATCAACACCCACTTTTCGAACCATAGTAATACGATAAATGCGGCACTGGTAAAAACATTTATTTACGAAAAGAAAGAACCCACGCTAATAACCAAAATTGTTTTCTTATTTTTATCTGATTTTTAACTTAAATTAAGGATAATTTTACCACAAATCACTTTCTTTTTAACATAATTTACATTTTATTTTGTATAAGCACTTACTGATGGTACGAAATCCCATCTTGTAATTTTTTAGGTGTAATTAGCAGTTTTTCACGAGACACTTCATTTTATAAAAGTTTCTAATTTTTATTACTAAAATGATGCACTACACACAATCCACTAACTATTTTAATAATATTTTAATTATTTTTTAATTATTTTAATTAATATTTTCAAGATTTTTTAAGAGCACAAAATTTAACCCGCCACTTTAAACAAAAACAAAAACTGATTTGAGGGGTTCTTTCTTTGACATATGAGACCGCCATATGCATTTTTTATATAACCATCCTGCTCTGGCTTGTGACACATGAAATAGCAAATCTTATATGGGAAAATCTTTACATTCAATCTATAGTATATTATTCTATGGTTTTGACGTACATAATCAATTAATAATTATTTTTGGTTGTTCAGCGTGAAGTTAGAGTCACAAAAAATATCCTGATAATTTTTATCATTTTGGTCGGACTGAACACGCCATGACGTTTACACCAAAGCTACTTTAAAAGTATAATACTTTCTTGCTAATAAAGTATAGTACCCGGCTTATATCACAAGTGGTGTAAACCCATACTATAATACTTTATTACTTGTTTTTGTTGACAAGTATACATTTTTTGTTTAATATCACAAATGGAAATGTATACCCAAACAAAAAATGTCTTTACCGGTCACTTGAAAAAAATAACAAAATTCAAGTATTATAATATTAAAGTAGAGTTTACACCACGACTAGGTATAATACCAATATTTTTTTGATTTTTTTGGTATGATTTTAGTAATTTTAGTTTGAGTTTACACCAAGATACTTTTTTGCTACATACTTTTATTCTACTGGTGTAAACGGGGTATTAATATGTATAGTAAAAAACTCGTAAAGATTTATTTTAAATAGTGGTGCATTTGACTATGCAATTGTACACAATGATTGAAAATTGGAAAAAAAAATTATTTTCATGATTTACAATAATAAAATCTTGTAAATATTTAGAATTTGCGATATTTGCGGTACATTTTCAGACAAAATTATTGTAGTCTAGTAAATATCACTTTTTACACTATTTGCCGTAGGCACTTGGCGGAACACACTAACGCGCGTTCTCATCTGTGTTGCTTTGTAATTATTTGCAATCGATTTCTTTGATAGTACACATTCAAAATAATTCCGTATCGGTATATACATTTTTATACACATACATAAAAGAATTACAAAGCGATTTGCAATCAAAAGTAGTCGGGCATATAACTTTTTGCCTTACAAATTTTGCATTTACAAAACGAAATCCAAAATTCCCCAAAATCATGAAGGGAAATTTTCAACCCTGCAATAAATACAGCAACTTGTTTATGTTTTGAAAACAAACAGTTGTATTATGTCAAACTTTGTTCTAATAAATGGCCTTGCGATGATATCCATTTTTTCAAATATTGTTTGACATTTGATATAGGAAAATGTTTTATTTGGTTTAAATGTTGCTCGCAGAATTTATTGAATGTTTGTAATAGCGAAATTCATTGCGACATTGATTTTCCTTTATAGATTTTAGTGTTATTGCTATTTTTTGGAGATGTATTGTATTATTGTTCAGAAATCTGTTATAAAAAGTTCTATTTATGTCGATAGTACACGATTAAATTTGAGAAGCGTCAAAATTATTCATATACAAATCTTAATAATACACAAATACAACTACATGATACCGAAAATTTCCCTTTGCAAATACTTGCAATCATGTCAGATGGGAACCTATAGACACTTAATAAACACATTTTATTAAACACTTGTTTTTTTATTTCGCAAAAAATACCTACTTGTTGCGAAATAAAAAAGCAAGTGTCTAATAAAATGTGTTTAGGGGCCATCCATAAACTACGTCACGCACTTCAGAGGGGGAGGGGGTATAGGCTGGCGTGACGATGTGTGATGTTGGGGGAGAGGGGGATTATAAAATGTGACGTCACATGATTAAAACGGTTTTAAAGGCTAAATATAAGTACATATTTCATATTTATATATTTTATTTAGCACACGATTTTTTATATTAATAATATTCTTTAAAATATATGATTTTATCATCGAAAATATATTTAAAAATATGTAGTAAAGAACTTTACAGCTCAGTTATTTTGATACGATACCATTGAAAGATAATTCGCTCAACTACCCTTCTCTTTTTGTATTATTAAGTTTACATAATTACAATATTCTTCCTAAGGTTTCGTTCAAAATTGTACCATACGACTTGTATTGTCCTTCAGTGCAATTAGTTTTAAAAGATAGAGTTTGCAATACTTGTGATATGTACTTCGGAACTCAGTCAATGTTACGAAAACACGTTTCCACCACCCACAAAACCACAAAAAAGATGCAGGGCCAATAAAACGTATAAGACCAGTCCGGATCACCAAGAAAACGGAGAAACTGCAGATTGGTTTGATGAAACGGAGTTGGACATGAATGGAATAAATATTCCTTCTGAGGAAACACCAGTCCGATGTTACCCAATTATATCGGTTGATGAACATTTGAAAAATGCGTGGCAGGATGAGGACGAAAGTTAAATAATAAATACAAACGTTCGATTTTGGATTGATTTTATAATATATACTTGGATCCTGTGATTTTATTTATCATTAATTAAGTACTAAGATTTCTTAATCCTTATGATGGAATGAACGCGTTTGAATTTTTAGTTTTAAGGATTTTCTAGAGTTAATTTTTTTTAAATGATAACAACGATTATTTTATTATTTTGTTATTTACTGTACAGATTTGGGAAATAATATGAAATTTTTAGAATTAAAGTAATAACTTACGAAAAAATATAAATATAAAATAAAGAAATTATTTATTTATTCATTATACATCATGTTATTTGTTTTTTCATTTGGGAATGGGGGGGGGGGGGGGGGGCGGTGTGCTTTTGTGACATAGTTTTTAATGGGTATATACAGTTTTGTGACGAGTCGTGACAAAGAGGGGAGGCGGGGTAAAAATCATTCAAAAATAGCGTGACGTAGTTTATGGATGGCCCCTTATTAATACCAAATTCGTTTACTTTTACAACAACAATTTGACCGGATTTTATGTAAACGAATATGAAAGAAATTTGATCGACTTTTGTAGTAATATTTGTGAAAAGAAAGACAAAAAATTGTTTATTATAAATGGCGGGTTTATCATTTCAGCTTGTTAGCATCGGTATAATAAAAAATTATATAGCAAAGAATTAAAATGTTCAATATAGTGTCTCCCATTTCTCAATTTAATTAATTTATTTATCAATAATTTTCAATTAAAAGCATAAGGAATTATATAATTTCGCACATAAACACAACATTTTAGTACACAAGATATTTCGAAAATACGTCGCACAAACAAAATTACAAATTATCCTTAAAATTTTAATAAATCTATTAAAAGCAAAAACACACAAGATATTTTGAAAATACATCGCACAAAATTACAAATTATCCATACAATTTTAATAAATTTATTAAAATTAATTTAAAATTTATTAATTTAAAACTGAATTGTACAAATGGCGCGGGGTCTTTGTTTTGATGTTATGTTTTGACGTTTACTTTTGTATATATGTATGCGTAAAAATCTGACAAAATATCAAGATTTTTTAAAATTGATCTAGGCAATTTGCTAGATCAAGATTTTTGTGTGAAAAAAATTTGTAATGTCAATAAAATGTCAATTTGAAGAACACGTTAATTTCTTAGCTCACTCTATCATAGAAAAATATTATGACATCCGGTTGAATTATTTTTGTAACCAAAGGTGATATAAATTAACAAAAAGAAACAAACTTGTTCTTCGTGAACGTGTTCTTCAGAATGAGTATGTTGATCTTCATCATTTTTTTGCTTTATTAATTACAACTGAGACTGTGCTTATCTAGCAATTTATCTTTCAAATTTACAAATTTTACATTTCTTAAATAATTCTGATTTGTTGGGGTGAAACCCACTGATTAGTCCCAAAATTAATTAAACCTATTTAAAATATAATTTTAATTTGGTATATCTTCTTTCAACGACAGGGTTATCTATCATATGGCGAATATAAGGGTTTGCATGTTCCTGGAGCCTTATTTTTTGTTTGGCGGCATGCTTTTTTATTTCATCTTTGATGTACTCCATCTGTAACTCCCTGTGAAGATCTTCATTTCTTGTGTACTACGGAGCACTTACGATGCTACGGAGAACCTTCGAGAAACGTCTGTATCATTTTGGCGTTTGTTTGCTTAAAACATTCCCAGAGTTGAATACCGTAGGTCCATATCGGCTTCAGTATTTGCCGATATAGCAGCAGCATGTTGTATATTGTAAGCTCAGAGCCTCTACCTATGAGCCAATACATTTTTATGAACTTAATATTAAGTTTTTCTTTTTTTTTTGACATGCTCTCTCCACTTGAGGTTGGCATCGAGAGTCATGCCCAGATATTTAGCTTTGTTTGCATATGGTCGTGAGTTAATTACTATCGGTAGATGGGAAGCCTTTTGATATGTAAAGTTAATATGCGTGGATTTCGTCTCATTAAGCTTGATTTTCCAGCGCTTAGTCCAGTTACAAACGGCATTTGTAATCTTCTGGAGTTTGATCGTTGTATCAGCGACACTACTTCCAATGGCCATGATCGCTGTGTCATTTGCAAAGGTGGCTATGGTTCCTTCATCTGTTGTTGGAATATCCCTTGTATATAATAAATACAGGATTAGTCCTAAGACACTCCCCTGTGTTACACCGGCAGAGATTTTCTTTAGTTCGGAGTATTCATCCTCGTATTTCACACGAAAAGTCAATTGGATAAATAAGATCTTAGTATTGCATAGAATTGCCTCGGCAGATCTCTGTGCAGCATGAATTCCAGTCTACTGTGCCAAATTTTATCGAATGCTTGGGCGACGTCCAGAAATATGCTGGGTCATACTTTTTTGCGTTCTAACGTTCTTTCAATAACGTTGGTGATTCTATGCACCTGTTCAATTGTGGAGTGCTTTTCCCTGAATCCAAATTGATGTGGAGGAATTAGATGTCGGTCCTCAATTATTGGTTTAAGTCTTTTTAGTAAGAATTTTTCAAAAAGTTTTGACATAATTGACAGCAATGAAATTGGCCTGTATGATTTTTTATCGTTAGGTGGTTTATCAAGTTTTGCTATCATGATTACTTCTGCTACTTTCCATTGCCACGGAACATATTTTAACCGAAAGCTTGCATTGATTATGTGTAATAGCTTACGAAATTCTTTACCTGGTAGAGCCTTGATTATGTGGCAAGTAATCAAGTCATATCCTGCGGCTTTTTTAACATTCATGTTGCTTTTTACTTCTTCTTTTAATTCTATGAGAGTTACTGGGCGTATACCAAAATCAGCTAGCTTTTGGATTGACATTATATTTTCATTGACTGTTTGCCTTGGTAATGGTTGGAAGGTATCCTCGTGATACTCCGCCAACATATCAGCCTTCTCTTTAGGACCTCTTGCCCAGGTTCCATCTTCCTTTTAAGTGGAGGCACTTGAATTTTGGGTCTTTTGAGTCCCTTCGTCGTCTTCCACAGAGAATAATCAGAATTTTAATCATCGGTTAGGCTAACTAGATATCTGTTGATTGATGCATTTTTAACTTCTTTAAGAATAGATTTGAGACTGTTACCTAAATTGTTAAGAATTGTTTTGTTCTCCGGTGTTCTAGTTATTTACCAGGTTTTACGTGCCCGTCGTTTTTCTCTTACCAAGTCTTTAACTTCCATTGGGTAGGATATGTTAAGCTTCTTCTTATCTTGTATAATGGGGGTACTTGCCAAAGCAGCATAGTGAATTGCTTCATTGAGTTATTCTAATTCATATTCCAACTGGTCATACTTTGGTCATCTAGCCGCTTTGTTATAGCTGCAATGCTGTTCATAATGTTTTCTACAATTTTCTTTCTTTCAGAGCCCATATGTTTGGTTGAAACCAATCCTTTCACTACCTGCGCAAATAAACTTCTTTGGCCTGTATTGCTTGGTTGTGGGTTTTGATCCATCTGGTTTGATATTTGAACCTTTCGATTTTCGTGATTTTGCTGTTGATTTCTTGTTTTATCTCTTAATTTTTGTAGTTGTTTAGCAACCTCACAACCTTGATAATTAGCCGGATGTTGGCCCTTACAATTTGTACACTTGGCTGGCACATCTCTGCCTATTGTACATGTCTGGGTAAAATGTTTACCTGAGCATTTTCCACATCTTGGATCCCGGCCGCAATATCTTTGGGTGTGGTTAAATGCCTGGCATTTCTTGCATTGGGGTATGCGTTCATGTGAAGGATTCCTTTTATTCCATAAATGTTTTGAACATTCTCTTTGTTGTCAACTACTAGCATAAAAAGAGGGAGTCCCCTTTTACTGATAATTTGGTTTCCTTCCTGCATTTTTGTTCTCTCTTTTTTAACAATATTCACATCATCTAGTATTTTAAGACCTTTATTTTGTAAGTCTTCCATTGTTTCTTTTCTTGAGCAAGTGTGATGCAAACCTCTTGCCATGACTTTTATAGGTCGGGCCTGTTTGTTCTCGTAAGTGAACCACTGATACTTTTCAGCATTCAATTTCTTAGTTAAGGTTCTATAAGTATCTGAGTCCAGAGTATTAATTTTCCAAACATCATTATTTAACGCTGTTACCTTATAGTCTTTGTCAGTAACCGATTTATCAGTGACTGAATTTCTGGGTAACTGGTTACACCCGCAATATTTATTGGTGGGGGTGATTTTTCTTTCGGTTGCACCAAATTTGGTGTAATGTTCTTGGTAGATTTACTACCTTTGGTTGATTGGCTTTGGGTAGATCATCGTTTGAATCTGGACTAGATTGTCCCCTACCATTTAATTGCTCAGCCTCAGGTTGCGATTCAGCTTTTCTTTTCTTACTCTTCCTGGACGGTTTTTTCTTCTTTAGGATCCAGTCCGTCTCTCTTTGTAATTCATCTTCATCAGTGGAATAGATGAGTTTGTCTGGTTCAATGCTTCCTATATCGCAATCTTCTTTTGAATCCCGATTCATTTTTAGGTTTTCATTTTCTTGCTTTAGATACTCAATTTCTTCGCTTAGCTTGGCAAATAATTGCTCCATATGCTCTAGCCTCACCAAGAGATTCATATTCTCATTTCCTAGGTCAATAGTTGTTTTACTAGATTCGGCTATTTGCAAAGTAAAATTTCCGGTGGCATCACTTATTTCGTGTAATGTTTGTCTAGGTATAGCGTTAGAAAAAGTATCGGCTTGGTCAGCTACCGAGTTGCTTCTATTTTTCCTTATAGGTGATCTTTGTAAATTTGGTCTTCTCTGGAACGGATTTGATGTTCCCTGATAATGCAATAGATGGCCCTCCCCAGAATCCATAGAGCCAGTCACCACAGAGAGTGGATTTACCAATGTTGATATTGGTGTACCACCTGAGGTATTATTTCCTTTTGTTTGTACCATTACATAGTTTTGATTAACTAATTAGCTATTCTGCTTCACTACCACGAAGGAATTGGGTACCACAGCCGTTTGTTCTACAAAACATTGCCCAGGGTACGCCCGTATCCATTTATGAATACTTCGTGGAGTCTGTCAATCCTGTACTCCATCTTCATCATTGAAAATATTTACACTTATTAGGTTGTGAAGAACGCTATAATAATTTTTTTAAACAATTTGGAACTAGATTGTAGTTGCGTTATGTTTTTGTAGTCCGCAATAGCCAATTCCCGTTTTAATACTGCTTCGGAATATTTACAAATTTTTAATACTGACGGCGAAGAAGTTAAAAGACCACCCCTATTTTTTAAATTGATTAGCGATTTATACGAATTACATTGTTGTATTAATTTGCAACAGTCCTCACAATTTAATTTTCTAAATAAATATCGGATTATAAAACCCCCTATGTATTCAATAACATTAATTGAAAATTCACTTAGTATTATTGGGCATCCAAAAAATCTTTGTCATACATATTAGATTCGTCTACTTTAGAAATTTCTTAGCAAATTGAAATATCATCTGATGAGGCTTTAACGATTGCTTTTTCATTTCTCCATATTTTGGTAAACTAAAAACAAATGCTTGCATTATAATTTCTGTAAACAATTATATTTATAGTACATATTCCAAAATAAAAATAAATTATGAAAAGCAAAGCACTTAGCACATGAAACAAACGACGGTTTATTAAACTAAAATAAGAAAAATACGGCACTGGTAAAAACATATGTTTACAAAATGATAAAAAACAACGTCAACGAACAAAATAGTTTTCTTATTTTTTCTGATTTATAACTTAAGTTAAGGATGATTTTACCACAAGTCACTTTTTTCTTAACATAATTTACATTTTATTTTAAATAAACACTTACTGATGGTACGAAATTCCTTCCTGAAATTTGTTAGGCGTATTTTTGCAGGTTTTTTACTTCATTTTATTAAAAGTTTTTAATTTTTATTACCAAATGATGCACTACACACAATCCACTAACTGTTTAATAATATTTTAATTATTTTTTTGATTATTTTAATTAATATTTTCAAGATTTTTTAAGAGCACAAAATTAAACGCGCCACTTTACACAAAAATAAAAGCTGGTTTGACTGGTTTTTATTTGAGATATGAGACCGCCATATGCATTTTTTATATAACCATCCTGCTCTGGCTTGTGACACATAAAATAGCAAGTTGTATATGGGAAAATCTTTACTTTCATTCTATAGTTATAATTCTATGTATCGGCATCCTATGTATCAGTAGCATGATGTCATACACATTTCCAGTGCATTTATAAATTATCTCCAACATATTTTGTGTAAACTAAGAAGATAGATGTTTGCACATAAAAAACTTAAATGTGGAAACTGAGAAAGTTTTTTAGAATTGGAAGTGCGAAAAAATGCGAAATTTACATTCAACGATATTTTGCAGATGCAACAACCTCAAAAACACCCAACAATTGACGAATAAAGTAATATAAATGAGGAAAATTGATGTTCATGATTTTGCAATGTCGTTTATTAATTTTATTTGATTATCTTGTTATAAAAAGTCGTTAGGTTTTCGTCTTACAGAGTGATCGATTGTACGGTTTGTTTCTCGGGTTTCAGTTAAAAAATTTTAGCAGGTGAAATTTTTTTCTTTTTTACAGCGATCTTAATTTTCAATCTTTTTCCCCAATTTTTTTATAGCTAACAAATATCGTAGAATGTAAATTGTGTATAAGTATAAATTGGCTTTTACAGAAATAGAATGACTACAAGCTTAGATCAGGACGAGATATCTTGAACAATTACCTATCGGTCAAATAGAATGGTCAAATTGGTGGAAGAAGTATCAGTTTCAGAAGGTTATAGATTATTTAAAATTGAAATGAAGATTTTTGCTACAGACAAATAAAATGAAGGCGTATAATGAGATATTTTGTTTGAACCCTTTTTGTGAATAAAAAAATTAAATTATTTTTTAATTTCATACTTTTCTGTTGGTACTACGAGTATCTCTAATTGTATTATTCGCTCTGCTATAGATGTTAAAATAGTTAACCCGTAAATGCTCAACGTCATAAATTTTAATATAAAAATTAGATTATGTGTAATTTTGTCTGTAGTTACCGAATCAAAAATTTATTTAGTATTTTGTTTCGTTTTCAGTAACTTTTGGCAAAAAAACCTGTTAAATCCTTTGAGATACGTTGGACATTGAGCATATCTATGAAAATAATTTAAATACACTATTAAGGAATTCAATATATTTACTGATAGTAATATTATAGTAAAAATGTATAATTTTTAATTGTGGTGATATTTAAAAAAACAATTTTTAGCAGTGAGACATAAATTTACATAACATTTAGAACAATACACTTTTGTCTGACTACTACAACCGGGATATTTACATCTTCCCTTTGAATTCAAAATTACCCAATGATCAGTCAGATCTAATCGAGTATCTCTTGGAGAAGCCGAAGATGCGTTTGGTTTCTTTGTTCTTGCCTGAATTTAAGATTCAAGAGATGGGCGTCCACGCTTTATAGTTTGGATTGATTTGTACTTATATGACAATTATAATCATTTATAATTTGTGGACAACGGATCAATTTTAAATTTTTCTCTTTTTTGTCGAATCTTGGTCTTGTCGAATGGTGTGGCGCCAACATATGTTGAAATGAAATTGACGATGCGATTGTCTTTCTACGAAAGCGATGTTACATCTATCCTCTAAATTGATGCGACATATTCTCGGCTGGTTCCTCTTTCGAATTTCATCATAACTTTTTGTTCGGGAGGCTTGCAATTTTTTATTCTGTTTCGTCGAATAGTACCTATCGAAAGAATTCCTCGGGTTCTCAAATATAATAGCAAATTTTGAAAACTTGGCACCTCACGAACTAATCTAACCACATTATTGGCACAGCTTTGAAGATCAGATTCATCTTTTACAGGTTCTTAGGATAATCCAGAATAAATCTCAAATTTAAATGCGAATCCCACACAAATTGAAAAATCTAAATCTCCATTTTTCAGGTTTGTTTGGTAAATACTGCATAATGAAATGTCCAACTTTAAAGATTGTTCATTCATCAACACATAATCTCTCCAATTTCGGAATATTCCCAAATGTACTTACTGTTTAATGCGTCTATTACGGGTCTGAGAAGGAAAAGGCGAGTGCGTTTCGGGTCTTCACGAGCAGGATCTTTACTTTTATCATTAAATTGTATATACTGCCGAATCTTTTCAAACCGGGTTCGACTCCTTTGTTGTTTTATAATATTAACGCAACGGTGATTATTATCGGACCAATAATCTCTTACACTTGGAAGGTTGTGATATGTAAACGAGAATTCCGTTAAATTTGCGTAAATCTGGTATATCAAATTGAAAGGACTAATTTTGACCTGACTATCTTCTTGTTTCTTCCACGATACTTTTTTCCAAGGATTCCGGAAATAAGAGCGACCATAATTTGAAATTCCCGTGAAGTTTGTCCTAACTTTGTCCTAAAATTACAAAAACAAAATTTAGGACAAACTTCACGCGTCTGTCCACGAGCGTGAAGTTTGTCCTAAAATTGTCCTGACTATTTTATCATGAGTATGTATTAGTTAATCTCTCGTTATAATGAATTATAATATTTGCCAATATTTGACATACGTACAGTAAACGCTCGATTTAATGGACTAATTGGGGATGTCCGTTAAATCCGATTTTTTTTTAATTTAATCGATTCGATCGAATTTAATCTGGGACGGAGCTCAGCCATTTCTTAGCCGATTATGATGGGATTGGGAATGTTGGTTAAAATGGGATTCTTAAATTATTTTTGCAAGAAATTCTGGAATATGGCCACCTGGGACGGAACTCGATCAATTCTTAACCGATTATGATGGGATTGGTAATGTTGGTTAAAAATGGGATTCTTAAATTATTTTTGGAAGAAATTCTGGAATATGGCCACCTGGGACGGAACTCGATCAATTCTTAACCGATTATGATGGGATTGGGTATATGCTGGATGGAAATTGGGTTCTTAATTCGTTTTGGGAAAAAGTTCTGGAATATGGCCACCTGGGACGGAACTCAGCCATTTCTTAACCGATTATGATCGGATTGGGTATGTTGGATGTAAATGGGATCCTTAATTGATTTTGAGAAGAAATTCTGGAATATGGCCACCTGGGACGGAACTCAGCCATTTCTTAACCGTCATAATCGGATTGGATATACTGGATGGAAATGGGATTCTTAAATTATTTTGGGAAGGAGTTCTGAAATATGACCACTTTGGACGGAACTCGATCAATTCTTATGATTATGATGGGATTGAGTATGTTGGATAAGAATGGGATTCTTAAATGATTTTTGGAAGGAATTCTGAAATATAGCCGCTAGGGACCGAACTCGATCAATTCTTAACCGATTATGATGGGATTGAGAATGCTGGATATAAATGGGATTCTTAATTGATTTTAGGAAAAAGTTCTGAAATATGGCCACCTGGGACGGAAAACAGCCATTTCTTAACCGATTACGATCGGATTGGGTATGTGTAACCACCCTTGGTCGCTTTGCACATGTTGTATTGGTTTTTTTTTTCAACCTCCGGGTACTTCAGTGGGTAGGGTTTTCTGTGCGACCAATATAGGCGTCACAACTTCATCATGTGCGTGCACAATATCACTATGATCACTATATATCACAGCCACCCAACGTTTGCCTTCGACGGAAACTCATCATTTCCCCAATATAGCTAACAAATCAGCAAATCATTTGTTTTATTATGGACCAACCGACCCAAAAAAATAACCAACGTAGAAAAGAAAACTATACACAATTCATAAAACACCAAACTGAGTTATATTATAATGCATTGAATATTTGTATTAATGTATAAGAAAATTAAGCGTATAAATAGTACATTGAAAATTATTTCCCTTATCGTGTGGGTGTGCAACTTTTGTTTTTATCTTTTGAACGAAGTTATAAGGTATATATGTACGTATATAAATAATATAATTATGGTTAAAACAAATGGAGATAATATGAAAAATTAATTTGCAGAAAAACTCACCCGATTTTTCCTAGATCACGTCCCACGAGAGCTCTGGTGTGTCGTGCTGGAACCTAGAGTATACGATCTCTGCGAATACCCCTATGCTTATAGTTTTATTTAATTTGTATTTATTATTTTTAAATTATTTATATACCATTTAACCATTTACGTTTCGTAATTTTTCCTTCTTTTTTTTTTTGTTTTCCTTTTTTTTCAAAGAATCATGTTTCACACCACACGAATTCACTAAACTAAACTAACACTAATTAATATTAAAAAAAATGGCATGCAATTTAACTTTACTTTAAGATTAACAAATATATATATGTATATATTTTTTTTAATTCTGACAAATTTAAGTCTATTGAAACAAATATGGCTAAGAATTTTTTTTTTTCAATAAACCACCATCCTAACCAAAATTTAGATTTACACTACTCCGTATAGCGTTGTTGTATTTGCCGGTCTTCGATCGACGCACAAAAACTGTAATCCAGCAATACCTAATCCTCTCGCATGTGGTGGTGTACAACAACACTCAGCTGCAGTTGAACGATGACGTGGTATCGGATTTGTATGTATAATCACTAATTTCGGTGAACGGTATGATTTCTTTTTTCTTCGATAATTTTGATTGTTTATTTACCGGAGTCTTGGAATTTCGGCTCAATCACGTCTTGTGCTTATGTGCAGGTGTTGTCGCCTCTATTTCGCCTATTTTTTTTTTGAATTTATTCACCAAGATTTCGAGCCGGCTTGAGGCCGCGCCCCAAAGAGGTGCGAACCAGGTGGTACCGCTTAGGGAAGTCGCGTCACGATAATCGGATAACTTCTCCAATACAAACCGGCTAATCACAAAACCATTCAAAGAGACAAGACAAAATAGAATCGTTAGAATCACACGAGACACCGCACTATGGAAAATGATCAGATTATTTAATAAATGCGCTTGACCTCGTCAATATGTGACAGCAACCAAAAAACTAAATTGTCACAGTTTGCAACACCCGACTCAGTAGTGCGACCAATTATGTTCACCTTTTCCGATACTTGTACGATTTTGTATTTTTTTGATGTTTTCTACTGAGTAACCAAAATGGAAATGGAAGTACGAGCAACTTGCCACAATTATTTAGCCCGGTAAATTCATTGGGGAAATTATTAATTGTCTTACCGGTAACCAACCGAATAGGCAATTATTTAAGCTTCGTTAAAACGGTTTATTAACCCGCGAGTTATTTTGAAAGTAAGTGTTATAATTTATAAAACCCGAAAATCGTAATATAAAACTTTGTCGTCGACATTCAGGCGTACTCCGAAAATAGAGCAAAGAAACATTCAACACCATTTGTGTTCGTTGCACCATTTTAAAACCACACCGGCGGTTACATATGTTGGATGTAAATGGGATTCTTAATTGATTTTAAGAAGAAATTCTGGAATATGGCCACCTGGGACGGAACTCAGCCATTTCTTAACCGATTATGATCGGATTGGATATACTCGATGGAAATGGGATTCTTAAATTATTTTGGGAAGCAGTTCTGAAATATGGCCACTTTGGACGGAACTCGATCAATTCTTAACAGATTATGATGGGATTGGGTATGTTGGATGAAAATAGGATTCTTAAATGATTTTTGGAAGGAATTCTGAAATATAGCCGCTAGGGACCGAACTCGATCAATTCTTAACCGATTATGATGGGATTGGGAATGCTGGATGGAACTGAGATTCATAAACAGGTTTTTGAAGAAGCTCTGAAATATGGCCATCTGAGACAAAGAAAAATCTAATGAAGGATAAACAAAAGTTTCAGATTTGTAGATAAATTCCAAAGTAAAAATATTTTTACCCGTATGCGATTTATGAGTATAGATTGAACGACTTGCACTTAGTGCTGATATTAATGTTAAAAGCGACTAATGGTACCGTGACGTATATCGTTAGATTCGTTGGAGTGTCTTCTATCACCCGACCAACATACAGAAAAATCCTATGACCTTTTACGGAAATATCTCATTTTCCGTATTACCTTCAATGCGATTTACGAGTATAGATTGAACGGCTTGCACTTTGTGCTGATATTAATGTTAAAATCGATTAATGGTACCATCACGTATATCGTTAGATTCGTTGGAGCGTCTTCTATCACCCGACCAACATACAGGAAAATTCTATGACCTTTTATGAAACTATCTCATAATTAGTAATACCTTCCATGACCTTCCAATACCTTCAAAGAATCTAACGATATACGTCACGCTACCATTAATTGCTTTTAACATTAATATCAGTACCAAATGCAAGCCGTTCAATCTATACTCGTAAATCGCATGGAAGGTAATACGGAAAATGAGATATTTCCGTAAAAGGTCGTAGGATTTTTCTGTATGTTGGTCGGGTGATAGAAGACACTCCAACGAATCTAACGATATACGCCACGGTACCATTAATCGCTTTTAACATTAATATCAGCACAAAATGCAAGCCGTTCAATCTATACTCGTAAATCGCATGGAAGGTAATACGGAAAATGAGATATTTCCGTAAAAGGTCATAGGATTTTTCTGTATATTAGTCGGGTGATAGAAGACACTCCAACGAATCTAACGATATACGTGATGGTACCATTAATCGCTTTTAACATTAATATCAGCACAAAGTGCAAGCCGTTCAATCTATACTCGTAAATCGCATGGAAGGTAATACGGAAAATGAGATATTTCCGTAAAAGGTCATATGATTTTTCTGTATGTTGGTCGGGTGATAGAAGACACTCCAACGAATCTAACGATATACGTCACGGTACCATTAATCGCTTTTAACATTAATATCAGCACAAAGTGCAATCGTAAATCGCATTGAAGGTAATACGGAAAATGAGATATTTCCGTAAAAGGTCATAGGATTTTTCTGTATGTTGGTCGGGTGATAGAAGACACTCCAACGAATCTAACGATATACGTCACGGTACCATTAGTCGCTTTTAACATTAATATCAGCACAAAGTGCAAGCCGTTCAATCTATACTCGTAAATCGCATGGAAGGTAATACGGAAAATGAGATATTTCCGTAAAAGGTCATAGGATTTTTCTGTATGTTGGTCGGGTGATAGAAGACACTCCAACAAATCTAACGGTATACGTGACGGTACCATTAATCGCTTTTAACATTAATATCAGCACAAAGTGCAAGCCGTTCAATCTATACTCGTAAATCGCATGGAAGGTAATACGGAAAATGAGATATTTCCGTGAAAGGTCATAGGATTTTTCTGTATATTGGTCGGGTGATAGAAGACACTCCAACAAATCTAACAATATACGTGATGGTACCATTAATCTTTTTTAACATTAATATCAGCACAAAGTGCAAGCCGTTCAATCTATACTCGTAAATCGCATGGAAGGTAATACGGAAAATGAGATATTTCCGTAAAAGGTCATAGGATTTTGTTGTATATTGGTCGGGTGATAGAAGACACTCCAACGAATCTAACGATATACGTGATGGTACCATTAATTGCTTTTAACATTAATATCAGCACAAAGTGCAAGCCGTTCAATCTATACTCGTAAATCGCATGGAAGGTAATACGGAAAATGAGATATTTCCGTAAAAGGTCATAGGATTTTTCTGTATGTTGGTCGGGTGATAGAAGACGCTCCAACGAATCTAACGATATACGTCACGGTACCATTAATCGCTTTTAACTTTAATATCAGCACAAAGTGCAAGCCGTTCAATCTATACTCGTAAATCGCATGGAAGGTAATACGGAAAATGAGATATTTCCGTAAAAGGTCATAGGATTTTTTTGTATGTTGGTCGGGTGATAGAAGACACTCCAACGAATCTAACGATATACGTCACGGTACCATTAATCGCTTTGAACATTAATATCAGCACAAAGTGCAAGCCGTTCAATCTATACTCGTAAATCGCATGGAAGGTAATACGGAAAATGAGATATTTCCGTAAAAGGTCACAGGATTTTTCTGTATGTTGGTCGGGTGATAGAAGACACTCCAACAAATCTAACGATATACGTCACGGTACCATTAATTGCTTTTAACATTAATATCAGCACAAAGTGCAAGCCGTTTAATCTATACTCGTAAATCGCATTGAAGGTAATACGGAAAATGAGATATTTCCGTAAAAGGTCATAGGATTTTTCTGTATGTTGGTCGATTGTTAGAAGACACTGCAACGAATCTAACGATATACGTGATGGTACCATTAATCGCTTTTAACATTAATATCAGCACAAAGTGCAAGCCGTCCAATCTATACTCGTAAATCGCATTGAAGGTAATACGGAAAATGAGATATTTCCGTAAAAGGTCGTAGGATTTCACTGTATGTTGGTCGGGTGATAGAAGACACTCCAACGAATCTAACGATATACGTCACGGTACCATTAATCGCTTTTAACATTAATATCAGCACAAAGTGCAAGCCGTTCAATCTATACTCGTAAATCGCATGGAAGTTAATACGGAAAATGAGATATTTCCGTAAAAGGTCATATGATTTTTCTGTATGTTGGTCGGGTGATAGAAGACACTCCAACAAATCTAACGATATACGTGATGGTACCATTAATCGCTTTTAACATTAATATCAGCACAAAGTGCAAGCCGTTCAATCTATACTCGTAAATCGCATGGAAGGTAATACGGAAAATGAGATATTTCCGTAAAAAGTCATAGGATTTTTCTGTATGTTGGTCGGGTGATAGAAGACACTCTAACGAATCTAACGATATACGTCACGGTACCATTAATCGCTTTTATCATTAATATCAGCACAAAGTGCAAGCCGTTCAATCTATACTCGTAAATCGCATTGAAGGTAATACGGAAAATGAGATATTTCCGTAAAAGGTCATAGGTTTTTTTGTATGTTGGTCGGGTGATAGAAGACACTCCAACAAATCTAACGATATACGTCACGGTACCATTAATCGCTTTTAACATTAATATCAGCACAAAGTGCAAGTCGTTCAATCTATACTCGTAAATCGCATGGAAGGTAATACGGAAAATGAGATATTTCCGTAAAAGGTCATAGGATTTTTCTGTATATTGGTCGGGTGATAGAAGACACTCCAACGAATCTAACGATATACGTCACGGTACCATTAATTGCTTTTAACATTAATATCAGCACAAAGTGCAAGCCGTTCAATCTATACTCGTAAATCGCATTGAAGGTAATACGGAAAATGAGATATTTCCGTAAAAGGTCATAGGATTGTTTTGTATGTTGGTCGGGTGATAGAAGACACTCCAACGAATCTAACATATACGTCACGGTACCATTAATCGCTTTTAACATTAATATCAGCACAAAGTGCAAGCCGTTCAATCTATACTCGTAAATCGCATGGAAGGTAATACGGAAAATGAGATATTTCCGTAAAAGGTCATAGGATTTCTCTGTATGTTGGTCGGGTGATAGAAGACACTCCAACGAATCTAACGATATACGTCACGGTACCATTAATCGCTTTTAACATTAATATCAGCACAAAGTGCAAGCCGTTCAATCTATACTCGTAAATCGCATGGAAGGTAATACGGAAAATGAGATATTTCCGTAAAAGGTCATAGGATTGTTTTGTATATTGGTCAGGTGATAGAAGACACTCCAACAAATCTAACGATATACGTGATGGTACCATTAATCGCTTTTAACATTAATATCAGCACAAAGTGCAAGCCGTTCAATCTATACTCGTAAATCGCATGGAAGGTAATACGGAAAATGAGATATTTCCGTAAAAAGTCATAGGATTTTTCTGTATGTTGGTCGGGTGATAGAAGACACTCCAACGAATCTAACGATATACGTCACGGTACCATTAATCGCTTTTAACATTAATATCAGCACAAAGTGCAAGCCGTTCAATCTATACTCGTAAATCGCATTGAAGGTAATACGGAAAATGAGATATTTCCGTAAAAGGTCATAGGATTTCACTGTATATTGGTCGGGTGATAGAAGACACTCCAACAAATCTAACGATATACGCCACGGTACCATTAATCGCTTTTAACATTAATATCAGCACAAAATGCAAGCCGTTCAATCTATACTCGTAAATCGCATGGAAGGTAATACGGAAAATGAGATATTTCCGTAAAAGGTCATAGGATTTTTCTGTATGTTGGTCGGGTGATAGAAGACACTCCAACGAATCTAACGATATACGTCACGGTACCATTAATCGCTTTTAACATTAATATCAGCACAAAGTGCAAGCCGTTCAATCTATACTCGTAAATCGCATGGAAGGTAATACGGAAAATGAGATATTTCCGTAAAAGGTCATAGGATTTTTCTGTATGTTGGTCGGGTGATAGAAGACACTCCAACGAAGACACTCCAATGAATTTAACGATATACGCCACGGTACCATTAATCGCTTTTAACATTAATATCAGCACAAAGTGCAAGCCGTTCAATCTATACTCGTAAATCGCATGGAAGGTAATACGGAAAATGAGATATTTCCGTAAAAGGTCATAGGATTTCTCTGTATGTTGGTCGGGTGATAGAAGACACTCCAACAAATCTAACGATATACGTCACGGTACCATTAATCGCTTTTAACATTAATATCAGCACAAAGTGCAAGCCGTTCAATCTATACTCGTAAATCGCATGGAAGGTAATACGGAAAATGAGATATTTCCGTAAAAGGTCATAGGATTTTTCTGTATATTGGTCGGGTGATAGAAGACACTCCAACGAATCTAACGATATACGTGATGGTACCATTAATCGCTTTTAACATTAATATCAGCACAAAGTGCAAGCCGTTCAATCTATACTCGTAAATCGCATGGAAGGTAATACGGAAAATGAGATATTTCCGTAAAAGGTCATAGGATTTTTTTGTATGTTGGTCGGGTGATAGAAGACACTCCAACGAATCTAACATATACGTCACGGTACCATTAATCGCTTTTAACATTAATATCAGCACAAAGTGCAAGCCGTTCAATCTATACTCGTAAATCGCATGGAAGGTAATACGGAAAATGAGATATTTCCGTAAAAGGTCATATGATTTTTCTGTATGTTGGTCGGGTGATAGAAGACGCTCCAACGAATCTAACGCTATACGTCTCGGTACCATTAATCGCTTTTAACATTAATATCAGCACATAGTGCAAGCCGTTCAATCTATACTCGTAAATCGCATGGAAGGTAATACGGAAAATGAGATATTTCCGTAAAAGGTCATAGGATTTTTCTGTATGTTGGTCGGATGATAGAAGACACTCCAACAAATCTAACGATATACGTAATGTTACCATTAATCGCTTTTAACATTAATATCAGCACAAAGTGCAAGCCGTTCAATCTATACTCGTAAATCGCATGGAAGGTAATACGGAAAATGAGATATTTCCGTAAAAAGTCATAGGATTTTTCTGTATGTTGGTCGGGTGATAGAAGACACTCCAACAAATCTAACGATATACGTGACGGTACCATTAATCGCTTTTAACATTAATATCAGCACAAAGTGCAAGCCGTTCAATCTATACTCGTAAATCGCATTGAAGGTAATACGGAAAATGAGATATTTCCGTAAAAGGTCATAGGATTTCTCTGTATGTTGGTCGGGTGATAGAAGACACTCCAACGAATCTAACGATATACGTCACGGTACCATTAATCGCTTTTAACATTAATATCAGCACAAAGAGCAAGCCGTTCAATCTATACTCGTAAATCGCATGGAAGGTAATACGGAAAATGAGATATTTCCGTAAAAGGTCATAGGATTTTTCTGTATATTGGTCGGGTGATAGAAGACACTCCAACGAATCTAACGATATACGTGACGGTACCATTAATCGCTTTTAACATTAATATCAGCACAAAGTGCAAGCCGTTCAATCTATACTCGTAAATCGCATGGAAGGTAATACGGAAAATGAGATATTTCCGTAAAAGGTCATAGGATTTTCTGTATGTTGGTCGGGTGATAGAAGACACTCCAACGAATCTAACATATAAGTCACGGTACCATTAATCGCTTTTAACATTAATATCAGCACAAAGTGCAAGCCGTTCAATCTATACTCGTAAATCGCATGGAAGGTAATACGGAAAATGAGATATTTCCGTAAAAGGTCATAGGATTTTTCTGTATGTTGGTCGGGTGATAAAAGACACTCCAACGAATCTAACGATATACGTCACGGTACCATTAATCGCTTTTAACTTTAATATCAGCACAAAGTGCAAGCCGTTCAATCTATACTCGTAAATCGCATGGAAGGTAATACGGAAAATGAGATATTTCCGTAAAAGGTCATAGGATTTTTCTGTATGTTGGTCGGGTGATAGAAGACACTCCAACAAATCTAACGATATACGTGATGGTACCATTAATCGCTTTTAACATTAATATCAGCACAAAGTGCAAGCCGTTCAATCTATACTCGTAAATCGCATGGAAGGTAATACGGAAAATGAGATATTTCCGTAAAAGGTCATAGGATTTTTCTGTATGTTGGTCGGGTGATAGAAGACACTCCAACGAATCTAACGATATACGTCACGGTACCATTAATCGCTTTTAACATTAATATCAGCACAAAGTGCAAGCCGTTCAATCTATACTCGTAAATCGCATTGAAGGTAATACGGAAAATGAGATATTTCCGTAAAAGGTCATAGGATTTCTCTGTATGTTGGTCGGGTAATAGAAGACACTCCAACGAATCTAACGATATACGCCACGGTACCATTAATCGCTTTTAACATTAATATCAGCACAAAATGCAAGCCGTTCAATCTATACTCGTAAATCGCATGGAAGGTAATACGGAAAATGAGATATTTCCGTAAAAAGTCATAGGATTTTTCTGTATATTGGTCGGGTGATAGAAGACACTCCAGCAAATCTAACGATATACGTCACGGTACCATTAATCGCTTTTAACATTAATATCAGCACAAAGTGCAAGCCGTTCAATCTATACTCGTAAATCGCATGGAAGGTAATACGGAAAATGAGATATTTCCGTAAAAGGTCATAGGATTTTTCTGTATGTTGGTCGGGTGATAGAAGACGCTCCAACGAATCTAACGCTATACGTCACGGTACCATTAATCGCTTTTAACATTAATATCAGCACCAAATGCAAGCCGTTCAATCTATACTCGTAAATCGCATGGAAGGTAATACGGAAAATGAGATATTTCCGTAAAAGGTCATAGGATTTTTCTGTATGTTGGTCGGGTGATAGAAGACACTCCAACGAATCTAACGATATACGTCACGGTACCATTAATCGCTTTTAACATTAATATCAGCACAAAGTGCAAGCCGTTCAATCTATACTCGTAAATCGCATGGAAGGTAATACGGAAAATGAGATATTTCCGTAAAAGGTCATAGGATTTTTCTGTATGTTGGTCGGGTGATAGAAGACACTCCATTGAAGACACTCCAACGAATCTAACGATATACGCCACGGTACCATTTATCGCTTTTAACATTAATATCAGCACAAAATGCAAGCCGTTCAATCTATACTCGCAAATCGCATGGAAGGTAATACGGAAAATGAGATATTTCCGTAAAAAGTCATAGGATTTCTCTGTATGTTGGTCGGGTGATAGAAGACACTCCAACGAATCTAACGATATACGTCACGGTACCATTAATCGCTTTTAACATTAATATCAGCACAAAGTGCAAGCCGTTCAATCTATACTCGTAAATCGCATGGAAGGTAATACGGAAAATGAGATATTTCCGTAAAAGGTCATAGGATTTCTCTGTATGTTGGTCGGGTGATAGAAGACACTCCAACGAATCTAACGATATAAGCCACGGTACCATTAATCGCTTTTAACATTAATATCAGCACAAAATGCAAGCCGTTCAATCTATACTCGTAAATCGCATGGAAGGTAATACGGAAAATGAGATATTTCCGTAAAAGGTCATAGGATTTTTCTGTATGTTGGTCGGGTGATAGAAGACACTCCAACGAATCTAACGATATACGTCACGGTACCATTAATCGCTGTTAACATTAATATCAGCACAAAGTGCAAGCCGTTCAATCTATACTCGTAAATCGCATGGAAGGTAATACGGAAAATGAGATATTTCCGTAAAAGGTCATAGGATTTTTCTGTATGTTGGTCGGGTGATAGAAGACACTCCAACGAAGACACTCCAATGAATTTAACGATATACGCCACGGTACCATTAATCGCTTTTAACATTAATATCAGCACAAAATGCAAGCCGTTCAATCTATACTCGTAAATCGCATGGAAGGTAATACGGAAAATGAGATATTTCCGTAAAAGGTCATAGGATTTTTCTGTATGTTGGTCGGGTGATAGAAGACACTCCAACGAATCTAACGATATACGTGATGGTACCATTAATCGCTTTTAACATTAATATCAGCACAAAGTGCAAGCCGTTCAATCTATACTCGTAAATCGCATTGAAGGTAATACGGAAAATGAGATATTTCCGTAAAAGGTCATAGGATTTCTCTGTATGTTGGTAGGGTGATAGAAGACACTCCAACAAATCTAACGATATACGTCACGGTACCATTAATCGCTTTTAACATTAATATCAGCACAAAGAGCAAGCCGTTCAATCTATACTCGTAAATCGCATGGAAGGTAATACGGAAAATGACATATTTCCGTAAAAGGTCATAGGATTTTTCTGTATATTGGTCGGGTGATAGAAGACACTCCAACGAATCTAACGATATACGTGACGGTACCATTAATCGCTTTTAACATTAATATCAGCACAAAGTGCAAGCCGTTCAATCTATACTCGTAAATCGCATGGAAGGTAATACGGAAAATGAGATATTTCCGTAAACGGTCATAGGATTGTTTTGTATGTTGGTCGGGTGATAGAAGACACTCCAACGAATCTAACATATACGTCACGGTACCATTAATCGCTTTTAACATTAATATCAGCACAAAGTGCAAGCCGTTCAATCTATACTCGTAAATCGCATGGAAGGTAATACGGAAAATGAGATATTTCCGTAAAAAGTCATAGGATTTTTCTGTATATTGGTCGAGTGATAGAAGACACTCCAACAAATCTAACGATATACGTGATGGTACCATTAATCGCTTTTAACATTAATATCAGCACAAAGTGCAAGTCGTTCAATCTATACTCGTAAATCGCATGGAAGGTAATACGGAAAATGACATATTTCCGTAAAAGGTCATAGGATTTTTCTGTATGTTGGTCGGGTGATAGAAGACACTCCAACAAATCTAACGATATACGTCACGGTACCATTAATCGCTTTTAACATTAATATCAGCACAAAGTGCAAGCCGTTCAATCTATACTCGTAAATCGCATTGAAGGTAATATGGAAAATGAGATATTTCCGTAAAAGGTCATAGGATTTCTCTGTATGTTGGTCGGGTGATAGAAGACACTCCAACGAATCTAACGATATACGTCACGGTACCATTAATCGCTTTTAACATTAATATCAGCACAAAGTGCAAGCCGTTCAATCTATACTCGTAAATCGCATTGAAGGTAATACGGAAAATGAGATATTTCCGTAAAAGGTCATAGGATTTTCTGTATATTGGTCGGGTGATAGAAGACACTCCAACGAATCTAACGATATACGTCAGGGTACCATTAATCGCTTTTAACATTAATATCAGCACAAAGTGCAAGCCGTTCAATCTATACTCGTAAATCGCATTGAAGGTAATACGGAAAATGAGATATTTCCGTAAAAGGTCATAGGATTTTTCTGTATGTTGGTCGGGTGATAGAAGACACCCCAACGAAGACACTCCAACGAATCTAACGATATACGCCACGGTACCATTAATCGCTTTTAACATTAATATCAGCACAAAATGCAAGCCGTTCAATCTATACTCGTAAATCGCATGGAAGGTAATACGGAAAATGAGATATTTCCGTAAAACGTCATAGGATTTTTCTGTATGTTGGTCGGGTGATAGAAGACACTCCAACGAATCTAACGATATACGTGATGGTACCATTAATCGCTGTTAACATTAATATCAGCACAAAGTGCAAGCCGTTCAATCTATAGTCGTAAATCGCATTGAAGGTAATACGGAAAATGAGATATTTCCGTAAAAGGTCATAGGATTTTTCTGTATGTTGGTCGGATGATAGAAGACACTCCAACGAATCTAACGATATACGTCACGGTACCATTAATCGCTTTTAACATTAATATCAGCACAAAGTGCAAGCCGTTCAATCTATACTCGTAAATCGCATGGAAGGTAATACGGAAAATGAGATATTTCCGTAAAAGGTCATAGGATTTTTCTGTATGTTGGTCGGGTGATAGAAGACACTCCAACGAATCTAACGATATACGTCACGGTACCATTAATCGCTTTTAACATTAATATCAGCACAAAGTGCAAGCCGTTCAATCTATACTCGTAAATCGCATGGAAGGTAATACGGAAAATGACATATTTCCGTAAAAGGTCATAGGATTTTTCTGTATGTTGGTCGGGTGATAGAAGACACTCCAACGAATCTAACGATATACGTCACGGTACCATTAATCGCTTTTAACATTAATATCAGCACAAAGTGCAAGCCGTTCAATCTATACTCGTAAATCGCATTGAAGGTAATATGGAAAATGAGATATTTCCGTAAAAGGTCATAGGATTTCTCTGTATGTTGGTCGGGTGATAGAAGACACTCCAACGAATCTAACGATATAGTCACGGTACCATTAATCGCTTTTAACATTAATATCAGCACAAAGTGCAAGCCGTTCAATCTATACTCGTAAATCGCATTGAAGGTAATACGGAAAATGAGATATTTCCGTAAAAGGTCATAGGATTTTCTGTATATTGGTCGGGTGATAGAAGACACTCCAACGAATCTAACGATATACGTCACGGTACCATTAATCGCTTTTAACATTAATATCAGCACAAAGTGCAAGCCGTTCAATCTATACTCGTAAATCGCATTGAAGGTAATACGGAAAATGAGATATTTCCGTAAAAGGTCATAGGATTTCTCTGTATGTTGGTCGGGTGATAGAAGACACTCCAACAAATCTAACGATATACGTCACGGTACCATTAATCGCTTTTAACATTAATATCAGCACAAAGTGCAAGCCGTTCAATCTATACTCGTAAATCGCATTGAAGGTAATACGGAAAATGAGATATTTCCGTAAAAGGTCATAGGATTTTCTGTATATTGGTCGGGTGATAGAAGACACTCCAACGAATCTAACGATATACGTCACGGTACCATTAATCGCTTTTAACATTAATATCAGCACAAAGTGCAAGCCGTTCAATCTATACTCGTAAATCGCATTGAAGGTAATACGGAAAATGAGATATTTCCGTAAAAGGTCATAGGATTTTTCTGTATGTTGGTCGGGTGATAGAAGACACCCCAACGAAGACACTCCAACGAATCTAACGATATACGCCACGGTACCATTAATCGCTTTTAACATTAATATCAGCACAAAATGCAAGCCGTTCAATCTATACTCGTAAATCGCATGGAAGGTAATACGGAAAATGAGATATTTCCGTAAAACGTCATAGGATTTTTCTGTATGTTGGTCGGGTGATAGAAGACACTCCAACGAATCTAACGATATACGTGATGGTACCATTAATCGCTGTTAACATTAATATCAGCACAAAGTGCAAGCCGTTCAATCTATACTCGTAAATCGCATTGAAGGTAATACGAAAAATGAGATATTTCCGTAAAAGGTCATAGGATTTCTCTGTATGTTGGTCGGATGATAGAAGACACTCCAACGAATCTAACGATATACGTCACGGTACCATTAATCGCCGCTTTTAACATTAATATCAGCACAAAGTGCAAGCCGTTCAATCTATACTCGTAAATCGCATTGAAGGTAATACGGAAAATGAGATATTTCCGTAAAAAGTCATAGGATTTTTCTGTATGTTGGTCGGGTGATAGAAGACACTCCAACGAATCTAACGATATACGTCACGGTACCATTAATCGCTTTTAACATTAATATCAGCACAAAGTGCAAGCCGTTCAATCTATACTCGTAAATCGCATTGAAGGTAATACGGAAAATGAGATATTTCCGTAAAAAGTCATAGGATTTTTTGTATGTTGGTCGGGTGATCGAAGACACTCTAACGAATCTAACATATACGTCACGGTACCATTAATCGCTTTTAACATTAATATCAGCACAAAGTGCAAGCCGTTCAATCTATACTCGTAAATCGCATGGAAGTTAATACGGAAAATGAGATATTTCCGTAAAAGGTCATAGGATTTTTCTGTATGTTGGTCGGGTGATAGAAGACACTCCAACAAATCTAACGATATTCGTCACGGTACCATTAATCGCTTTTATCATTAATATCAGCACAAAGTGCAAGCCGTTCAATCTATACTCGTAAATCGCATTGAAGGTAATACGGAAAATGAGATATTTCCGTAAAGGGTCATAGGATTTTTCTGTATGTTGGTCGGGTGATAGAAGACACTCCAACGAATCTAACGATATTCGTGATGGTATCATTAATCGCTTTTAACATTAATATCAGCACAAAGTGCAAGCCGTTCAATCTATACTCGTAAATTGCATGGAAGGTAATACGGAAAATGAGATATTTCCGTAACAAGTTATAGGATTTTTCTGTATGTTGGTCGGGTGATAGAAGACACTCCAACGAATCTAACGATATACGTCACGGTACCATTAATTGGTTTTAACATTAATATCAGCACAAAGTGCAAGCCGTTCAATCTATACTCGTAAATCGCATGGAAGGTAATACGGAAAATGAGATATTTCCGTAAAAGGTCACAGAATTTTTCTGTATGTTATTCGGGTGATAGAAGACACTCCAACGAATCTAACGATATACGCCACGGTACCATTAATCGTTTTTAACATTAATATCAGCACAAAGTGCAAGCCGTTCAATCTATACTCGTAAATCGCATGGAAGGTAATACGGAAAATGAGATATTTCCGTAAAAGATCATAGGATTTCTCTGTATATTGGTCGGGTGATAGAAGACACTCCAACGAATCTAACGATATACGCCACGGTACCATTAATCGCTTTTAACATTAATATCAGCACAAAGTGCAAGCCGTTCAATCTATACTCGTAAATCGAATGGAAGGTAATACGGAAAATGAGATATTTCCGTAAAAGGTCATAGGATTTTTCTGTATATTGGTCGGGTGATAGAAGACACTCCAACGAATCTAACGATATACGTGATGGTACCATTAATCGCTTTTAACATTAATATCAGCACAAAGTGCAAGCCGTTCAATCTATACTCGTAAATCGCATGGAAGGTAATACGGAAAATGAGATATTTCCGTAAAAAGTCATAAGATTTTTCTGTATGTTGGTCGGGTGATAGAAGACATTCCAACGAATCTAACGATATACGTGACGGTACCATTAATCGTTTTTAACATTAATATCAGCACAAAGTGCAAGCCGTTCAATCTATACTCGTAAATCGCATGGAAGGTAATACGGAAAATGAGATATTTCCGTAAAAGGTCATAGGATTTCTCTGTATGTTGGTCGGGTGATAGAAGACACTCCATTGAAGACACTCCAACGAATCTAACGATATACGCCACGGTACCATTTATCGCTTTTAACATTAATATCAGCACAAAATGCAAGCCGTTCAATCTATACTCGTAAATCGCATGGCAGGTAATACGGAAAATGAGATATTTCCGTAAAAGGTCATAGGATTTTTCTGTATGTTGGTCGGGTGATAGAAGACACTCCAACGAATCTAACGATATACGTGATGGTACCATTAATCGCTTTTAACATTAATATCAGCACAAAGTGCAAGCCGTTCAATCTATACTCGTAAATCGCATGGCAGGTAATATGGAAAATGAGATATTTCCGTAAAAGGTCATAGGATTTCTCTGTATGTTGGTCGGGTGATAGAAGACACTCCAACGAATCTAACGATATACGTCACGGTACCATTAATCGCTTTTAACATTAATATCAGCACAAAGTGCAAGCCGTTCAATCTATACTCGTAAATCGCATTGAAGGTAATACGGAAAATGAGATATTTCCGTAAAAGGTCATAGGATTTTCTGTATATTGGTCGGGTGATAGAAGACACTCCAACGAATCTAACGATATACGTCACGGTACCATTAATCGCTTTTAACATTAATATCAGCACAAAGTGCAAGCCGTTCAATCTATACTCGTAAATCGCATTGAAGGTAATACGGAAAATGAGATATTTCCGTAAAAGGTCATAGGATTTTTCTGTATGTTGGTCGGGTGATAGAAGACACCCCAACGAAGACACTCCAACGAATCTAACGATATACGCCACGGTACCATTAATCGCTTTTAACATTAATATCAGCACAAAATGCAAGCCGTTCAATCTATACTCGTAAATCGCATGGAAGGTAATACGGAAAATGAGATATTTCCGTAAAAGGTCATAGGATATTTCTGTATGTTGGTCGGGTGATAGAAGACACTCCAACGAATCTAACGATATACGTCACGGTACCATTAATCGCTTTTAACATTAATATCAGCACAAAGTGCAAGCCGTTCAATCTATACTCGTAAATCGCATGGAAGGTAATACGGAAAATGAGATATTTCCGTAAAAGGTCATAGGATTTTTCTGTATGTTGGTCGGGTGATAGAAGACACTCCAACAAATCTAACGATATACGTCACGGTACCATTAATCGCTTTTAACATTAATATCAGCACAAAGTGCAAGCCGTTCAATCTATACTCGTAAATCGCATGGAAGGTAATACGGAAAATGAGATATTTCCGTAAAAGGTCATAGA
The DNA here is from genome assembly GCA_963691935.1 of Nephrotoma guestfalica. Classification (NCBI taxonomy): domain Eukaryota; kingdom Metazoa; phylum Arthropoda; class Insecta; order Diptera; family Tipulidae; genus Nephrotoma; species Nephrotoma guestfalica. The sequence goes on from OY829913.1 coordinate 176,353,351, forward strand.
ATTTTTCTGTATGTTGGTCGGGTGATAGAAGACACTCCAACGAATCTAACGATATACGTGATGGTACCATTAATCGCTGTTAACATTAATATCAGCACAAAGTGCAAGCCGTTCAATCTATAGTCGTAAACCGCATTGAAGGTAATACGGAAAATGAGATATTTCCGTAAAAGGTCATAGGATTTTTCTGTATGTTGGTCGGATGATAGAAGACACTCCAACGAATCTAACGATATACGTCACGGTACCATTAATCGCTTTTAACATTAATATCAGCACAAAGTGCAAGCCGTTCAATCTATACTCGTAAATCGAATGGAAGGTAATACGAAAAATGAGATATTTCCGTAAAAGGTCATAGGATTTTTCTGTATATCGGTCGGGTGATAGAAGACACTCCAACGAATCTAACGATATACGTGATGGTACCATTAATCGCTTTTAACATTAATATCAGCACAAAGTGCAAGCCGTTCAATCTATACTCGTAAATCGCATGGAAGGTAATACGGAAAATGAGATATTTCCGTAAAAAGTCATAAGATTTTTCTGTATGTTGGTCGGGTGATAGAAGACATTTCCAACGAATCTAACGATATACGTGACGGTACCATTAATCGTTTTTAACATTAATATCAGCACAAAGTGCAAGCCGTTCAATCTATACTCGTAAATCGCATGGAAGGTAATACGGAAAATGAGATATTTCCGTAAAAGGTCACAGGATTTCTCTGTATGTTGGTCGGGTGATAGAAGACACTCCAACGAATCTAACGATATACGTCACGGTACCATTAATCGCTTTTAACATTAATATCAGCACAAAGTGCAAGCCGTTCAATCTATACTCGTAAATCGCATGGAAGGTAATACGGAAAATGAGATATTTCCGTAAAAGGTCATAGGATTTTTCTGTGTATTGGTCGGGTGATAGAAGACACTCCAACGAATCTAACGATATACGTGATTGTACCATTAATCGCTTTTAACATTAATATCAGCACAAAGTGCAAGCCGTTCAATCTGTACTCGTAAATCGCATTGAAGGTAATACGGAAAATGAGATATTTCCGTAAAAGGTCATAGGATTTTCTGTATATTGGTCGGGTGATAGAAGACACTCCAACGAATCTAACGATATACGTGATTGTACCATTAATCGCTTTTAACATTAATATCAGCACAAAGTGCAAGCCGTTCAATCTGTACTCGTAAATCGCATTGAAGGTAATACGGAAAATGAGATATTTCCGTAAAAGGTCATAGGATTTTTCTGTATGTTGGTCGGGTGATAGAAGACACCCCAACGAAGACACTCCAACGAATCTAACGATATACGCCACGGTACCATTAATCGCTTTTAACATTAATATCAGCACAAAATGCAAGCCGTTCAATCTATACTCGTAAATCGCATGGCAGGTAATACGGAAAATGAGATATTTCCGTAAAAGGTCATAGGATTTTTCTGTATGTTGGTCGGGTGATAGAAGACACTCCAACGAATCTAACGATATACGTGATGGTACCATTAATCGCTGTTAACATTAATATCAGCACAATGTGCAAGCCGTTCAATCTATACTCGTAAATCGCATTGAAGGTAATACGAAAAATGAGATATTTCCGTAAAAGGTCATAGGATTTTTCTGTATGTTGGTCGGATGATAGAAGACACTCCAACGAATCTAACGATATACGTCGCGGTACCATTAATTGCTTTTAACATTAATATCAGCACAAAGTGCAAGCCGTTCAATCTATACTCGTAAATCGCATGGAAGGTAATACGGAAAATGAGATATTTCCGTAAAAGGTCATAGGATTTTTCTGTATGTTGGTCGGGTGATAGAAGACACTCCAACGAATCTAACGATATACGTCACGGTACCATTAATCGCTTTTAACATTAATATCAGCACAAAGTGCAAGCCGTTCAATCTGTACTCGTAAATCGCATGGAAGGTAATACGGAAAATGAGATATTTCCGTAAAAAGTCATAGGATTTTTCTGTATGTTGGTCGGGTGATCGAAGACACTCTAACGAATCTAACATATACGTCACGGTACCATTAATCGCTTTTAACATTAATATCAGCACAAAGTGCAAGCCGTTCAATCTATACTCGTAAATCGCATGGAAGTTAATACGGAAAATGAGATATTTCCGTAAAAGGTCATAGGATTTTTCTGTATGTTGGTCGGGTGATAGAAGACACTCCAACGAATCTAACGATATACGTCACGGTACCATTAATCGCTTTTAACATTAATATCAGCACAAAGTGCAAGCCGTTCAATCTATACTCGTAAATTGCATGGAAGGTAATACGGAAAATGAGATATTTCCGTAAAAAGTTATAGGATTTTTCTGTATGTTGGTCGGGTGATAGAAGACACTCCAACGAATCTAACGATATACGTCACGGTACCATTAATCGCTTTTAACATTAATATCAGCACAAAGTGCAAGCCGTTCAATCTATACTCGTAAATCGCATGGAAGGTAATACGGAAAATGAGATATTTCCGTAAAAGGTCATAGGATTTTTCTGTATGTTGGTCGGGTGATAGAAGACACTCCAACAAATCTAACGATATACGTGATGGTACCATTAATCGCTTTTAACATTAATATCAGCACAAAGTGCAAACCGTTCAATCTATACTCGTAAATCGCATGGAAGGTAATACGGAAAATGAGATATTTCCGTAAAAGGTTATAGGATTTTTCTGTATGTTGGTCAGGTGATAGAGAACACTCCAACGAATCTAACAATATATGTCACGGTACCATTAATCGCTTTTAACATTAATATTAACACCAAGTACAAGCCGTTCAATCTATACTCGTAAATCGCATGGAAGGTATTACTAAAAATGAGAAATTTATTTGTATTCTATTTTAATTTTACGTACAATATCATGCCGTGGTGCATTAAATATTTCTCGGTAGTTAATTAGGTAATATAAGATTTTACAACTATTCGTTTCTACCCAATTTACTTATAAAATAATTTTAAATTGTAAAATTCGTTATAACGAGAGTTTAACCCATACATACACATTTCTTAAGGTTAGGACAAAGTTAGGACATATTTCACACCCGTAATTTGAACGGCGATTGTAATTCTTGTACATTTGCAGATATAGCACAATTCCCTCTAAATTTGTCATGATAAACCAAGTTTTGGTTTGTCCATAAAATTTTTTGCAATTTCATAGATTTAGGATCAATTTTTACATTACGAAATCTATATGGAAATGATGTACTGGAGTCAGTTTGTAATGAAGCTGGTTGTCCAGAACTTTCAGTATCGATAGTTGTAGATATGCTAAAACTTCCTGGAATATTTCCATTACCATTTCCATCCAATGAATCGATAGCTGTTGTGATAATAAAATGACTTTCTTGAACATTTCCGTCTTCATTTTTCTGAATATTATCGGGATTTTACGATTTTCCCTCAATATCGATGCGGTAGTCTGTCGTAGACCGACAGTAGATCATCGTTGTTTTCCATTGTTTTCACACTTTTATCATGAGATTTAATTTTATTTATTTTTATTTTTGTTCAAGAGTTCTCTCTTCGTCAGTTATTTTCTTTATTGTAATTTTTGGCTCACAAATTTTCCTTTTTATATTCGTAAATCTTGTTGTACGGCATCCTATCGTTAAATAATTTGTTTGAGGTTGTTCCTGTATTGATAACTTTTATACTACTCTATTCTATTCATTTGTTCGCCTTTTTCATTCAAAGTGACACTGGAAACGCCAATAAATAACCAATAAGACCAATAACATAACAATGGAACATAACACAGGTACATCAAAAGCAATAGACAATGTCATCAAAAAATATAACTACACAGCAGCATATAAGACAACAACTAAAATGGAAAAGTGTCTAAAAAATACAAATGAAAGGGATGAATGCCGACGAATGAATTTTAACTGCGAAAATTTTTACTGTCACTCTGAACAAAAAACAAAACCTGTGTATCGATTTTGTCCCGTGAGTCACTCATTTAAAATGAGTGAAGCAAAAAATATCGAATACGTATACACTGTATAATACACGATTATGGCTTTGTATTTGTATTTTATTTTGTTCGTATTTGTGTCATTTTTATGATGGACAGTACCAAAATAACGCGATCCGGGTGAATCGGTTTAATTTTTATGGTGCTTATTTCCTTTTCTCAACACATTACGTCTGCTCACGAGCTGTGGAGTGTCATTATTTAACATGCTAATGTATTTTATATTTAATATTTTTTTTATAATAAATTAATTATATATGTTTAAATTTTATAAATAAATTTAGTTTAAATTTCATAAATTTTAAAATAAAATATTAATTATAAAAAAAAAAATCGAAAATACATAAATATTTAAAAAGTAATACTATCTTGTAGAGGCGAATTCAATGTTGCGTTAGTTTGTCTTTTCATTCGTTTAAAGAATTTTTTCGACCAATCATGTTGTTCCAAAATGACGAATTTTTCTTCATTTTTTCAAACAACACAAAAATATGGCGTTTACAATGGTTAACGAAGAACCTAGAGAAACCTAAAATGAAGGTAATTTTATTAAAATAAAACGTATTTTTTAATAATTATAAACTATATATTTGTGTAACTTATAATATAGTTGATTTGTTACTGTTTTAACAGAAAATATTAAATTAAAATTAAGTTTAAATTTATTGCTCTAAACAATTTGCGCTTCTGGCATCAAAACCAGCTGTTCCGCAATATACTGGGAATCACAAATTTTAGATGAGAGCAATATGTAATACTTATTAATTTTTTTAAAACCAGAACTTCTAAACTTTAAAAAATACTAACCCAATTTTATGGTAAGAATGTTCTTTGTGTTTATTCAAGGAAGTATATATAATCAACAACGATTTATTTACAGAAAAAGAAAAAAAGTAAGCCCCAGTAAGAAATCGATTCAATTGTCGCATCTTTAAGCAGCGTCAATTTTCAGTCGACTTCGTCGGTTGCAGTTTAAATAAAAAGCGTGGAACGTGCTGTCATTCGTGCATCGCATCAACATAGTTGAACCGGTTACTAAAAGTGGGGAGGTTGAAAGACAGCTTTGCGTTAATTCTGTGACAAATGTACCTGTTCCAGATGTAACTTTCGCTCCCAGTAATATGCAAAAAGTAAATGAAATAGCTTTTAAGCCTACTCTACTTTAAGCTCCCATATTCGAAGAAACAACATCGTCGCATGCTGTTTTAACACCCAAGGTTATGTTCCCCGATTTAATCAATGGAAGCAATTAAATATTTCGCAACCGCACAGACGTACAATAAATTAGCCGATCATGTTAAATTAAACATAAATCCTTTCAACGAACTAGAATTAAATCAAATTTATAACAATCCTAAAATCCCGCTGACCACAGCCTTCGAAGAACAATTTATTGATATAGAACTAAGCATGCCATATACAACGTCAAATCATGTTTTATTTGAGTTTCTTAAGACATATTCAAAAAGTCGAGTAATGATTAGGATTTTATTAGCTGAATTGGAAACTTTGCGTAATAATATTAAGCCGAATGAAAACTCATTGTGGAAAGTAAAAGATCATATCGCCACTGGATCGACCTCCTGTAGTTGTGGTGCAAGGTTTAAGTTATAAATACTCGTAAGTTCCCAGAGTTATAATCCTGATTAAATTTCTATTTCAATGTATTTTTTTTTGTTCTTTCTATATTCAATTTAAATACAACGTTTATTTATTTTAATTATTCTAGATTATTATATTTGGATGAAGAAGCATTCGCGACTCTCTCTTCGAATTTTAAAGTCTTAATTGAGAAAACATGCTACGATTTTGTTCGATATAGTTATGATTCTGAAGTATATGCACTTCATATTGAGCAAAAACTAGGGAAGCTTCTAACACAATGTCAAGAATTTCGAAATATTAATTCTTCAAAGCTATTCCATAGCCTTCAATAGCGATTAACACATCGAATGATAAACCAAGTTCACGGGCCGCCGTTGAATTGCGTTGCTCGATTTCAATTTTTTAAGAGGCCCTATACCGAATAAAATATTTTGGAAAAATTTAAAGAATTGGCTTAAGAAATTAATTAGTTTACATATAGGAGTGGCAACATGGCAAGATCATATGTTTTTACTGTTTCATATACTTAGATTTCCGAGCGGAACACCTATCTGGATGGCATCTATGATTCAAATTCCAGATTTATTTACATACCTCAGAACACTTTTTTCGAGCAATCGTGTAGACCATTGCATAACAATATTAATTCTCTTACCAATTAAACGCGTAATGCATTTTTGAAACAGCTAAAGCTAGACAATGTTATTGACTCTGTGAAAGATGACGTTTGGACCATTCTTGATTCTGAATACTATATCGAAGAAAAACTTTTCACCGCAAGCTACTTATTTGCATTTTCAACGAGTTTAGTTAAAATTTTGGGCGATGGTCTGTTGACCTACTACAACACAGAAAAAGATACCATCAATTTGCAAAACGTTTGGGGCGATTAGTTCGTCATGTTGTTTTATACGTAACCGATACCCACGAATTATTCACGTAAGTGGCTTATTATTTATTCCAATTTGGCATACAAATAAAATATTAATTTGGTTTATTTTCAGACACCAACCGAATAAGACAAATGATCTGGAACTCGTATATCGAATTCAAATTGAATATAACTTTTTTATATTACGAACTTGCCACTATATGTACAATTCGCGACGTCTTGGTACATGGAAATATTTAGTCGATTTTCAACTTTAGATAAGCGCACATTATGGATTTAATGCTATTGCTTGACGGTTGGGTTTCCTGACAAGTTTCTGTATTTAAATTATGAAGAGTTACCGAACCAAATCGATAATACATTTTTTTAGGCAAGTTCAATGATGTTACAACTGAAATTGCAGCCGACGAATACCATGTTTGCACCAAAGCTACTTTAATAGTACAATACTTTTTTGCTAATAAAGTATAACACCCGGCCAGTTTACATCACAGGTGGTGTAAACCCATACTGTAATACTTTATTTTTTTTTTTGGTGACAATGACAAGTATACATTTTTTTGTTTAATATCACAAAAGGAAATGTATATCCAAACAAAAAATGTCTTTACCGGTCACTTGAAAAAAATAATAAACAAAATTAAAATATTATAATATTAAAGTAGAGTTTACACCACGACTATAATATCAATATTTTTTTGATAGCTATTGTTTATTTCAGCCTCAGCTTGAACTAATGTAATACCTTTAATCTATATTCCGAGCTTTCCACTGATGAGGGCTAATACCGGAATATTGAAATAAAGGCATAGGTTGGAGTTTAATTAGAACTGAACGTTCATTTATTTTCTTGCTGTTTATATACAAATTTGATATTTGCTTGTTGTTGGGTTTTACATTATATTTGAACATATCAAATATATTATTTTATAAATTCAAAAGTGCAGAATTGTACAAAATAATAATTAATTTTGTTCTACTTATAACTAAATTAAAATTATGCAAAACTGCATATAATGTTGTAAGTAAAAATGACTCTATTCATATTGAACGTTTATTTTGCAGTTACAAATATTTTGCAGTTTTACAGTTTTGCCATTCCGAAATTGTCATTGAGGAATATGTGTGCCGATGCAAATCTGTCACCAGAAGTTCCATTTGTGGCTGTATAAATATAGATGGAATGCTGGGGGTAGGCAGCGGTATGGGCTTATATATCTGATATATTTCCTTATATACTAATGGCAGCTTCACTTCAAATATCAAATATTTTCCTTGCAGCCTTGTCTTGGCTGTCATGAGCTGGTATAGTGCCAATATGTCATTAGTGTTATCGATATTGAGAAGCATGAGCTCAGGTGGTAGATTTCTGGTCATGAAATCTATTTCCTTTTTAAGTTGCTGTGTCGTCAAAAGCCTCGTGGTAATTACTCTATTGTGCGTATCCAATACCGCTTCTATCAGTGTATCTTGAATTTCCTTGAATGCAATCATGCGTAACATTGTATGTACTGATAGAGCTAGAAAATCGTTTTTTTATCGTTGTTCTCCAAAGCCTCCTCTAACTGATTCTTAAATACCAGCCAATGCTTGTTAATGTCTTCTTCTCTACTTTTGAAAACGTTTATAGTCGCGTCTATGATTGACGTTTGAGCTCCGTGAAATGGTTGTTGTTCAGCTTGAGATTTTCTATTTCCTGCTCATAACGCGCCGCGGCTCTGTCGTCTAGCACTCCGAATAGCTCGTTGGCTATGTTTCCTCCTAAGTTAAAAGCAATTCATCATTGTGCTCCATTTCTTGTAAGGATTGTTCGAACGCTGGTTCTATCAGTTCACATGTATTTGCTCTTTATCTTTTAGTGATACTGGAGTTTGTGAAGTTGATAGGATATGAACAATATCTAGCTAGCCTATCTATGGATCGCTTATAGGCAGTTAGTTCTGCATAATAGTTGGTTAGATTATAATACACTATTATGTTCCAGTCGTTGTTTGTAAGTTTGAGCTCTCCAATGGATTCAAAATAGATACCTGGTTGATTTTCGAACGTTGTGAAATTGTATGGTAGTGAGCTCGAATTGCAAAAACTGAACGTAATTAGTAGTATGAGCAGTGGTGCATAGATCATTTTTGTGAGCGTGGCAACTCGAGGCCTGCAGACGATGAGTTTTTCTACTTTGTTGTCGTCTGTTGTTACAACTTCATTTGATTCGCTTGTTGCATCTTGATTATCCTTAATTGGAAGGGGACTTATCTTTGTAATAGGTCTCTTGAAGGTAATATTTTTTGGACCTTTTATTGATACTACTCTGGTTAGACCATCTGACCCTGGATGTGTATCTGTTATCCTTCCCATTGCCCATCTTGTAGGTGGTAGTTGTTCATCCTTAATTAGAACTAGCTGACCAATCCCGTAGTTTGCCTTGGGCTCTTTCTATTTGTATGTTTGCTGTAGATTATTTAAGTATTCCTTTGACCATACTTTCCAAAATCCTTGAGTCATCCTTGAAAGCAAGGTTCACCTCTTTTTTGCACTTATGTTGGTTTTGTCTGACTCAGGGGGTGAAATCAGTGGTCTCCCGATCAAAAAATGCCCAGGTGTCAAAGCATCAAAATCATCTACATTGCTTGAGTTTAAACATGCTTCAAATTGTGCTAGCACGGTGCTGAATTCCCCGTAGGTTAGTGTTGCTTCACCGATAACTTTCTTTAAGTAGCCTTTCGTTGCTTTGACTCCAGATTCCTAAATGCCCTCGAAGTGGGGACTACCGGGCGGGATGAAATGCCAGTTTGTTCCATGGTTAGCTGCTTCCTGAGCTGCGTTGTTGTTTGCTTCTTGTATAGCTTTTATGACGAATTTATGTTTTCTCCATCGCATTAGAATTGATATTAGATCCTGTTGTAACGTTGGACCATTCAACATTAAGTCATTCAATGATGAACCGGATGTTGTTTTTGCAGATCCATCGAACACGACTCTTAGCTTTGTAGTCGTGCTGTCTGCTTTCATCACTGCGTGATGTGGAAGGTAATATGCTACAGGTGGGTTTTCGTCATCTTTTACCATCATCTCCATGTGATTAAGTTGTTCATATTCACGCATAAAGTTTGTATAACTTTTCCTGAGGTTTGGTTCCCTTGATAGCCTTCTTTCAACTTGAAGGAACCTTGCTATTGCCATACGTTTAGAATCCCCCAAATGCGTACTTGGACCTTCTGGAATGGGATACGTAATTAGTAGCGCCCATCTTCCAATCGCCTGTGCGTTGCAAGAAAGAATTCCTCACACTCCTTCTCTGATTTTGTGAGAATGCGCGGGGGATGCATTTCTTCTAATTCCCAAAATTTTTTTTGTTGTTCATCTATCTCAGTCGATGAGACGTATGATTTATATTTTAGCTCGGTTGTCTTGTTGGGTGTAGATATTCTTCCTAAAATGACCCATCCAAATTCCGTGAGCTGTGCTACAGGTTCGTTTTTATTCCCTTTTATACACTGTGCCTTCATGACTTGTGTGTAATAATCTGCACCTAGTAGTATATCAATCGGTGCGGGCACGTTGTAGTTCGGATCGACCAATAACAGCTCGTCCAAATGTTTCCATTTTTCAAATCTAAATGGTGTTTCTGGCAGATTTTTGCTTATTTTGGCAAGTACTAGGGCTTCTATTTCTATTGAAAATGTTGAAGGATATCTTGGTTGTAGGTTGATATTTACAATACTATTAACCCTGACAGCAACTTGTCCGCCTACCCCATGGACCTCTGCACTGATTTTACGCCCTACCAGATTTAAACGTTGTTTAGCTTCTGTTGTTATGAATGATGTTTGTGAACCGGTGTCGATCAGCAATCTTAAGAGCTCTTCCCTTCCATAAAACCTTGTGGTTTTGACAAGGGCGGTTGCTAATAGTGTTGTCTCATGCGTTTTCATCGCACTGTTGGTTGAAATGTTTCTTGAAGTTTTAGTTGTAGGCTGCTTTGTATGAAGTAAGTTGTGGTGCATGCCATTGCATTCTTTACATCTTGATTGATTGTAACATTGTTGAAAATTGTGTCCAATGGCTAGGCATCTTCTGCATAGATCATGCAAGTTGACAAGCTGCATTCGTTCTATGTCACTCATTTTATTAAACTTGTGGCAGATTTCTAACTTGTGATTGCCCGAACACAAGACACACGATTGATTTTTTGTTATGGTTGCACTGAATGTTAGTTACTTATGGCGGATGTTATCGTTTGCCGGTGTTACTTTTGGTAGTCGTAATGTTTCTAGGAGTTGATATCGTTGTTCTAGAAATTTGAGAAGTACTTTGGTGCTTTGAATCTCTTTTGGGTTTTTTAGCGACGTCTCATATGATTTCAGAGTTTCGTTATCCAATTTTTTTGTTATAAATGGCACTAACCATGCACCCCAGGTCACAATGTCGACTCCTAAATTCTTTATTGCATGAAGGTTTGCCCTGACGGTGTCATGCAATATTCTAATCGCAGATGCTGTTTCTTGTTGTATGTTGTATAAGGCAAAAATGGCGTTTATATGGCTGTTTACTAGTAACCTTTTGTTTTGGTATTTGTTAACTAGTATTTCCATGGCGCTTGTGTAATTATCTCCTACTGGGTGCAAATGCTGAATTATTTTGCTCGCTGCTCCCTCCAAATGTGTTTTTAGATACATGATTTTGTGTGTATCTGTTAGGCCGATGTTTTGATCTACCAATATTGAGAAGAGTTATGGAAACCAACCCAATCTTGATAGTTCCCATTGAACTTTGGTATCTCAAGTTCTTTAAGCCTGTAATTTTTTGGTTCCTGATTGCTGCTACCGGTTTGAATTTTCTTATGTACTGCCTGTTGCCTGTTGCCTAACTTGGCAGCAAACTCTTCCGCGCGGTTGCTAATATCAAAGTAAAGGTTGTTCTTGAAATTAATTTGATCTTCTATATCTGCTTCAGTTGTTTCCAGCAGGATTTCTTCATGCAGCTCATCTATTTTTCCCAACGTCGTTGTTAGTTGGCTAGTTTTCTGGTTCATATATTCAGCTTCCTTGTTTTCGCTTATGAGGCTATATGCTTGCCTGATAATATTCTCCAAGTGGTTTATTTTTATTGGCTGCTTTCTGAGCAGCCTATCCTTGGGATCATCGTTGTTATTTCTGATCGTTGGGATTACCAACTTGGGTGGCGGTGCTTTTAATGATGCCGTACTTGCGCTGGCTTGTTGAGTGTTTTCAGCATCCAAATCATTTAGCTCCGGTAGCTTGGTTGTTCCTGCTATCGGCAATTTTGCAGATGCTAAGTTATCTGCTGTCTTTATAGTTGGAGTTGTTGCAGCAGTTTCCAGCTTATAGTTGATATCAGCTGTTATGGCATCATAAGCACGTTTTATGTGCTTGCGTTCTTCTATGTAAGGCAAGTTGTCAATACCTTCATAGTTTATTAAAAGCTTGTCGTTTTCTTTGTATCTATTGTAGATATCCGCGACTTCTTCTTTCCTTATCTCCAGGTGGGCCTTGGTTTTTCTGGCAGCTGGATCCTCTTTATGTTCGCGATTAGCTTTTGTATCTGATCGCCCAGATCACTTGGTTCTTTTATTAATTTCTTCATAATTTTTTAGTGTTGTTGTTATTGTATAGCTTTAAACTATTCACCTAGCGTGATTCTTTTGTTTCTCGAAGGACCAATGTTTAGTTCAGCCTCAGCTTGAACTAATGTAATACCTTTAATCTATATTCCGAGCTTTCCACTGATGAGGGCTAATACCGGAATATTGAAATAAAGGCATAGATTGGAGTTTAATTAGAACTGAACGTTCATTTATTTTCTTGCTGTTTATATACAAATTTGATATTTGCTTGTTGTTGGGTTTTACATTATATTTGAACATATCAAATATATTATTTTATAAATTCAAAAGTGCAGAATTGTACAAAATTAATTATTCTATTTATAACTAAATTAAAATTATGCAAAACTGCATATAATGTTGTAAGTAAATGACTCTATTCATATTGACCGTTTATTTTATTGATGTTGTTGTTATAACAGCTATTATAAATACTTTACCCAAGTATTTTTATATCCGAAAATTTTTGATTTTTTCTGACATCTAGCTGAAATCATCAACGACTTTTTTCAGCACGAATGTCCGATATTATCTAAGATTTACTATGAATGTTGTCGTCAAAACTCGGAAATGATGAAAAGAAAAAGTTAGGTTATGTAATACTTTTCCGGTAAAAAAGTGGGTGGAGCTTATTTTCGATTTTAGCGGCATATTTTTAATTTTGAATTTTTAAATAAAAGCAAAAAATTAATCCATTTCAGTAAATGTTTCATTTATAACAAATAATTACTTATTATATTTGATTTTTAAATGCAGTGTGTGAAAACAAACACACACAGTTTCATATTAAAATATTAAACATAAATTATGAAAAATCGGAAATATATTAAATTAATACAATCACAGTTGTAAATTACAGACTAATTAAATTTAATTAATCGAAATTATCCCCTAAAGAGATGTAAAATTGATTTTCGGTTGATTCTAGATGCTCCTCAATAAACATTAAAGGATTCAAAAATTCGGGTTGAGTGTCGGCTTTGACTTTTGAAGTTTTCTTTGCTGTTCCAATTTTATTCGCCTTTGTTGGGTCCGTTTCGACATTTTCTAGTTGCTGAAATAAAAAATAAATTGAAATTGTAGGTTGTAGGTTAGTATAGCTAAGCTTTGTTTAAGTGTAAATAATTATTTAAAAATGGGAAACGATTACCCTGATATTCGCTGGCAGCATATGTCAACAAATAATGGGGACGCATAACCTCACATTCAACAAAAAATTTAAAACTTTTAGTAATTTAAAATATAAATGTTTAATATTTACCTCACAGATTTAGATCCAAAACGTTAAAAATATAAACTTTAATGAAAATTTTATATACATAGAACGTACACACAAACAACCGTAATGGCGTCTCACCTCAACTCAACAAGAAAAATCGATATAAACAACAATAACAAAAAATCATCATTTCCGAGTTTTTATACCAAAAACCGGAAAACAGTGCCTTACCGGTTCAACATTTCAGTTTTGTTATACTTGGGTAATAGGAAAATAGTACGTGATAAAGTACTAAACTATTTTAGTTTGAGTTTACACCAACATACTTTTTCGCTATACCCAACCCAAGTATTTTTATTTCCGAAAATTTATGCATTTTCCTGACATTTTGATGAAATCATCACCGACTTTTGTCAGTAAAAGTGTCCGAAATATTTAAATATTTCCTATGAACGTTGTCGCTAAAAGCCGGACAAATGATGAATTTGAGTAAACAAAAACTTGTGCATGTGTGAGTGCGTACTAATAATAAAAGTGCTTTAAAAGAGGCGGGGCTTGTAAATACATTAAATATTATGGCGCCATTCTATTTTGTAAGGGAAACAAAACAAAAAATATGTTAGATAATTTTAAAAACTTTTTATTTGCAATACAAATTTTATCACCAGAAATTATTATTTACTTTTGGAACGATTTATTTTAAAAAGTGATAACACTATTGAAAAATTTTCATTATTCACTATATTTTAAAATAACAATAAAATTTTCACTTCACAAAAATTATTCTGTACTTAATGACGTCGCAAACCATACTGTGTTTTTATATACATTATTTTATTCTCAACAACACATGAATAAACTATAAACCCAAAATGTCCAAACTCTTCCTACTATTACGTCATATTTTCTGAAAAAATCTAGTACATTAATATTTTTTCCGTTTTGTTATACTTGGGACACTATAAACCCAAAATGTCCTACCTTTTCCGACTATTGCGTCATATTTTCGGAAAAAATCTAGTACATTAATATTATTTCCCGTTTAGTTATCCCAAGTATAACAAAACTGAAAAGTTGAACCGGTAAGGCACTGTTTTCCGGTTTTTGGTATAAAAACTCGGAAATGATGATTTTTTGTTATTATTGTTTATTAATAAACACATATCGATTTTTCTTGTTGAGTTGAGATGAGACGCCATTACGGTTGTTTGTGTGTACGTTCTATGTATATAAAATTTTCATTAAAGTTTATATTTTTAACGTTTTGGATCTAATAAATCTGTGAGGTAAATATTAAAGATTTATATTTTAAATTATTAAAAGTTTTAATTTTTTTTGTTAAATGTGAGGTTATGCGTTCCCATTATTTGTTTACATAGGCTGCCAGCGAATATCGGGGTAATCGTTTACCATTTTTAAATAATTATTTACACTTAAACAAAGCTTAGCTCTACTAACCTACAACCTACAATTTCAATTTATTTTTTATTTCAGCAACTAGAAAATGTCGAAACGGACCCAACAAAGGCGAATAAAATTGAAACAGCAAAGAAAACTTAAAAACTCAAAGCCGACACTCAACCAGAATTTTTGAATCCTTTAATGTTTATTGAGGAGCATCTAGAATCAACCGAAAATCAATTTTCCATCTCTTTAGGGGAGAATTTCGATTAATTAAATTTAATTAGTCTGTAATTTACAACTGTGATTGTACTAATTTAATATATTTCCGATTTTTCATAATTTATGTTTAATATTTTAATATGGAACTGTGTGTTTGTTTTCACACAGTGCATTTAAAAATCAAATATAATAAGTAATTATTTGTTATAAATGAAACATTTACTGAAATGGATTAATTTTTTGTTTTTATTTAAAAATTAAAAATTAAAAATATGCCGCTAAACTCGAAAATAAGCTCCACCCACTTTTTTACCGGAAAAGTATTACATAACCTAACTTTTTCTTTTCATCATTTCCGAGCTTTGGCGACAACATTCATAGTAAATCTTAGATAAAATCGGACATTCGTGCTGAAAAAAGTCGGTGATGATTTCAGCTAGATGTCAGAAAAATTCAAAAATTTTCGGATATAAAAATACTTGGGTAACAAAACGGAAAAAAATATTAATGTACTAGATTTGGTTGGACATTTTGGACATTACCCTCTAAACAAAAAATCGAATTCGAAAAATACGGTACGTTTACGAACTATTAACGAATCATTTTTTTGCTTTCTCCAATTTTAAAGGGATAAAACAAAGATTCGGTAAACTAAATCATTAATTATTCGTGACTCGAGCGAAGTCGAGATATTGTGTATTTATGTTATTAACTTTATAGTTAATTTAGGTAAGTATTTTATATTTTATTTTTATTATTATTATTAATTTAATTTCTATTTCTATTGTTGAAGATAAAAAGCGACCAAATTATACAATAAATAGAAAATTTAATAAAATATGTGCCGAAAATTAACTATAATCCAACGAATAGTCAACAAAGGAATATCGAAACATCACTAGATTTGTTATGAGAATGACGTAGCTCAATGATTTATGTAATTTTATTTTTATTATAAAAAAATAGAAAAATAGTTAGTATGAAAATAAAATAATATAAATTATAAATTTAATTTTGCGTTTCTATTTCCAACATTATTTTAAACTTCGAAAAAATTATTGGAAATCATATGCAAAAGTGTTGTGTTACCCAAGTATTTTTATTTCCGAAAATTTATGCAATTTCTTGACATTTTGATGAAATCATCACCGACTTTTGTCAGCAAAAGTGTCCGAAATATTTAAAGTGTTGTGTTACCCAAGTATTTTTATTACCGAAAATTTATGCAATTTCCTGACATTTTGATGAAATCATCACCGACTTTTGTCAGCAAAAGTGTCCGAAATATTTAATTATTTCCTATGAACGTTGGAAAAAAATAAAAGTCGGGCAAATGATGAATTTGAGTAAACAAAAACTTGTGCATGTGTGAGTACGCACGTGCTTTAAAAGAGGCGGGGCTTGTATATTAAATATTATGGCGCCATTATATTTTAATGAAAATTTTAATAAAAAAATATGTTAGATAATTTAAAAAAATTTTTATTTCAAATTAATTTTTTAATATATAATTTAATATTTGGTATTACAATACAAATTTTAGCAACAGAAATTATTATTAGTTTTTTGGAACGATTTATTTTAAAAAGTGATAACACTATTGAAAAATTTTCATTATTCACTATATTTTTAAATAGCAATAAAATTTTCACTTCACAAAAATTATGCTCTACTTAATAGCGTCGCAAACCATACTGTGTTTTTATATACATTATTCTATTCTCAACAACACACGAATACACTATAAACTTGGGTAGTGAATCGCAAAAGTGTTACGTTTGCGTATCATTAAAAGTGAACAATATGCGAACGAATACTTCGTATAAAAGTCTAATTATCTTTGGATAGGAACACCGTAAACGGTTCATTTTTGAGCTGCAAAATCGATTCGTTTGCGAACTATTCTATGAAGTGTAGTCTTCGTTTGTGGTTCGTAAACCCTTCACATTGTTTAGCGGGATGTATATAAAAACACAGTATGGTTTGCGACGTCATTAAGTACAGCATAATTTTTGTGAAGTGAAAATTTTATTGTTATTTTAAAATATAGTGAATAATGAAATTTTTTCAATAGTGTTATTACTTTTTAAAATAAATCATTCCAAAATTAAATAATAATTTCTGTTGTTAAAATTTGTATTTTAATACTAAATATTAAATTATATATTAAAAAATTAATTTCAAATAAATATTTTTTAAAATTACCACATTTATTATTTTATTTTATTTCCCTTAAAAAGTATAATGGCGCCATAATATTTTATTCACAAGCCCAGCCCCATTCAAAGCACGTGCGCACTCACACATACACACGTTTTTGTTTACTCAAATTCATCATTTGTCCGACTTTTAGTGACAACGTTCATAGGAAATATTTAAATATTTCAGACACTTTTGCTGACAAAAGTCGGTGATGATTTCATGCAGACATTTTCGAAAATAAAAATACTTGGGTACTTTTGTTCTACTGGTGTAAACGGAGTATTATATTATTTGTTGCAAACATTTTGTAATATGAGTTTATCGAGAGAACAGTCTGACTGGGAATTCATGAGGACTGTAACACTACAGATATTTGAGGTATAAAATTATATTACTGCCTAGTTCCTTCCTATACTAATTAAATTTTCAATTATTTTTGTCTTAGATTGGATTCATTAATCAGTTGACCAAAGAAATATGCTATAAAATAGTTCGTGACCTCCTTTATAATATTTCGGATACATATCCTGAATTAAAATATCCTTATGGCGTGTTAAAATATCATACTGCTTATACTATACAGTTCAAATTACCACCACCACACCAATCTATTTATTAAGTTCTTCTCTAAAATCACGGCATCATAAAAAATTTAACTTCTAAAGTCACAACGTCGTAGTCTGTACACCATAAAAATTTACAAACAATAAATTAAAGAGAGAGTGGGGGATTTTTATATTTGCTGCCATAAAAAATACTCAGCCTGATATTTTTCAAGGAAAAATTATAGCAACTCAACAAAAACAAAAAAAATCGGAAATACCATTCTCACAAATAGAAATGGCTTATTTTCGTATCTTTTTAATTTTGTACAAAATCTTGTAATTTTTGAATGGAATAACGCTATAATTGTAGCCGTCGGGATCTGAACGACGCAGAATGGTTACAACTTCTGATACTAGTATTCTCAAAAACTACCTGATAGGATTTGCCATAATACTGCGATAAATAAACTACTTTTTTATGGCTAAACCATTTGTTTTTGTAACAAATTTAAGATTAGCTTGTTTGTAATAAGCTAATGAAATTTTGTACCAAAAATGAATTTCTTTGACTGAAGTTTTGAAGTTTTAATTGGTTTTAATTAAAAATTATTCAAATTAATTGCATGTCATTCCTCCAATTTTCCAATATCCGCTTTCTCTTTTTAGTTGAGTAATGGAGCGTTTACCACACAATGGCTCTGAGTTAATTCTGGGCCTCGATATGCTACAAGCCGTATTCACAATGCTATAATGTGTTCCGGAGACAGAATTTATTTATCATGCTAATTGCAATCTTTAAACAATTGAAAAGATTTTCATTTAATTTCTAAACTACGACGATACACATTTTACAAATAAGGGTCTAATGCTTATTTTAAATGAACGGCGAAATTTTGTTGATTTAAATGTTATTGACTGATTAACAAATTAAACAATATTTAATTTCATAGTAACATGGTCCAAGAGAAACTGATTAATTTTTGATGCACAATAGTTTTCGCACAATTAGTGACAGAGATTGTAGTAAACTACCCGTCAGACTTGGGTTGGTGTAATTGTCTGAATATCGAAATATATTTTCGACTGAAGAGCAGTTTCATTGAAAGCTTACCATTTTTTCATTAATTATATACATACCCTTTTATCACAGGAGTTAGTAGGTTCACCAAATTTAGCTCGGTAGAGCTTAGAAAATAAAACGAATATTTTTAAATATTTTTGTATAAAATGTTTAACTTTAATTTTATTACTAAACATTAGTAAAATATAATTAAATAATAACTTTATTTACTTTCGCACCATGACAAATCAAAACTCTCAGAATGTGATTGACAGTTTAATTTTCGTTTAATTTACTTATTTATTTACAATTAACATATTTCATATCTTATTCTAGTTTCCCTGAAAATCTTCATAATTTTTCTTTTATATCACATAACAGCGGTGTATTCCCGCTTATCTCCTCATCTGGGACCTTTATTGTACCGTCGGATGGAGGATTCTGCACATGTATAACTTTCCTCTTAGTTGGAAATATTAGTTTATTTATATTTCCAAAAGGTGTTTCAAAAAATATGGTCAGTAATATTGAAGTAAACACTATCCATGATAATTCATGAAAATTGGACTAGAACATTATAACACGATTAATGATTATTTTATAAAACTTATACAATATTAACTGTACTTACTATTTCTTTAAAAAAATTGTAGCGACTTGAATGTCGTAGCCTTCCAACATTGAAGAAAAATACTGGAAATTGGGTTAAGTATATGGCATACGATAGACGTGTTGCTACTAAAAACCCTCTCCATGAAAAGAATCGGCTTAATTTACTTTCGTAGCCTAAATGCGATGTAAAGATAACCCAACCAAAAAAGCTGCACCATGCAATTGGTGCAAACGCAGCATAATGTGCCGCGTGATTTGGATTATAAATATAATCAATATTGCCCATTGGCGCTGGTCCAAAGAATGCGGCAGCACACACCAGACTATTTATATACCAACCCATTTTTAGTTGTCCCTGTAAAGGAGTAGTAAGAAGAAAGGTTATTTTAAACGTTAGAGCGTCTTTCAAATAAGCACTAAAACATCCCGTATAGAATAATATTATATTACGAGTAATAATAATAGTATATTTTTCAACAGACATGCAATGATGATTGTATTCCGGAACATGAAGTTTATTAGAAAAGGCATTAGGCGATTGTCGTAGATCATCCGAGTGAATAATAGCCATTATATGCGAGTTGCGCCATTATTGCGATAGTTTTGACATGTTCATTAGCTTTCATATGTTGAACGATGTGAAAGTTTCAGTTTAATTATTGAAAATTATAGTTGTGGAAAACTATAGGGGTTTTATTTTCATATTTGAAGTTTTATCTAGTCTTTTCTTAAATACTACTTATAAGCGGATTTTCTCGATCACTATAAATGTATTTACTGAAACCATCATTACCTACAAAAATCATGTTTCCATTACACTTCCTATACTTGTAAATCTTACACATAGTAAAGTAAATTGAGTAAGGAAAAAATTTATAAAAATACAATATAACTTGGGTTTTTTAAGTAATGAAGTAAGTAAATCGTCCGCATGAACATCAATTATATGCGAATAGAATACCATATTTTGTCTACCACAATAAAATATTTACGACGAAAGCATGTAACAATACGGCGTTTAGTTGAACCAACCTTAGTAAATTGATATCCTTGTTTCGTTCGTAGTAAGAATCCGAGAAATACACCCATAATATAAACTGTAATTCTGTAAGCTGGAATAATGTACATGAAATTGGCAGTATCAAACAACGATTGAACACTGAAATTAAAGTTTTAAACAAAAAAGTATAAGAGATAACTTAAAATAATAAAACTAAGGTACTTACGACGTTCCAAAATAAACATAATTATTGAGTCTCTTTAGTAGAGTTATGTGGTAACGTCCAATAGTAGAAAGTCCAGCAATTCCCACTAAGAATGCTGTTCCGGTTTTTGGATACTTCCACAGTAGTAAAATCATAAATGGCACTAGAAGAAATAGTTGGGTATCAATCCCAACGTGATGAGTGTGGTTCAAACACTGCAATATTATAAATTTCACGATCAATGTTATGAAATCTTATAACTAAGTTTATTTGTAACAATCTTACCATATTCTCGAACCCAAAATAATTATGAATAAATAATAAATTTCTCCACCAATTACGTTTACAAAGATCTGAGTGGTGTGTAACTACCATATTCCATAATGGGCCAGATCCAAGTAATGGCAAGACAAAAGTACAGAAATATATTAAGGCTAGTAGCGGTGGTAATATTCGAATTAAGCGTGAAATGTATTCTTGTTTGATTTTAATTTGATTTCCTTTTTGTAGACGACCAACAAATGAATATGTTGTAAGTAATCCACTCATCATAATAAAGGGATCTGTGTATAATGAGGCGGCGCGACCAAGAACTGTCCATGGTTGGCCTAAAATCTAATTAATTTTGTTTTAAATTGATTAGTTAAGATTAAATTTACATTAATAATAATGGTATACTTCTGTCATGGCTGTCCTATTAACATACGGCGCGTAAAATAGTGCCATTGATTTGTGAGCCATAATTAACATGAGTGCATTTAAAAACCTTATTCCGTGAATACTTTTTATATCGTCATTTGCTCGATCCGTGGAAAACAATGCTTTTGCATTTTTACGTAATGAAAATACAACTAACCAGGGATCTAAAATTATACATATTATTTCATAATTATTTTATTTAGTTTTATGAACTATATATTATACTTTGAATTTCGGTTTTATAATCATAAATCGTTGATAAAATGGAAATAAGGAGAATGGAACTGAAGAAAAATCTAAAATGAAAACGTTAAAGATTATTATTCATAAAACATAATGAAATAACTTGGGCTCTTACATTGCCACTTTAGAACCTAGTGATAGCGGCTTACTAGGACGCTGGCACATTTCTTTATCTACTCGAACTTTTAAATGTACGCTAGTACCACTTGTTAAATTTGTCGTAAAATCAATTAAAACATTTTCAACGTCTTTATTAGTGCAAGACGATGGCACACATATCGCCCAGTTTATAGTTGAAAATCGAGGCACACGGTGCCCTGGCTATAAATTTCAATAAAACAAAATTAGACAATCAATGTGGATTAGTTTTAATTTTACTCACATCATCAAATTTACTTGTTAACATATAGTTCGATTGAACCAGTCGGTGATACATCTTCACTGTTGGAAAATTATCAGTGATCTCTGGTTGTAAAAATGCTAGACAATATTGTGGTTCAATATATTGTTGAATATCGTCATAGGATGCTTTCATGCATTCATCGTAATCACCAAATTGATTAATATTTCCACTTAATATTCCAGACGGCAATTTTGAAGAAGAATCGTACACTGAAAAGCAATAAAAATCATTAAAATTATAATTGGTCCATTTACCAAATCAAAAATAAAATAAAGCACTATTGACTTATTTCCAAATACAATAATAACAATATGGTATAATTAAGTTGCTTAAATGTTAAGCAATCTGATTGGAAGTCTAATTTTTATATTTTTAAATGTGTTTCTATTTTGTTGGAACTGTGTTGGTGAATAAATGTGTAAATAAATTAACAACGCAACTTTTGTTTTGGCCTAAGATTTTTATTTGTTCAATTCAGAAATTACTCCCTAAGATTTGTATCAACAGTAAGTTTATTTTTATTCTTAGATGTCTTTCTTAGAAAAGTAAAACTGAATAATAATTTTTTGGGTTTAGAAAATGATTTTTGGTTTTGTGATCTATCTAAAACAATTTTTACTTTCGTAAAATATGAAAGAAAACATATTTTCAGGAAATATTGTGATCCTAAACAGTTGCTCTTGTTATTTGATAACCATTCAGGAGCTGTATCTGCCTCTTCTCTCTCGCTTATTATCTTACGAACATTCATTCTGATTTACTTGGTGCCTTGTTTTCGTAACAGTTTTGAATTTGAAAAACGTTAAAATTTTTCTCTAATACAAATGAAAGCAAATCACCGATACAACCACACACAAAAAAGTTTCCATTTGCAAATATTTGCAATAAATTTAGTTAAACATACTTACAATTTTTTCTCCAATAAAGTAAAGTATATTGTAACACTATACAAATTATGTATTTAAAATTTGATGGTAGACAATTTCTTAAGTAATTTTATGTCACCAAAGAGGCCTTGACTTTTGTCTTAAGTTAAGGATTAAAAGTGTAGTCTATAGCAACACGTACGATTTTATTCAAGTTAATAAAAACGTCAACCCTAATGACCAATAATTTGTTAAAACTAGCCAGATTTTAGAAGGTTGGAAAAAAAATATTTTTGTAAAAAAATGTTATAAACATAAGTGACACAGTTTACACCAACATACTTATTCCGCGGACTATACCATTTATCAGACCTAAACTGCTTAGGTTCCATGATGTAAATTACACTTATACCTGTGACATGAGTAGGGGTTAACAAAACGAGATTAGTTAAACTCGTTTAGCTAATCGATCATAAATCCTCTTGCGTTGACATACTACAATTTAGCTAATCGCGGTGCAAATGTAAAATACTATAGTGGCGCCGAGATTACACGGTATCAATATTATGACAAATGGTACATTATAATGACAATATATCATTTGAATTTATTAGTTATTGTTATTAGTTTTATTATTTCGCACCAAGATTTCCAAATGTCGAACTCTATCATTAAGTTCTTGGATTTGTTGGAATATGGCATACAGATTGGTGAATGAACTCATCATTTTCAGTTTTGGAATAGACAGGGTTTATTGCAATTCACAAGTATATTTCTTGTTCGTTTAATTTTAATACTATTTGGATCAAATCCACACAAACAATGAAATGTCATAAGCGTTAAAATGTCCGACGTGTAATGGCGATACTTCTAGTCCCTCTCACTAATCTCACAAATATGATAAATCTTCAAAAATTTTGAAAATTAGTTGACTAAACCAGTTTAGTCACTAAACCTCAAACCAAAATGAGATTAGCTTATTTTCTAGTTAACACAGCTATTGCTTAACTCGAAAAAATCACTAATCGCGTTTTATTAATGCATAGTCTGTCAGAGGTATTACTCAGTTTAGGACTTCATAACTTTGGTTAACCAAAGTTATGATGTAAACGACACTGACTTAAATAGATTTGATTTTTTGAGGTAACAAGGCTGACTGAAAAACATATACTCGTACATCATAAATGATTTAAAAATTTACAAGTATTTGGAAAATATAAATTTATTTTAATTTTAATTATTAAGGAAATTTTCATCAACAGATTACGACCTGTGATTAAAAGGAACACAACTACGACCCCCTATCGGCGTGCAAAACTTATGGGCCGACCCATCTTCCAGGTCCAGTACTATAGGCTGGCATGGAGCTATGCAAGGCGCAGATGGTAACTTAAGTCGGTCCTATAGCCGTACGTCTTCGATTTGGCAGGAATTGCGTAAAGTAAGACGGGAAAGTCAACCGCGAAAGAGCAGGGAGTGCTTCGGCCCCAGAAAAGATTGCATGGATTAAAACGAAAAACAAAAAAAAACAAAGAAGAATTCAGTTCCTTTTAAAAATATTAGGACATACAAGATAAAACTGAAAAAAATCCGATAAACGAATATTCATTATATAACCCCGCTACGTAACCGAGAATTACACACATGAAAAGAACAATAGGTTGAGAACTGCCGAGGTGATCTCGGCGTGATATGCGCAACATATTTAAAGAGCTTGTTAAGCCAAATTTAATCAGCACAAAAAACCGTTGTTATGTTTTGGGTGCTTTTCAACATCAATATGCCACCCCAGATTACTACATATTCCAATAAAAATTTCAACTGTGAACCGTTTGATACCAACTATGAATACGAGTAGACAATACGTTTATTTATGGTTAGAATCTAACGAAAGAGTGTTTATGTGATCTAGAGGTCGATTGATGTTTTGGAATTGCTCGCACGAAATTTCAATCCTGTATAGGAGGCCTTTGGGGTATTATAACAGATAAACTTTCCTTAAGTGTATAAACGTAAATGTTGATTTTTTAATTTTGGTTCTCTTTATTGCTCTTTACGATAAGATCCGTAAGATTAAATAAAATTTGACTATCATCAGTGGTTTTTTGTGTTTGATAATGAGTTAATTTATTATCAAATTTTGATGATTTTATTTGGTATAGATGTAGCATAAAATATAAAATAACTAGAAAATAACTCTTCAGAATAAGAATAAAATATGTTGTTAGATAAAAAATGTGTGTTCGAGAATGGAGGCCCCGAAAATAATTAAGATTGGAATAATGAATGGCAAGTAGTATTATTGAAAAAAGCAAAATTAATTTAATATTTTGAAATTTTGATAACTACATTCATCAAATAAGGCAAAGATTTTCGAAGTTAAACTGTATTGACTTGACATTTTAGAATTTGACACAGCGATTTATCTCGCGTTTTTCAACTTTTATACAGAAATAAACATGACAGGCTGAGTATATCGAACAGTTGATGCTTTGGGGAAAGAGGGGATAAAATTCTTTCCTTTGGAAGATGCTTGATTTAAATCAAATACTGTTTATTGAGCAGTATTTATATTCAAGCTTGATTTATGTTTTTATAATCATAAGGAGCAAGAAATCAAAAAATTTTCGTTGTGGTATTCTTCCTTTTAATCTAGTAAAAAAATAATAAATTCTGAACCACTAATTTTTTTATAGTTTTTCGCAGCGTTGACAAGAAACTAATTATAAAATTGTTGCAGCAGAGTGCAAAAAAAATAAATAAATCGTGTGAATCGTCTAAAAAGCAATAAATTAAGTTATTGTAACTAAATAACCAACCTGTCAGATATGGGAAACCAAAATGGCTTCGGTTAACATTATAGCTTTCGATATTTTTTTCCGTCAGTTTGGTGGGGGAAATTTAAGCTTGTTCAAAAATTTCATATATGTACAACGGTTATTTGTAGTTGCTTAAAACAAATACACACGTTTAAATAAATTTTAATATTCCATTATCATTCATTCTATTTTCGGTTTGTTCGCCTTATTGCCAAGTTTTGAGTTTAATTCAAAGTTGTATGTATAATGTTCTGGAATTGAACAGCTGACCGAAGAGACATGTTTATTGAGATTTAGTAAAATTGAAATTATTAATAAAGCACCAAATATTTGAAGTTAGATGAGAAAACGCTTCATAAAAAAATGTGTAAATGTGTTTCGTTGTCATTGATTGCGTAACGTAAGCAATAATTATTGGTTTATATAACTTTTTTCGACTCTTTGGCCCTTTGACAGCAGCAAAGTCGTATCGGAGACCTAAAACCTATATCACAGAAACAGGCCTTACATATTCTATAACACGTTGTTGATCACACATGATTATAGCATTGTAACACGTGACTAATAGTCCGTACATTTTACGGGCAGAATCTATTGTATAGTTCCAACGATATGCTACATTTCAAAAATTTCTCGGAAATATTACTCACACGGTAATTTGCAAGTGACCTAACTAAATCCTTTCATGCAACGAAATTTCAAATTTTTTTTATTAAAGAAGCACGTAATTTCCAGAAAGCTTATGGATCCGAGGTTCTAGAATGCTTAAATGACGATCTTGTGAATGCGAGATTTAATGGATCACAAGCAACATAGCTATTGCCAGTCATTGAAGTTTCGTGTTTGTTCAAGTGCAAACCTAAATTATTTGGAATTTAACATGAATTATCAACAGGTTATAGATCAGTGACAAATGGAATATTAATTAATATTTGTGAATAAGTGGCTTGCACCAACAATTTTATTTTTTAAACAGAGCTCGGTTCACACAATTATTTACTTAAAATGAATAAAATAGTCTGGCCCTTAACTTTTACTTTATTTTCTAAATAAAGTAAAGTAATCATGAAAGTTTTCGACTTTCACATTTTTGCCGATTTGTCCATTTGTTATATCGCCGAAGTCAAAAAAGTATCGTTTAACAAATCTCTATGTGTGAGTCAGTGTGTACACACTTTTGTGTATGGCCTACAGCAGTAATGAGTCAACTAATCCATGTGAAACTTCACACTTAAGTGTTGTACGGTCCATTGGAAGTGGCAGCTTCCATATGCGGTTTCTTGAGTTTTGCAAATATTTTGATAAATATGCCATTTATGAGCAAATCGATTATGAACTTGAAGTTCTGAAGTTTAAAATTTTATTTTTTTTATTATCTCATTTAAAATTGCAACAAGTCAGTGAAGAAGTCTGTGAAATTTGGTGAAACTCGGTAAACCGGAAGTGACGGCTTTCGTAGGAGTTTTTCCAATATTTGTAATCATGTTGAAAAGTATAGCACTTACAACAAGCTTCAATTCTTGTGGAGTTAAAATTCTCTAATAAATTAAAGATTAAATTTTTTATAAGTGACCTTGTTGGTTATCTGAAATTTAAGTTTCTACCAAAGTTCTAGTAAGGTTTATTGTAGAGATCTGTGTGGTGCATTCGAAATCTATGTATTTACATTCGTGGTAACATAAAGTCGGGTGTTAACCCTCAACAAATTTACCCCTCCGCTTTTGTGATTTTTATAATACTGTTATCAATACAACTGAACGTAAATATGTTGTTGCAACACAAGATCTACACTCTAAAATTTTGTTTGCCGTGCGAATATTTTCAGGATTGCTGTATTTCCTTCTATTCTGCTCTTCTTACAATGAATACTGACGAAAAATATGCAATTCAATTTCAAAATGACTTTAGTAAACATTGTATGGTGTAAGTTGCCTTAGAATGGTAACCCTAATGGGAATCGATCCCATTATTTTATAGGATGGCAAATCTAATATGATATTCTGTGCAAGTAGTGCTACAGTTTACAATATATCATAATCTAGATTCTAAATTAGTGCTTAGACTTGCGCCGTTGCAAGAAGTTTACACGTGTTCTACAGTTTTAAACTGCGGAAAAAAATTCTGCTGTGCAGTGAAAAAAATATTTTTTATAAAAAAGCATAATTTTTAAAATTTTCTTTAAAATCCATAGAAAATTTTTATTTTCATTGAGCAAACTGCTTGTTTGCTGGTGGACCGTTTGAGGATTTATACCACTAACATCCGAAATTTGATGATACCAAGTATGATGGCCACAAATGTAGCTCTGGTAACACCAATATTATTTTAGAACATTGTTATTAAAATATTATAAAGCCTTAGTAATATGTCGCATTAAACTAAATCTTGAAATACTTGTAATAATGTTATGACTTATGATTTTGACAAAACAATTGTATAGCGGAAAATGTCGTAATTCTTATCTTAAAAAAAGAAGAAATATTCGAATTTTTAATTCAATTAACAAGTTGTCTGTACGTAAAACATGAGCGAGCTGAATAATGTCTAAGGTCAATTTTATAACAAAAGGTGTCTTTTATAAAACATTGATGTCATGAACGTGTTGATTATAATTCAAGTTTGCGATGTACGTTAAAATACAATACAATAATGATAATATGAAATTAAAAATACAAATCTGGATTAAAAGTAATGCTAAAATCGTTGATTTGATCAAAATGGTATTTTGTCGGCAGTACATTATTTTCTCCTGTTTGTTTGCAATGGTTTTTTTTGGCAAAAACAGAAACAATTGTACATTGCAGCGTACTGAAGGAATTTAAAATAGACCCATTGACGCTAAGACCATATACTATTACGAGTACAACCGCTTTAAGCTGCTTTAGTAAACATTTATTTAGAGCACTAAGAGTCAAAATGCTGGATTCCATTTTAGATTAAAATCTAAATTTTAATGTAAAAAATACCTGCCTAAACATCAAAAATTTGTTCGTTAACATTGGTCTACCAACAATTAATCATTTAGCGAATTTACTTTTTTTTAAAGTTGATATTTTATATGAACATTATAAATTAACATTTGGATAACACATATAAACTTCTTGATGTTTTTATAAAAAGGTATTTAAATGGGGATTGTTAATATTTTGATGTTATTATTTTAAAAAAAAGTCATGGACATCGAAAACAAAAACTAATTCGCTTCCTATCAGTTACATACAACTAATTTACAAGATTTGAACTAGAGAATATCTTCACAGATTCGTTAAGTGCTAACTTTTTAAAATTGTTATGTTTAGGAAGTAAAACTGAATTGATAATTGTGTTTCCTATATACTCGTGAATATCACCTTTTTCTATGTCGAGAATTTGAAACCTTGGAAAATTTACAAATTTTCATTGTTGGTTTGTCTTTACATATACTCTGATTTAAATGCAACATTCTTGATGAGGTCAAACTATAGGGTTTTCCAATAGGAATGATATGATTTTTAAGTGACGTTTCGGCCATTGTAATATGTCATGATCTGTCATTTTTTGTTTCATTGTATTCAGTAATGTTTACAATTTCATCATGGTGAGATATACGCAAGAACAACGTTTACAAATTATTCAGTTTTATTTTCAATAATAATCGTCCAAGTGTGCTCGCTATTTGTCGAATTGTTGAAAATTTTGAGCGTACATTTTCTTTACATAACGTTGAAGTGCCAATAAGACAAAGATTCGCTCGAAGTAATGCAAATATTGCTGCCGCTCAGGCAAGTGTTGCTGAAGGCCGCAATTTGTCGATTCAAAGACGTTCTCAAGAATTGGGACTGTCTCAAACCACAACCTGGCGGATTTTGAGAATGGATTTGGGTTTGCACCCGTATAAAATTGTTCTCACTCAAGAACTGAAGCCATTGGACCACCGTAAACGTCGTGAATTTGCTGATTTTGCCTTGGAATAACTTGAAAATGAAACGATTTTTTTAAGAAAATCATCTTCTCCGATGAGGCTCACTTTCATCTGAGTGGTGCGGTAAATAAACAACTTGAAAATGAAACGATTTTTTTAAGAAAATCATCTTCTCCGATGAGGCTCACTTTCATCTGAGTGGTGCGGTAAATAAACAAAACTGTCGATTCTGGTGCGAAATGCGTGGAAAATCCACAAATTATTCACGAAAAACCATTACATTCACTTAAATTGACAGTTTGGTGTGGTTTTTGGTCTGGTGGAATCATCGGTCCGTATTTTTTTCGAAATGAAGCTGGTAACACCGTTACTGTCAATGGAGATCAGTATAGATCTATGATAACCAACTTGTTATGGCCGAAATTGGAAGAAGTTGATCTTGACAACATTTGGTTCTAACAAGACGGGGCTACGTGCCACACAGCAAGTGCAACAATTGAATTATTGCGAGAAAAGTTTGGATATTCGATTATTTTAAGAAATTGTGATATTGAATGGCTTCCAAGAAGTTGTGATTTAACACCATTACACTATTTCTTGTGGGGTTATTTGAAGTCATTGGCCTTTAGCAATAAACCAAACTCTCTTCAAGCTTTACAAGCCAATATTGAACGTGCTGTTCATGACATACGACTTGATTTAGTGGAAAAAGTGCTCGAAAATTGGGTTCATCGAATTCGTTCCTGCAGAAAAAGTCGTGGAGGCCATTTGAATGACGTTTTATTCAGAACTTAATTGTATCGATTGTACTTCACATTAAATAAAAAATATTTCAATTTCCTTAACAATTAGTGTGTTTTATTTTAAAAAATTATATCACTCTTATTGGAAAACCCTATACTAGGTAAATTCGTGGTATGCGGCACAAATTTATTTTATTCGTTCTCCTACCCATTACATTTTAAAACAATAGAATTAATAAAGTACCATACAATTTATACCAGATTTCCATCGTCGATAGCATACTCATACTCATTTCGGTTATTAAATAATAAAATTACTAATGGATATACTAAAAAATTTAAATTTAGTTTTACACTGTCAAATATATAATGTTAAAATTACTCGAAAACTAATATCTGCCTTTCACTCAGAATGTCCCAAAATTTCTTAGTTAAAATACTATTTGCTACGTATTACAGTTTGATAACTAGTATACTAAAATACTTTAATGAACTATAATCTGAGCCATCTACGATTTAAAGTACCGTAATATTAAATTGTATATGTTATTAAGTGCGGAAAGTTTTTCTATAAGAAACAATGTAAAATAACAAATTTTTGAATTAATATTTGAGAAACGAAAATGTAATTGGGTAATTAAAATTTTAATTCTATACGATTAAGAACATAATCAAAAAACATATATATGAAAATGAGCCATTATTATTTAATATTTAATTAATGAAAATAAATTAAAGAGGGGCCAGATTTTAATGTTTTTCTGTGTAATTGAACTTTCTGTATAGTTGTGTGGATTAGAAAATGGTACATAAATTGAATTTCCGCAAATTGTGCAAAAATCCAATTAAAAAGTTCCGTTTTAGAAATGAATGTTGGCCTCATTGTTATGAATTGGGGAATAAAACGATGAGCTTTAATTGCAATCAATAAACCACGACCCCTTCTAAAATTAGACAAAAACTACGAACTAACACAGGAGTTTTTAAATCTCTTTTGTATCTCAAAAATAATTACCTTATTAACACCTCGATTCCGCTACTTGAGTCGTTGTCGTTCAAGTGATAATAAAAATCTGTTAGTTGTAAGAAAATTTATCCAATACCAAAATTGTCCAATAAGTGACTTGAGGCGAAAGAAACAATTAAAATTTTAGTTTTGCGACGTGTTGTATTTGGAGGTGCCTCCCAAAAACATAAAAATAACAATTGGGGTTTGAAGAAAATACGGCAGTTAACATAATACATATTTTGGCCGAGCGCTTGTTTTATAATAAACGAGTCACTTAAAACGACAAACTGAAACTACACGACTAACGGAAGCAGGGTCTAAATTCATCAATCAAATTAAAAGTTTTAATGAAAATTTTCACAGATTATGTTGCCAAATAAGTTGATTTCGTAATTATGTGTTATTTATTTACAAAAATTGATTTAAAACATATTAATGTAAGCTGATTCTTATGAGAAAGAACAAGAGCTTCCCCTCTATTTAAAGATTACAATAAAAAAGGCGGAATCTTACGGCTCTTATATCTATTTGGCTCTGCTATTATACCAGAGACATTTATACATGTAAAACGATTAATTTGTGCGTGTTTAATAATGTTGCTGTTGTATTATGTAAAGGTTTCCAATATTCAAATTACGATATGGGCCTCTTTCCATTCGCTATTTAAAAACACAGTAGCAGGGAAAACAAGAACAACTACAGTTTTTTAATATAATTACTTTCTTTTACGTAGTGAAATTTTAACGATTCTCGTTCATGACATTTTTAGTTAAAAATTATTTCATCTAAATGACCACCTCTGCCTTTTTAAAAAAAATTCGATTCTGGAACACCAATTTTTGGTCATTATTTCA
The DNA here is from genome assembly GCA_963691935.1 of Nephrotoma guestfalica. Taxonomy (NCBI): domain Eukaryota; kingdom Metazoa; phylum Arthropoda; class Insecta; order Diptera; family Tipulidae; genus Nephrotoma; species Nephrotoma guestfalica. The sequence continues at coordinate 176,385,519 of OY829913.1, forward strand.
CATAAATATACACTTATTTCACCAATTACACGAATAATGTTGGTTTTAAGGTCATTGTGTGTTTGTGGTTTATTGAAGTAAATCAATGACTTAACATAATACCAAAGAAAAAAGTTCAATGGAGTTAAATGACATGATCTTGGTGGCCAGTTCACATTGGAATTTTTGGAGATTACATGGTCATTAAACTTTTCTCTCAAAAAATTGATTGTGTCATGAAATGTATGCATACTGCACCATTTTGTTGAAACCACATATCGTTCAAGTTGAAATCATCTAATTCATAAAAATTCAGTAATCACGTGTCTGTAGCATTCTCCGTTGACGGTAACAGCAATGCCATTTTCATTTTCAACCAATATGGTCCAATTACACCTCCATAAACCACACCAAACTGTTAATTTTTGTGGATGTAAAAGTGTTTCATGAACAGCATGATGGTTTTTTCACTCCAAATGCGACAATTGTACGAAGCCAATTAACCAGAAATGTGCTTCATCGCTGAAGATGATTTTTTCATGAAATAATGGGCCAATTTCAAGTTGTTCTAAAGCTCAATCTACAAAATTCATGGTCAATAAATGGTCATTTGGTTTAAGTTATTGGATCAAATGAATTATATGAGTATACGCCTTGAAATGCAAATAATGATGAAGAATATGTGCTGCCATAAGAAAATCCAAGTTCTTGAGACGACGTCTAATTGATTGTTCTCGATTTTCATCCACACTTTGGTTCACAACATCGATGTTTTCAAGAGTACCGTTACGTTTCTAACGGGCCGGATTCTTAACATCACATACATTACCTTTCGTTTTCAATCTTTTAGTTACATTACGAATATAGTAAGCTACAGAGCTCGATTATGTTGATCATACATTTCACGTAATGCGCGAAACGTAGCCCGAGTTATTATTTTTGTAATATTTTTTAACAATTTGTAAACGCTATGCAACTACGTCGCAACTTAATTTTCCATGGTGAATGGCCAACCAATACTGAACACAAATGTCAATTTTGGAGGAAATCTGAAAAATGGCCATTATAAAAATGTTTATAAAATATATAATACTAATTTGATCACCCGTTATATAGAATTTACGAAAAAACGTTTAAAAACCAAAATAGAGTAAATTAAGTTTCAACAAAATTTATTCAGCTCATTTTTTTTTAATTTTACCGGATACGACGAGTTTTGTTTTCACCAACATTCGGCATTTCTACAGTCCAGGCGGATTGGCTATTTGGAATCAAACCTCATACTTAACCTTTCTCCATTAATTTAAATATCCTTGCGAAATTTGGTGGAAATCTGTGTATCGAAAGTGGCAGCTTTCATGGGTGCTTTTTTCAATTTTTCGAATGATGTTGAGAAGTTTAGCATTAAAAGTTTAACACAAAAACAAGAAAGAATTAAAAGATTCAAATAAATTTAAAGATTAAATTTTCAACCAACAAGGATTGGTTTCTTATATTTAACCAGTAATAATGATTTTTTAATACAAGCCAGTTTTTGTACTATAATGGTTGAAATCCATTTTTTAGCCTCACTGTTAATTTTTGTCACTTATAAAATTGAATTTGAATAGTTTTAGTAAAACACTTGTAAAAATTTTTCCTTAGAGTGACAATTTTTATTGATTTTATTATTATCTCTCTCTTATCGATCTTCCTAATGATAAAACCAATAAATATTGTCACTCTAAGGAAAATTTTTTCAAGTGTTTTACTAAAACAATTCAAATTCAAGCCAGTTTTACTAAAAGTCGGGACCTATGTATACATCATGCTAAAATAAAATCGAGTGTTGGCCACACCATAATCACCCTTCCATTTTTTTTATATGTTTCTCATTTATAAATAACAACAGTCAGCTAGTTATCAACTAAATGTGGTTGTGAAAGCACACGAGAAGAAATCTTTTCCATTGTTTTCTTTGTTTATACGAGTATACGAACAAATAAAACCTGTAAATTTTTCTGTATACTGGTATAGTGTATGTACTTAATTTTGTAACTACGTTCGAACACCATACCAGCCACCGAAAAGACACAATAATGGTAGGTAATTTAAAAATACTTTATTCTTAAAGAAAACTACAGAGCAAAGATTTTAAAAAGTCGTTTATCAAAATAATGTTTTCTGTGTGAATGGTGCATTCTATGTCAGCGGTGATAAAGGAAAGGAGAAACACATTATAGTGGGTATTTCTATAGAGACTCTTCGATGAAAATATAACTTGCTTAAAGTAGCTACACCAGACAATGTTTTCAGATGGTATACAAGCGAATTTGTCGTCACGTATCTGGGGTAAGCCGAGCAGTTTTTTGTGATATTGTGTGCTACTCTTTCACCAAAAGTATCAAACATTGAACTTCTTCGGGTTTTTAACGGAAAATTCATGCCGTTTTCGTGTGTAAATTACGCGTTATATCCAAAAGTTGTATATCAGTTGTTCGATCTCTTATTGAATACTTCTTTATTTCGAAAATCACTGCGGATGGTCAGTTATTATTCCTCCATCGAGCACCTTTCATTGCAGTGCATTTTTAAAACAATTTCAATTAAATTTTTCGGTTATCTGCATGCCTCCATTCAACTAAGGCTCGAATAAACTTTTAACAATTTTCGTAATTATAAGGCGAAGATTTCCGATTACAACACTTAATCAGTGCGTGCGAATATGTGAATAGTTTACATACATAATCAACGGACTATGGTCATAATGTGCTAATAATCGTAGACATTTTATAGTTTGTTTTGTACAATAATCTAATTCTGATCTCCAAAATATAACCGCGGTCTACCAAGTTAGTCGTCTTCGCAACCAAATGCTCCGCCAGATTTAACAATTTGCAACAGTGCTTTACAAACTCCATAATTGTATACCACACAACCTTTGGCTGTCGATCGGCAATTTTTTGTGTTGGTTTTCATAATTTTTGTTTTGAATTATGCGTAATTTGTGTGTTTTTTTTACATTTTTTCTAAAACATAAAATTAAAATATTTAAAAACAAACAAAACAGCAAACAAATCAGTTGTTGTTGTTGTTGTATATTCCGATCGAGCTTACACAACTTCTCCAAGTACGGTAGCTAATAATAAAATGTTAAAAGAAAATTTCGTGAAAGGAAACAGTTAAGCACGGGTTTTCCAAAATAGCTATTATATCAATATCAATAAACTAGAGAATATAATCTTCCCACATATGGTTATCGAGCCTGAACAGCTTACCCTTACTTTATTAAACAACACTCTTAAGTATATTATTATTTCACGTCGCATATTCTCATTGGATTTGTTTCGAAACATATTCAGTCTTTGCAACGGTAGGCTCAGTAGTTGGGATCAGCAAATAATGGTAGCCACTAATATACATATACATAATATCCTTACAGTCGAACCGCAAGATAATGCTTCTCCTAAGTACTACCTGAATTGTACAGCTCTTTATCAAATGTGTTAAAACACTGCTACGTACATGTTTGCTGATATCGAAACGTAAAAGCCTAACCTTAAGTACAATTCTGCTTGCACTAATTAGGTCTCCCACTGGTTCAAAATCTTCATTTCGTTCAAGACAAGAAAACTCTTTCGGTATAATCGTTAATCATTATTGGATCATTTAATCGTTTTGAATTATGATTATACTAGTCTATGTCCAACAACCACACGGTTCATTATTGCATTTATGAAATAAAGTTACAGGTTGAAGAATTTAGATTATAAAACTAGACTTCATTGCAGACTTGTATCAGCAGAATGCTCACAACTAAAAATATAAGCAGGCTTCATACGGAAACCCGAATGACTATAATTACACTTGCATCGCTTTATCGCTATACATATATATTTGAAACATCGAGGGACTTGACAAACATTTTAATAATGCATGGCTCCACATTTTCCTTTTTGTTTGAAACCTGTATGTACATATTTGTCCAATCATGTTAAACAATTCCGTACCTTATAATACTATTCTTATTTTTAAGTTTCATTATCGCATCTCTCCATTTCTTAAACCTATAAACCAGCCTTGGGATGTAGTACCATCACTTTTTTTCGACTTTTGACTAGTTCATGTCTCAATTTTCAGGAATCAATTGCCATTCTATTTCGCGTAAACAATTCTGTGTTTTATATCGCGATTTCAACCTCTTGATATAATTGTGAGCTTTCTCTCTTTTCGACATTTCGATAAACGTACCACGAAAAAAATATTTGGTGATGAATAGAGTCGATTAATCTAGTAGTCTTAGAAATCGTAGAAAAGAAATAGAGTGATGTTTTACTCGAGCAAGCTGAGAACACATTAAAAAATGCGTAATTTTGGAAGTGAAATAGACTGCCATTTTACTCGTAAAAAATGAGACATAAACTAAATCGATAGTCGAAATAGTGATGGATGATGGTACAACATCCCAGCGTTTCTGTCTCTTTTCTAAATTTTGATAAACGTAATAAATACGTATCAGGAAAAAGTTATTTAGTGATAAATAAAATCAATCAATCATAGTAGACTTAGTAATCGTAGAATAGAAATATAATGGGCGCATTCAGGGCACCCAACAGTTGGGAACTTGTTGAGTAAAATCAAAGCCAACGTTATGAAAATGTTTAATACTATGAAATAGTGAAATCAAATTGGTGATGATTTCACTAATCATGATGCCAACAATTGGCAGTCCTGAACGCGCCCAAAGATCCTGTAAACTGACAACACAATAGAAGAATTACGTTTGTAGAAGTGAAATAAGCTGAAATTATACTAGTCAAAATTGAAATGTAAACTATGCCGAAAGTCGGAAATAGTGATGGTACAACCAGCCTGGGCACATAAGATTCTATTTGTCTCGGTCTTTAAGTGTTTTGTATGGAAAACGTACCCTGCATCAACAAATTTGTAATGAAAACAGGGAAGAACGAAACGAAGCGAAACGAATCTTATATGCCCCGATCTTTATATGTATTATTTAAAAATGTTACAATTTTCTAAGATGTTTTCAAGACTTTGAGAAATTTTCTTTGTGCTAGTGAAAATAATTTTTTAATTATCACGTCGTCAGTAATTAAAATTAATATCTGTAATGTCCAACATTATTGACAGTCACGAGATAATAATTGTGTCACATTTTTCAGAAGTACGTAACAGCACAAGGCCAAAGACGTAAACATTTTGACAAAAATGTCTTTATTGCAATTAAAATAATACCAAATAATGTTTGAAATCAAATTATACTAAGGAAAGAACACGTTTTTAGCGGTATTAAGAAAATTCGAACGAACGAATACAATTTACAAATAAAAAAATATGCAAGGCTCATCCATGTGGTGAAAAACATCATTTTCTAAATTTGTTATTGTAGAATTTCTTGTCTTCTGTCTGTCGAAGCCTTTTATTATTACCGACACGTTTTAGTTAGTACATGAGAGATTTTCAGCAGTTTAAGTTTTATGTCATTGTTAATACATAATTGCGCAACGCAATATCAAAGATTGCGATAAATGTAAGGTTGGTTAGTTAGTAAGTTTATTAAATCGACAAATCGAGTCAATGAACTTCGTGCTTTTGACGAACTTAATGTTGTAACTGTTTATAAAAAAATAATAGTCATTCTAATTAATCTTCGAAATAACCACACTCACGAGGTTTAATGAACCTTTAAAATTTAGAAATAGAATGCGAATAGCCACATAAAATATTCTGGATTTGGTAAAACCCAAAAATCTAAATTTTATCTTGAATTATCTTAACCAAACATAGAATTCTGCAGAAGCGGTATTGTACGATTATTACTAACCGAACGCTTTATGTAGGTCAGGGTCACTATCGCTTTTATTCCATGGTCAGGAATTATATAATGTTTTCAGAAATGGTAAGAAAGTTAACAATAAACTTTCACTTTGCATATTATTTCACAAATAATAATGAATAATATTAAGTAATTTTAATTACAAAATATTAATGATATTTTAATATGTTGTAAGGCGGAAGACTAAATTGTTGGAGAATATACAAAGTAAATACATACGTTTTCTAAAAAAATGTGAAATGTGAGTCATGTGTTATTTTATCAATAATAGTTATATCGTTTGTCTCGGGTTAAACGAAATCGGAGTACAATGAAAAATGTAAAATGAATGGATCTAATCAATTACAGACACATACATAAGAAGTGATTCATAAGCACGATGTGCCGCGATTTACACACAGTACATACTTAATTAAAATGTTTACGTAATTTAGAAAAATTGGCAGAAAGGTAATTTACACTTCCAACAAAAAAATTTAGAATTAGTTTTGTTTGCATTCATGTTTCAAGGATTTCATGTTTAATAAAACAAAAATAATATATTATTAAGCTTAAAGTAGTAATAAAATATGTTTTATTTTTATAATATGAGCTTTAAAAGAACTTTTTTTGTTGAGTGTTGATACGAATAAGAACTTATGAAATTTATATGCATAATAATTTGAAATCATTGGCGAATAGGTCGGCGATTGATCGTCGTAGAGGAAGGACGTGTTTTTGTCTCTCCTTTAAATAAATAAATAATTTATTTTAAATGTATTTTAATTAACTAATAAAAAGTATAATATTGATATAGTTGATAATTTTAATAAAAAATAATTTCAATAATAATTTGCGTGAATGTAATAAGTGAAGTGAATAGTAGTACGTATTGTATATTTATTTTAATCTGTGTACGGTGCGCTTGTGATAGTATAGAATATGTACATAACAATTTTCGTTTATATGTATTTTGATACCGTTGCTTGAACGCAACGTACGCAGTGTATGTAAATCTTCAATATGTATGACTTTTTTGATTCCAATGGATGCCTAAGATAAGTGTTTTTCATTATTTTAATTCATATTTTTCTGAAATAAATTTTAATTATATAAAATATGTATTTAACTGTTTCTATTTGCGTAAACGTGTTAAGAGAGGAGCGTAAAATAAAATACCATTTCATTTATATGTTTTGGTTTAGTATATTAAATATATACATACATTTCTATTTTTTGTTTTTGCGCTTGTTGCGTGAGTGAGAACTGAGAATATATTATTATGATCATGCTTAGTGTTTTTAATTTATCCCTTCCAAGTTTCAACTAAAAAAGAATAAACAGGAAATAGACAAATAAAATACATACAACAAAATTTTGAGGGGATAAATATATGACGAAATTGGATAGAAACTAAACAAGCATGATCGTGGTTATTCTGTACTTTTCGTTTTCTCCTTGACAGATGAATTCATTCATTCATATACACCCATCCTCCGATTTACACGGTAGATTGGTTCCGCGGAAAACGTATTATCGCATTCATATATACAGATCCTTGTAGAAGTATAAATTAATAATTTATTAATTTGAATTTTAGGTTTTAGTATAAAATTAAATTAAATTTCTTAAATTTCTTATTATTCTTGTTTTGAACGTGAAAATAATAATTTAACGAATTTTGGAACTCTTTTTTAGGACATGTAGAGGTAGGCGGCTGTGATCGAATTGGAATTGTTGGCTTAACTTTATAACTTTGCTATTTCTGCGAATATTTGAATATTTGGAATTACATGGAAGCTACGGAGTACATTTGAAATGCAGTCAAATTTGCTATATATAGTTTTTCGAGATCATGCACTTTTTAATTAAATTTTTTTCTAGATTATTTGGAAGACTGTAAAATGGTAAAAGTTTTGGTTAACTTGTTCTAGGTTGGACAAATAATTATCGACGTATGTCGATTATATAATTTATAATTTATTTAATGCTGTTGTAGATATATATATGTGTGTGTGTGTATGTATATGTGTGTGTGTATGTGTGTGTGTGTATGTATATATATATATATGTATGTATGTAATTTTTTTCTGATTTATTTATTTTATAATTAAAGCATTGAACCATATAATTGGTTTATTTGATTATCATGGATCCTACAGATGTGCTAGCTACTTATTATTAATTCTGTTATCTTACAGATTCCTGATTACTTTAATAGTTTTATTTAATTTTGGTTGAATTTGTTTAGGTATTGGGGATTCTAAAGCTGTGAAAAACATTCATTATTAATACATTACCTTACAGATTCCAGATTAGCTGTTTTTGGAACCAGTTTTCGTTTGGTCATTTTCTATTTTTATAAATAAACATATTTGTATTAGATTAGGGATGACAAGGACAAGTGACTTTCATAAATATTTTTTTTATAAATAAATCCATCAAATCAACAGACTTAGAAGTTAGGAAGGCCGTGCGTGCCTTTCCTGGATTCGATTTATTTTATTTGTTTTATGAGAACCAAATTAATTTAGTTAATACTAATCGTTACTTTACATTTATTTTATTCAAGTATAATTTTATTATATTGTATATATATTGTCCTAAATATACTAATGAATTTTAGAATTATTTTGAATATAGTTCAAATAACTTTGGTTTCAGGAAATTCGACTGTAAGTTGCGGAGTTGCAGAATGATTAAATTAATAAATGTTTCAATTATTTAGGAAGCCGGAAAATATGAATTTAGAATTAAATTTCAGGAAATTTACAGATGCTTGTGAATTAATGCTTCATTGTAATTGCTGATTGTGTAGTTTAGAATTTTGTTGTCATTTTATTACTAACGACTTTACATAGGTGTCTGTAACGGGTCGAGTCAACCAATTTTGGTTAGGAAGCCGAAAAGTATTAATAGAATTAAATTTCAGGAAAATTCCAGATGCATGTGAAATAATAATATTTTTTCTTAGGTTGCCGTTTTAAAGAAGCAATTGTTGAAGACCAATACCATCGTTATCCATTAACCTATTAAGCCTTTATCCTTCATCTAGTAGATTAGAATTGTGTTGTCTTTGTGTTACTAACTATCGGCTATACCTAGGTGTCTGTAACCGGGCCGATTCTGTCCCACTTAACTAACCTATCCAATCCTTCGGTTTTGTTATGTGTAAAAAAGGGTGTACGGTGGACCCGGCGTCATCCGGGAACTCAAGCCTAAGAACTTGGTCGTACATTCAAAATCAATCAAACAATCAATCAATCAATAATAATTTGAAATCATTGGCAGATGCATGCAAATTAATTACTTCTGTTTGCCAAAAAACTCGAATGAGCAAAATAAATTTCACAAAACAGACCGAACGAACAATTTGTTTGAGATCTCTCGGAATAGGGAATTGACGAAAAATACCTAATAGTTTAAACTAGCGAGGAAAATTATCTCTAGATGCCTTTAATATTTCAACTAACTACTTTAAAACTAAATGTTACAAAATGTAGGTATAGTAATTATCTTTCTTTAGAATTAAAATCAATTTGATAATTAACCACAACGGACAGTATGAAATTTAATTATATCGATTGACAATATGCGTGAAATCATATTACTATTCCTTCGGCCAAAAACAGTACTTTATTTGTTTAAAAATCGAAAATAAAATGCATCATTATAGCATAGTGCAAACTGTCAAACATAATGACGTATTTTACTCTTTGAGTATTTACTCTTACTTTTGACACACAAAAATGCTGTCACTTAAACCGTTCTGTTCAACTTAAACCGGAAATTTGTTTTGTTAGATAAACCTAATTAATTTCGTAACAAAAATAGAAATAGACTCACCAATATAAGAGGGTGTTCTAAAATTGTTTTTTATACCAATATGACTCCATGTTCATTTGGATCTGTTTCTACTTTGGATTAATGATTGATCTGTCCGTTGAACCCTAGCCAGCTCCCAGATATGCTCGCCTATTGAAGAATAGACCATAACAAAAAAATAAGCGCAAATAATTCAACTTTGCGCGTGCGATCAGTAATAATGTCATTACCTAAAACATCATTACCTAAAACGGAGTTCCGTTGCATTTCAATAATTTTTAATATTAAACAGTTTGCATTATTTCATGAAGGTTCAAAAATAGAAAAAGTATAGTTGAAAGACTACTTTTTCAGGTAATGATGGAATTTTACACGACCAGTACTAATGTCATTACCTACATTTGTAGTGGTCGTGTAAAATTCGCTATTGAGACCAAATGGTTTATATGCCGAAACGAATTCTTAATGACTCGTTAGCAACATAAAAACTTGTGATCGGTATATTTTATGTGGGGGAAAATGTATTTACTTTAACCTAATTCACAAAAAAATAATATTTTTAACAAAACTGAAATTATACAATAGAAAAATATCGTATGTAGCTCGGCACGTCGATTATTTCTTTGCTCAACCAATAATCTGCTACTTCAATCCCTTGATGTATAATCCACTATTTACGTCCTCGTTCTAGACCCTAGATACAAAAATAACCACTTTTCTAATATCATGCATTATTGCAAAACCTAAAGCATGCCTTTTTTAAATTCAACACTTTTATTTAATTGAATGTGTGTGTGAGGAATTTTGTAAATTAATTCTAATGAAATTTCACAGTTTCTATCGAAGTGAATCTTTCGGAATATACGTATTTCCGATACAATAAACTCTAACGTTAATTTTGAATCTTTAAAATTTCAAAACAATTAATAAAATCAATAAAACTAAAATTGTAAAATTTCATTTGGTTATTCGTTACGTATTTTTGGATTGCATTATTGGTCGAAATTAAATCATAACTTGCTCTTTTAATTGGGAAAATATTACTACGAGAGTTATGAAACTAATTGTTTTGTGTAAATTTTGGTAAAATAATAAATAACACTTTTTTTGAAATAGAAAACATTTTGGTGAACATTAATATCCAATTTTTGTAAAAATCATTTTGTAAAAGTAATATAAAAAAATTAAAATTAAAATTTGGTTAGATAGAAAATGGGAAGCAATTGTCAATCTTTCCTACTATAACATTTAAGTTTCCTCTCTTGTGACGAAAATAAATTCACACATATGTACTAATCCATTTAGTTGCCTGATTTTACTTGTTTATTTGAAATTTAACGTTTTTCATTGTCTGGTAGTTAATATAATTTAATAGTTAGTTTTCGGTTTTATACTGATTTAGGATAATTCTTTAAATAGTGAGTTAGTACGTAGAAAAGTATAATTGCTTCTTCCTTTTAAAGGTATAGAGGCGTTCCCTCAGTCGTTGAAGTGTTTTTTTATTTTTTATTTTCTTTTATTATTTTTGCAATCTGGGTCTCTCCCAACTCTTTTTCACGGTTCGCTTTTCAAGTCCTTACTTTTATGTTGTTGCCAGCCAATTGCAGGACGTACGGCTATAGGTCCGACTTTCGTAGAACCATCTGCACATTGCATAACTCCATGCCAGCCTATAGTACTGGCATGGAAGACGGATCGGCCCATGAGTTCTGCATTCCGACAGGGAGTCATAGATGTGTTCCTTTTCATCGCAGATCGTAATCTGATGATGAAAAATCCCTTTTGCATCCTGCCCCTATATCGGGTTTCGAACCCGGTATCTCCCTATCCAAACGCCAAAGCTTTAACCACTGTGCCGTTTGGTCTTAGTATATAACGGGTGATTTTTTAAGAGCTTGAGAACTTTTTTTTAAAAAAAAACGCATAAAATTTGCAAAATCTCATCGGTTCTTTATTTGAAACGTTAGATTGGTCCATGACATTTACTTTTTGAAGATAATTTCATTTAAATGTTGACCGCGGCTGCGTCTTAGGTGGTCCATTCGGAAAGTCCAATTTTGGGCAACTTTTTCGAGCATTTCGGCCGGAATAGCCCGAATTTCTTCGGAAATGTTGTCTTCCAAAACTGGAATAGTTGCTGGCTTATTTCTGTAGACTTTAGACTTGACGTAGCCCCACAAAAAATAGTCTAAAGGCGTCAAATCGCATGATCTTGGTGCCCAACTTACCGGGCCATTTCTTGAGATGAATTGTTCTCCGAAGTTTTCCCTCAAAATGGCCATAGAATCGCGAGCTGTGTGGCATGTAGCGCCATCTTGTTGAAACCACATGTCAACTAAGTTCAGTTCTTCCATTTTTGGCAACAAAAAGTTTGTTAGCATCGAACGATAGCGATCGCCATTCACCGTGACGTTGCGTCCAACAGCATCTTTGAAAAAATACGGTCCAATGATTCCACCAGCGTACAAAAGACACCAAACAGTGCATTTTTCGGGATGCATGGGCAGTTCTTGAACGGCTTCTGGTTGCTCTTCACTCCAAATGCGGCAAGTTTGCTTATTTACGTAGCCATTCAACCAGAAATGAGCCTCATCGCTGAACAAAATTTGTCGATAAAAAAGCGGATTTTCTGCCAACTTTTCTAGGGCCCATTCACTGAAAATTCGACGTTGTGGCAGATCGTTCGGCTTCAGTTCTTGCAGGAGCTGTATTTTATACGGTTTTACACCAAGATCTTTGCGTAAAATCTTCCATGTCGTCGAATAACACAAACCCAATTGCTGCGAACGGCGACGAATCGACATTTCACGGTCTTCAGCAACACTCTCAGAAACAGACGCAATATTCTCTTCTGTACGCACTGTACGCATTCGTGTGGTTGGTTTAATGTCCAATAAAGTAAACTGAGTGCGAAACTTGGTCACAATCGCATTAATTGTTTGCTCACTTGGTCGATTATGTAGACCATAAATCGGACGTAAATCGCGAAACACTTTTCGAACCGAACACTGATTTTTGTAATATAATTCAATTATTTGCAAGCGTTGCTCGTTAGTAAGTCTATTCATTATGAAATGTCAAAGCATACTGAGCATCTTTCTCTTTGACACCTTGTCTGAAATCCCGCGTGATCTGTCAAATACTAATGCATGAAAATCCTAACCACAAAAAAATCACCCTTTACTAAGGCATCTCGGGCCTTAACAACTATTAATTATTTTGAATTACCATAAAGTAATTGACGTAGTCCTTTCACTATAAATAACACAAAAATCAGATTTATTGGAGAAAAATATTTTGTTTCGTAAATAAAAAGTTTTGTACACGTTTAGAATTTGTTCTATAATTTTATTGGAATGGTAGAGCTTTAAACGGATTAGTGAAAGAGTATTTGTGGGGGAAATATATTGCAGGAAGTGTTAATTTATATTTGAATTGATAGTCGTTTTCAAAATTATTTAAAGTTCAATTATTTTTTTTTACCGAAAACGAATATTTTTCATTGCAGATTTTTGGTCTGCTTGATAATAATAGTGGCATATCGGCACATGCAACGTTCCGTTATGCATCGTGAAATGAAATTGAATTAGATAATCTTGCCCGAGGCGGCCATATAATACTTATAGTGGTGATCACAAAACACCTGATGCGGATCTGACGACTTATCTGTAACTGCGAAATTCAGATGGTGGGTAAACCAATTGTAAATTTGATCTTGTAAATGTTAGTGTTTTATGGATGGACTATAACATGAACAACATATAGTTTTTCCATGTTTTACAATTGTATCATGAAATTTTATGTTACCAATTAATTTAAATTTTTATTGCTACAGCAACCTTTTAAAATGCGAAATTTAATAAATCTAAACATTTTTACAACTCTGGACATGAAGTAATCATTAAATTTTGAAATGCTTCTCATTCAATCATGAAAAATAAAAAAATTATTTATATTATGTCAGCTAAATAACAGCTCTGGTAAAACTCTACGAAGTTTCGAGTTCATGGTGTTTCCTAAATATTAAAAATGTTATAGCTATAGTCTTAGCTCATTAGAGTGGTGGTCTCTTATCTCTAATTGTGGTCCAAATTCTAAAAATTAGCTGAGCTGTGACATTTCTATATTAAAGACTGGACTGGAGCGATTACCAAATTTCTGGTGCCTTGGAAAATGCCAGTTGGAAAATAATGGTTTAAAATGTACTGTAAATTTTTTTTTACTTGCAGGTTTTAGATTAAATATCTTATCAGATAGCCGGATTACAACGCTTGGAGAGTTTAAAATCAACTGTGAATTTAATTGTGAGTCTTAAAAAAATTAACACTAATAAAAAATTTCTCTTATCATATAAACGTAATGAGATACGAAGTGTAATGGAGGGCACAGAGAGAAAATGCGTAAACAACTTCATCACTACGCTAAGCAACTATAGCTATGATCAGAGCCAACGGCCTTATCACAATTTATTGAGTTTGTACGTACGCAGGCCCACAACGTAAACACTAAAACAATCCAATACAAATGCTCTCAAACTATTTTGTTAAGTTGTTTTGGCTTTATTTACTTATCTTTCGTAAATATGGCAGAAAAATATATTTTTGACAGCACATAGAAACCCATCATCGAAAAAGTTTAATGTTTAGCCATCTGACTGGGTGGAGAATATGTGGAAAACTAAAAATAATTTTGAATAAAATTTACCGTTATTTCATATCGATTGGCCGAACTTATTGAACTCCCATAGAGCAAAATTTGTGTTATGGATGAAGAGTAGTTATATACTGGTATTTTTATGGTTACTACAAATGTAGGTAGACCACACGTGAACGCAAATTTGTCTCATCCAGTCGATCTGAGAGCTGGCTTTTGGATACAATCGACTTATCCGAAAAAAACTGATCATCGGAACCTCATTTGAGGCGACCAAATCTGAGAGATGTTTACTCAAAAAGTGCATATTTATTTGGACCAAAATCTTATGTAAGTCAATCAATACATTCAGATCTAATTTTGACATCTTAGAATATACCAAAATTTTCAAAATTACATGCATATAATGTTGACTAAATCTAAAGTCTGTCGACAAACTGTCTGTAATATACTTCCAAAACTTGTTGGAAACAAAGTCCAAACTACATATTTTGACTAACATCACGTGCTCTATGTTGTTGTAGACCAGGTAGACCTGATTAACTCACCATATTATAAAATTTCTAGATCATTTCCGAGTACTTGCTCCATTCAAAATTAATTAAAGTTTCTCGACATTCGTAAACAGGAATTTACTCGTATTTAAAAATTAAAGCTATTTTAATTTAAGAATGATTTCAGCTTAAATCTTTATTAATGTGAATGTTTTAGAAGTTCTTATCAAAGAAACTGTTTTACTGTGTTGTTAATTAATATTTTTTGATTATTCATGTTTTGAAATGATAGAACTATTTATGTATTCCAAAGGTCACATCTGATGAACACACGGAAACAATCAAAATATATTGCAGTTTAGAATAGCTTCCGATTAATACATAATAATTCAATTTGGTTGTAATTTAGCCATAAAAGTCGATCTTGAAATCAAAAAGTATGTCTCATAGTCCAACACATAAAATATAATTATTTTAAAATCAGTTTTTATTCCATAATCGTAAAGATGATTTAACATTTTAAATTGTTATTCATTCTTATGAATGGGATTTTTACTACGAGTATGGCATAAGCGTAAATAGACAACATAATATAAAGGGTGTTTATTTTAGAGGCTCACAACTTTAAGTTGGCAGCACTGTTTTGTTTGACAACCGATTTGACAGCTGACAGTTGTTTTGTCATTAGTTTGATTTGCAATTTCATAATGAATACACACATGCCAGAGCGATGCTTGCAAATTGTTGAAATTTTGTATCAAAATAATGATTCTGTTCGCCATCGTGCATTACGTTCATTTTACGGTTATCATAATCGTCTATCAGAGCGAGTAATTCGATAACTATTGGTAGTTTTCGCACTACGGATACTCTAAATGATAATACACATCCAGTAAGACGTCAAACAGTGCGTATCGAACAAGCGGTAGAAGCTGTACAGCGTAGCATTGAAGAAGACCTAAATCAAACAATTCGACGGCATTCTCAGCAACTGGAGATATGCCCATCCACTTTATGGACGATTTTATCTAAGGATCCTGGTTTACGTGCTTAAAAAATCAACTTGTGCAGGAATTAAAGCCATCCGACCATCACACACGCCACCAATTCGGTCAATGGGCTGAAGCACATATTGATATTGATGTTGATTTTCCAAACAAAATTTTGTTCAGTGATGAAGCTCACTTTTGGTTGAATGGGTACGTTAATAAACAGGATTGTCGGATTTGGGGTGAAGATAATCCACAAGCCTTTGTCGAAACACCATTACATCCAGAGAAAATTACTGTTTGGTGCGCTTTATGGGCCGGCGGAATCATTGGTCCATATGTCTTCAAAAACGATGATGGGCGATATGTTACAGTCAACGGTGAACGGTATAGAGACTTGATTTCTAACTTTTTTGTATCCCAATTGGCTGGTATAAATCGTGCTGATATGTAATTCCAACAGGACGGTGCCACATGCCACACACCGCGGGATACAACTGATTTACTCAAAGAAACATTTGATAAAAGACTAATTTCACGTAATGGTCCTATTAATTGGCCCCCGAGATCCTGTGATCTAACTCCATTAGATTATGTTCTTTGGGGATATGTTAAGTCACTTGTCTACGCCGATAAAGCATAGACGATTGAATACTTGGAACACCACATTCGATGAGTTATTAGCGAGATACGGCCGCAACTGTTGCGAGAGTGATCGAAAATTGGACCTTCAGATTACGCCATGTACGTGCCAGTCGTGGCGGCCACATGACCGAAATCATATTCTAGTTGCACTGATATTCAAAATGTTTTTCTTTCTTCTATTTTGATTGAAAATTGTGAACCTCTAAAAAACACCCTTTACAATAGAAATTACTCTTCTGATAATTTTTATTTAAATAAAACGAGATCAATTGTAGACGTTATTATCCAAGATTTATTCATAAAATCAAGTTGAACTTCTATTGCTGTGCACTATATTAAGGTGAAAGTAACGTTTACGATTCGCCTTGTCATATTACGCGAATTATATAATACATAAGTTATTATTTAATTAAATCGTGTTAAACCGCATATAAAATGCTCACTTTTCGTTCAATTGTTGCACGTTACCCTTGATTTATTTTCAAATAATATTTATTATTTAACGATTAACTGCAAAACTGTTAAACTGTTGTACACTCTTATCACATTGTAAATATATATATCGACTTTATATATAATATGATTTAAAGTTATTTCGTAATGGATTTTGAGTTTCTTGTAAATAAATAGTAGCTGTGAGTACACAAATACTGCAATTTACTTTTGATGGATATATGAACTCGCAATAAAACCATTCATTAATGAGATTACAGATATTACCGTATTAAGTTATCCATCACAAGACCACTAACAAAAGTATTGTTTGCATTTTATTTTATTTAGGGAACTACCTTTTGTATTTTCTGTATTCGATGACTTTTTCCCATGTCTACTTCTTTTTCATTTGATCGTGAAATAGAAATTAGGAATAATAAAAGACGTTATTTAATAACATCGACAAAATATTTTTTTAGCGTGCGAAGCTCGCGTGGTACATTCTCCTCTTGTATTGAACGAATAAGTATAATTACTGTTTATATGCATAAATTTGTAAATTTAGCAAGGTGATCGAGTTTAGTTTAAAAATTATATTATTTGAAATAAAAAACAGTATTTTTTTAAAAAGTGTATTACGATGATTTATAAAATAGGTTTAGGTTTACTAAAGCTGAACTTCGTTCACTTGAATGCAAATATGTATAATAAACATTTAATTCCTTATTATATAATAACGAAGTGTGCGGCAACTATTCAATTTAGAATTCCAAGTCTGTGGTATCCAACACGAATACATATTACGGACTTCAATCTATTGGCAAACCATTTGTTCGGTTTTGTCATTAGCGTGAGGTTCTATAACCTTTTTTCTAACTGAAAATGAAAAAGTTATGTGATACTCAGTACCAAGTGAACGGGTCTAGGGTTAAACTTGCAGATATGTTTCACATTAGGAAGGAATGTTACATTTTAGAATGTCAACCAATGAATCGAGATATAATTAAAAATGAGAAACAAAATATTAATTAATTAAAAGTATCACGTTGCTAGGTTTATTTATTTGGTTTGCTTCTTGCCGATTTTATGATCTTTATAGTATTTTGTTTTGTATACTTCCTTATAATCATCACAGTTACGACCTTTGAAATGTATAAACCAGTAATGGTTATGCTATATAGTTGTAATTTAACAGAAGACGATTAATGAAAAATTATTAACCGACCGCTGTTACTCGCAGCTTCTTTGTTAAACAAAAATTAATTAATTAATTTCAGGCAAATTCGCAAATTGTTGTAAAAAAATAAGAAGCATCCGCTATATAAAAATATTCAAAAGACTAGGATTATTACTTATTAATTTTTTTTTAATTAATTAAAAATCAACATTTAAGTTTTTAACTATGGCATCTGTTTTTATGGTGTTTCTTAAACATCTATAATTATAAAATAATTTTTCTTTCTGAGGAAAAATCTACTGCAAAATTTTGCATGTTAAGACCGATTTAAACAAATACACACAGAAACATTTTTCCTGCAAAAAATAAAAAGATTGGCACGTGAAAGACTAGATTCAGGAATTTTTATAAGTAAATATTGTTATAAAATTGAGAGTGTTGCTTTAAAATATATTCAACCCAAGTATGTTTTAGGGTGAGATTTTCTTGTTGTGATAAAATTTATTAAAAGACAAATTTTAAACTCGCATTTTTATTAAATACACAATTTACTACTTCTGGGAAATTGCTAAAAAATTGATTAAAGCGGAGAAAAACATTAACTTTAATATTATCTTTGAAATTTCATCCTGCAGCCTTTTCTTAAATATTACCTGTAATTATTATTAGAGAAAAAATTTATAGAGAAAATTTGAAATATGAAATGAAACGACTGTAGCTGTATGAAAGGATTTGCTCTATCTCTGCGTTATCCTATTGTAAAATAACCAGTGAATCGCGTACACTATATGAGATGATGATGTATTTTGTAGGCGTAGTGAGAGTCAACAGAAGAGAAACAAATCAAAAAACGAACATTTTCTTAGGGTTTCGTACTTAAGAGAAACAATCCGTAACCCTTATAGGGAATTTTTCTTTTGACAGTAGATCTGTTCTCCGCACTTAATATAGATATGAAGCTCATATTTGGCATAGTCATAAACTAAATAAACCGCAGGACTGTTCGAGGCTATAAAATGTTTTCTATTTACATGTGGAAGGGGAAAGTACATTTACTATTTTACCGACTATGTTGAAAGCTGAATTGATTTTAACCAACCAAAACCAAGTAGCCCATAGCACGTGCAACTATTGACGATTGGTGTCATCATTTTAGACATTTTTTGACATGGAATCACATTCACAACTTTTAAAATTGTTCACTCTACTATTTTATAGTCGTTCGTGAGCGCTGGTGAACTGCTTTTTTGCATGGAATCACAGTTTTAATTAATTTCGATAGGAAGTGTTTTCTCTACATTGTCAATTGGATGACTTCTGTTTTTATCTAAAAATACCGCCGTTCACAGCGTCATGGGATAAAATATACAGAGCTTTTTATTCGCGATCTAGGCTTCAATGCTCTAGGATGATTAAATATAGGTAAAATACGTTTTTTTATAAAAACGCATATTGGCTCCTGTTGTGTAACTTCTTCTTCTAATATTATAGCTTTCGTTGCAATTGCAATATTTATACACACGTATAGCTGGCACTATTTTATTGGGACTTAGTGATACATTTATCACATATTAAATTTTTCAACAGGCTTAAAAAGGCGATCGTGGTTTACAAATTTGGTCAATTTGTAAGTCAATACGACATAAAATAGTTTATTATATCCGGTCACGGAAAGACGGTCAATTGGGAGGTATCATGTTCGAGAACAATTCCAATGGTGTTTTAACCTTAGAATACTCCTATTAGAAATGACAGTCAGAGAAAATAATACGAGTATGAGTTTTAAATGATGCCAAAAATTATTGATATTGATTTGTCAATTATTACTTTGACAGCATATATTATATCTGATTAGATGCTTTAATAATATCTTTGTACTCATAACGCGAGTCATTTTGTATACTCGAATCACGATAAATATACGCGAAAGTATAACGTTTTCATAATTCAGCGCACTACTTGTTCTCTTTATGCGAATTTTATTTAAGATCTAACATTGTATTAAAACTTAAAGTGTAGACTACAAAAAAAAACGTAATTTCAGGTCATTGCTTAAAAGTAAAAGTTAATTGAGACGATTGAAGTCAAGGAAAATTCTAACTCAACAGTGTTAATGTTTAATGCTGAAAAACTTGTTTAATTATAAATCGGAATATGTAACTGTTAAAAATTTATAATTATCTATAACTTACTTTGTAATGCCCATAGGTCTAAATTTTTTAAAGACGATAAATATTTCGACATATCACTGCGACATTTTTCTGAAGCAATTGGGCTTTTTGATGCATCAAATGGCTCATGGAACGTAATAATTCGAGATGAAATAGTCCGTAGTAGATCTATAAATAAAAAACAAATAATAAATTATATGCCAATGATAATATTTTTGAGTTTCGTGAGTTGTTCGCCACGGCTGTGGTATTTTTGTTTTGAAAATCAACCAGTTTATGCGCGAAACACTGGTTTTCATTTCCTCAAACATAAAAGGCGAAAAATAAATAATCAAATATGTTGTGGATTATGTAAAAATTGCAAAAACTAGTCATATTTTGTAAAAAGTAATTCTATAGTTTAACTCGAGGGCACGTGGGCGACGTGACTTTTCTTTTGTTTTACTTCCATTGTAAGCAATACTTTACGGCAGACGGAATTTGCAAAGCGTTTCTTGGTAACTCACTTAATCTAAGAGTTGGAGGAGGAAACCATCCTATTATTATTTTGAACTCATCATGTTTATATGGAGAAAGTGTACTGACTAATAAGAAATCGCCTATTTAAGTACTTACATACTAAAGCAGGTAAAATATAAAGTTTTGTTAACAAATTTTATTATCTGTATGATTTGAGATAATTAAAAATATACATGACGAGCTCGAACGAGAATAAAGATAAATTATTCAGACATACGATATATATGTCTTAATAATAAAATTAAAATTTACAAGTTTTAGGCTATTTTAATACCAATGATAATACCTTGATTAGTATACTAACATTACGGCACAGGTTTTATAGTGAGATGAATTATTAGTTCAAATGTATAAGAAGTATGCCTTGGAAAACAGTTTTTAGATTTATAGCAGAATATAGGAAGTTTTATTGTTCTGTATTAATTACACAAAATACACGGATGAAGACCTCGCTGATTAATCTAACTCTGCCTAAAAACAACAAAATAAAAACAAAGGCTTCATATTAATCATTTTGAGATCCGGAAAGCGAAACGATCGACTTCAAAAATGAATATTACCTCAACGAAGAGAATTAGATGACATAATTTTTTTAAGCTTGGGACTGCTTGAAAATGTATGATCTAAAAACTCATGGTCGGTAAACCACCTAATTAAATATGTCAATGTTTGTAGAATAATTCGTTAGTTATATATTGATTTGTTTAAAGAATGGTGGTATGACTTGTGTTTTGTATTACCAACAATTGGTATATGTTAGAATTTTTTCAGATATTTTTTATATGGAACAAATACAATATTTTATTGGGCTGCTTATTTGTTCAAACTAGTCTTATATCAGTATCAAAGATTAATTTGTTTAAATTTGATACTCACTTGGCAGGTTATTCTTAATAGCTCTATTTTATTTAACTTCGACTTGGTCAACGTTACCGAACTTTGTTTTTTTATTTCAAAGTAAAATTCAAGTTCAGTGAATACAATTTGTCATTGCCACGCTGAATTAAGCAAATTCAATCTATTAATTAATCTCAGTCGCTTTATATCTGTAAATCATTTTTGTATTTATGTTATAAATGTGCTTTGTGCTAAACCCAACAAAATGGGGTTAAGTTATGTTCAATAACGTGTTTTGCATATTAGACTATTGATACTCGCGAATATTGCAAGTTTTTTGTGGATGTGTGGATGATGTTCCAATATATTACCCTGTGCGGATCATAATTTATTATTTTTTTGTGCATTGTTGCTATTAGACCTTGAACGTTTGCAACAAGATATTGGGTTCGTGTCTTTATGTGGTTATGGACTACCCTTTTTAATTTTCTTAATTTATGTGCTGATATTTTTTTCAAATTATAATAAAAATTACACAACTTATTATATATACAACTATTTTGTAATGAGTCCGATTAAACCACCTTCGTGGTGGCCGATTTTTCGTTTCATATTTCGGGATCCGACTGATCAAAAATACCGTTGACACGAAGCTCGAAAATTAGACAAGCTCCAGTTAGACTTCATTAAGACTGTTGTACCATAAATTAATAGTTTATTAGTCGTCTAAACTTATTATTTATCACAATACTTTCAGAAATGCCTTCTCCTTTTTCTTTCATCTCTTAGTTCTGTCTATAATCTAAAGTTTAATTCAACGGAAGCAAAACATAAACTACTACCCTTAGATCGTCCCATTGCAATTACGATAATCCAATGTACACTATTACAGATAAAGTTCAACTTAAAATTTATTATAATGGGTGCATAAGTAACGTTATGATTTAATTTGCGAATATTTTTTTTTGTTTACGTATTTTTCTTCCTTTTTTCAGAATTAATTTTGAAAAACTTGGGAAATTTATGATGGAAAGACTTAGAACAGAATAAAGAACCAAAGTTCTTCAATTCTATTTTGAAAGTCAGCATTCGATTATTCAGACACAAAGATCATATCGAAATTTCTTTCGTGTTCGAAATGCACCTAGTGATCCAACAATTTACCAATTGGTTCAGCGTTTTCGGCAACAAGGGGCTGTCTGTGATTTTTCGCGTTGGGGCACCCAAAATCCAAGAATAATTGTTGAAGATCAAATGCATCCACTTAGATGCACAGTATGGTGTGGAATAACTTCAGAAAGGATCATTGGACCATATTTTTTCGAAAACGACGAACAAATTGCGGTTTGAACATTTTTTAAGGCCAGAGGTAGAGAATAATCCAGAATTGTGGTTCCAACAAGATGAAGCCACAGCTCACACAGCTCATCCAGCTATGGCTCTCATGCGCGAAATCTTTGGCGATCGAATAATATCGTGCTTTTCTGAGTTTAACTGACCACCGCGTTCGCCCGATTTAACGGCTCCCGATTTTGTACTTTGAGGCTACCTAAAGGGTAAAGTGTATGCCAATAAGCCAAGAACCATCCAACAGCTTAAGGACAATATACGAGAAGAAGTGAGGGTGCTGGGACCTGAAATTCTAAGAAAAGTTATGAAAAATGCTCTGAGGTCAGGTCAAAGCAATCAATGGGCACCATTTAAAAGATATTATCTTCAAAACATAATGTGAACATATTTCCAAACTATAATCAAAATTTTAATAAATGGCAATGTTAAATAAAATCAGAAACAAAAAGTTATTCATTAAATAAATCATAACGTTACTTATGCGCCACCCTATATTTGGCTCACCTCAAACAGAATTGTTTTACAAAATATTCTAAGAATTGAGGGCAATATTCACATTAACTATTATGTTGCAAATATAGACTTGCACCAACTACAGGGTGGGTCAATTTGGACTGACTGATAAATACATATAAATTACGTCTTTTAATTTTTTTTATTTTCTTGCAGACTATAAACAATTTTATAATGTCCTCATATTAACGCAAGAACCCGTCAAAATTATTGAATTTTAGTTTAATTCCAGACGATCTATTGCTATAATACAGAATATACCGCTCTATTATACCGAATACTACCACAGCTCAAGCGCAAACATGTTAAGAAACTTATTAACCCGTTTGAGGAGTATTTGTTGAGCCACGAACACATGTTAATCGATTTGTTCGCAATGACCAAGTTGAGGAGGCTGTTCGCGAAAGTATATTAATGATGATCCATATGTAGATACAGCCGACGTTCTACTCAATTGGCCATCTGCAGAACATCGCTACAACGACGCATTTTCAAACTTGATCTAAGGATGTTTCCATACAAAACTCAATTGGATCAAGAATTATTGCCGAGGGATGAGCACAACAAGTCAGTCAGTCCAAATTGGTTCACTCTGTATAACAAAAACAATAATATTCTTTGTTTGCAAATGCTGTTAATGGATAAGTTTGTTTTGTGCGAATTGAAATACCACTTTACATGCAAAACGTAGAAAAAAGGTGCATAAATCCGATCATTATCAAGTTTATATTTTCTTCTTACACCGATCAACCTTGAAATAAAAAATGAAACCAAAAGTTCAACAACTTGTCGAAAGCTAAAGAAAATTATAAAACTTGTTATTTTTATTACATTATAGCTCTTGTCCAATGTGAATTATTATTGGAATGTACAATTTTTCTTTTCTTTTCCATTTCAAGACGATGCTGATAGTATTTATATATCTATATAAAGAAATACCAGGTTTCTTAGTATTAATAAAATGTTTACATTATTTAAATTATTTACTAGGAACTGGTTTTCTTTCCGCAAATTTAGTTATTTAATTGAATTTTGTGGGTGAGATTTGCTACTTTACAGTTTGATTATTTTTTATAAATAATTTGAATTTATTGTTAGACAATCAGATAAATCATTATTATTTCCGATGTTGGTGATGCATTCATATCATATACATATGTACAATGTACATTACGTATGAGTAAAATATTCGTATGCGCTAACTAACCGTGTCCAAGGTTTTTCATTTGTTTCTAAGATTTTATAACGGATACTTCTTTTTTGTAATAAACACGTCATGCAGATTAACTTTTCAAGGGTGCTCGCACAGACTGGAATTTCCTGAAATAAAGGGTCTTTCAAAAGTCGCGCCTAGATTTTTTAAAATAAAAAAACGCGCTCTCCATTGACAGTAACAGTTCTTTCATTTGCATCTTCGAAGAAAAATGGACCAATGAATCCGCCACCCCAAAAACCACACTAAACAGTACATTTTTGTAGATGTAATGATTTTTCTAAAATTATTCGAGGATTTTTTTCTCCCCAGATATGACAATTTTGTTTGTTAACGAAATCATCCAATGTGAAATGAGCTTCATCACTAAAGATGATTTTGTGTAAAAAACCGACACCATTTTCTAACAGCCAATTGACGAAAGTTCTGCGTTGATAATGATCTGTTTGTTTTAATTTTTGTGTTAATTGAGTTTTGTAAGGATGTAAATTCAAATGTTTATGTGAAATTCGTCAAAACAGTCGATGGATGAATGCCTAATTTCCGAGAACGTCGTGATATAGTGAACATCGTGAAAAAATCACGAATTTTACGATACGTATTTTTTAAAGATCGATGTAAGTATCCATCGTTAAAATTGTACATCTGTCTACTTGTCAAATGTCAAAGATGCGATAAAAAAAGGTTGCGTTTAGAAATTATTTACTATTGACACCTAGGCGTGACTTTTAAAAATCCCTTTATTTAAATAAAATCTGTATTTCGACCTGTGTTGATTATTAGTTTAGTTGAAAAACCGGCAATAGAATACTTCAAGCATTGGTCATGGCGAGGAGCTTCACAGAACGAGGTACCGTATGTGTATCATCGGGTCTCGTAAACCAATACAAAAAGTGGGTATTTAATTTATTCTGGAAAATAATAACCAATGAAATGTTCTTTGTTTTAGTCATTCTACAATATATTTTCCAATTATTTTGAATAACACGTTGACATTTGTAATGTGTGGGGATTTTTGCATTAGCGTCCTACTAATTTAATTTATATTGGGTTGAATGTGCATTCCCATAACAGGTTTATCTACCATTGAAAAATCATCCGAAGAAAAAAACATTAAAATCCTACGTTTCAATGAAATATACTGTTAGAATTTAGAAACAGATAGCAAATATTTACTCGTATAATAAGCTTGTAACCATGAAATCGAAAAATTACAAACCATTAGGTTGTAGATTTGGAACGTTAAATGAAGCTCGTCATATCTTTCTATGACGTTATTAAATACATCATCTCTTCTTATTTTTCAGTTCGTAGCAAAAAGCAAACCAACGCAACGATACTCTTCCTCGTATTGACGACTGGAAAAGTGGGTTTGCACATAATGAGTTATCAAAAAGTACTAAAGGTATAAAATTTAATCTAGCAATTAATAAAAACAGACAAATTTATAAAAATTGATTGTAGAATTTGATAAAAACGCCTTTTCTTCTATTTGTACGGCTCATTTTATAAATGCCACACACTCTAAAAAACTCATGAGCTAAACTCATTAATCATACAAAGATTTTGCGACTGATTAACTAATTAGCAATTATTTGAACTATTCAAACATTGCACTACTTATATTTTCGAAAAATATTTAAATTTTTTGTTACTCTTTTGCCTTGAAATCTTTAATACACACCTGTAAAATAAATCGAAACAAAAAAAATTCTAGTGAAACGTCAAAATTCGAACAAAAACAACACACATTGTTTGCTATGTATACTATTGATTTATACGATTCCATTTCCCAATATTCAAGACAAGGAAAACAAATATTTTCTTTCTCAACTTTTTTCTTCTTCTTCGTTTTTATCCTCTAGCACGAATTTTTGCCTATGCCGTCTCCATGTATTTATCTCAATGAACAAAGGACACTGCTGCAGAAAAAACAAAAAACATTTTTCATTTATCTTTTGACAGAGAACACTTTCTCCTAGTTTCATTAGTTTCATAAAAATCAAAGATCTGCAAGAGGTGAATTAATGACCGGTTACGGCATATAATAATTGGGTATATCAATTTCTTCTCTATGGAAACAATTCCATTCAAACTGCCGACCAGTATAAGAATCTTAGAAATTTTTGATAGTTTCATTACCACGATTGTAAAACATTTTAAATAAAATAATTTTGCTGAGTGTAGACCAACCACATTTACAGTTGTAATATTGTGAGCAAATCTTATGGTACAATCGCAGCCAGAATATTAAATATTCGGTATCATCAATCGTTCAAAACAAGAATGGCGATACAATCAAAAGTGTATCGCCATTCTTGTTTTTTGTTACATTTGTATTTTATTACATTGTTGAATGAATGGTGAGTTGGTGACATGTTCTACCATCACATTTTCGATATTTCATCGAAGTTTATGTCGCGTTTTCCTTGAATGAAATTGGCGCGACTGTTCCGTTTACCAATTATTTCGTTCGTATTTCTATCAGACCTACTAGAATAAACTCTACAATTTCTCTTTCCCTGATTTCTTTGAAGAATCGAAAATAAATTATTTTATTTAGCAGCCTTGTAAATGAAATAAAAAGTGAAACGGAGTCTAATTTTATTCTAGAGAAACGAGGCATAGACTTCGATAAAGTATCGAAAATGTAATGGTGGTAACCATCACTGCGAAAAATAAATTTTTGAATTGACTTGAAAAGCCAATAGATGATCTTCAATAAACTTTGAAATCATTTTGAATATCTCGGAAAAGCTAAAAACGAAAGCTACCTAATCAACAGTGTGTTACGATACGCAAAGCTCGTACCATATAACTTTGATTTAAATTTAAATATTTTTCGAACCATAACGTTATTATAGTATTATCTATGTGACAACAAAAGTAATTTAAGTCGAGTACATATGCGCGCCTTAACTCCGAATACTTTTAAAAATAAAAAATTGCTCCTCCTCAAATTATGTGGCGTTAAGACAAATTTATTGGATAACACTAAATCAAAAACCTGATTTTTTGGAAAAACCAATCGTTTTCGGTGATGGATAAAATTTTTGGTTAGGGACGGGAGTGGATCGTAGAATTTGGACGAGTAATCATAAAGGACAAATTACATTCTAAAACGTATCTTAAAATTTAATTTTTAAAATACTGAGAAATTATAATTTTTGTTAAATAGTAAAAGTTAAATTAAAAATTAATTGATAATATTAAAGAAAACCTTAAACTTATAAAATTGTATAAAAGAGAAAAAAATTATTTCCTAAATGGTGGGCTTTCAGCACAAATTTTCATAAAACACGTGGCGTAGTAGTAGTACTCATAAATGTGACGCCATGAATAAAAGTAAAATATTACATACATTATAATATGTATATGGTGTGTAAAATATTACATACATTATAATATGTATATTACTTAGACTTCGAATATATTTATAATATATAATAATTGTGCAACCAAAGTGAAACAATAAAAATATGTGGTGTAAGTTACCAATTATAAAGCAAAATAATTATGTTCTACGATATCTGTGCATAAACTGCTTGTGTATATTTATGTGAAAATTAACATATTTCAGTTAAATAATTACTAAAAACTAGAAATTAATAAAAGTTATTAAATTAAATAACTAATTAATAAGAAACAAACCTAATATAAAAAGTAAAGCCAACTAATAAATAATTAATATTTTAATCTAGAAACTAAAATATTTAAAGTGGTGTAAGAGTGAATTAATCTATAAAACCAACCAACATTTATTAAAAATATTTGGAAAACACGACTAGTGCCATATTGACAATAATTTTTTTTTTTGTGTATAAGGTGGACATCTTCTAAGTGAATAAGTGCTTCGTAAGAAATTGTTTTCCCTAAATCTCTAAAACTCGAATGGGAATAAAAACTTGGTTTAATAATTTCTTATTCATAATATATATATATATATATATATATATATATATATATATATAATTACTCGTATTTATATATATTCATATATAATTATACACAATAATTGAAAAAAATTTGATTGTAAAAATTTAATCGAAAAATTCAAAATTTACGAAATTGAATAAAAGTACAAAACTACATATAATGAAATTCCAAAGGTGCCCATCGAGTATAATTATAATGTAAGCTCTAGATTTAAGTATTACAAATAATTTATTTTTATTTTTCATTATAAATATATTTTCTTTTTCCAACCCCTCCCCTCCCTCCCCCCTCCCTTATTAATTTCTATATTTTAGTTGAAAATTTGATTTTTAATTTAATTTTTTTTTCTGATTTTGTTTTAATCTATGGTGGGGTGGACACAAAAAGAAAATATATTGTGTTAGTTATTTTTAAGTTCTGTATAAAACTCGATTTTTATTTTTCTATAATTATGGAAACAAACAATGAAAATTCACATCGTTTTCTTATAATTTATTATTTGGGATAAAATGAGAATTTAATACTTTTTTGAATATGGAGATGCGGTGAAGGTAGGTGACGCATTAAGTAGTTTATATAACCAAGCATCATTAACGAATTTGTCGTTGCGAAGCTTTCTTGGGAATTTACGTGGTCTAGCAAGCATACATTCATCTTCGAAATCCACACCACTACCACTGAACCTTAGCCGGTGACGGATGCGACCACATCGAAGCTCTGAATTATGAATCATTACTGATTTCGGCAACAAAATGGCATTAATGTAAATTTTTTTTTTTGGAATCAAGATAAGTTTATGAAACCTATTCATGCCTAACGGAAATTTGTTACAAGAGGACGTAGAAAATATCCTCCTTTTCTGTGCAGTTGCACTTTTGGAAGGAGAAGATCATTTCTAGTGGCACACCTAGCAATAGAATTTTCGTAGTATTATTGAACTTTTCCAAACAGAAATGGAGTCTCTTCGGAAATCTGGATTATAATCGCTAGTTTGAAATACCACGCAGACCTTTTTGCAATTACTTGGAATATCATATGCTCTACAGTCAAGTTCTTTGCTAGATAAAACTTAAAAGTTATTGTATAGAAATTTATGGAATGTGTTTTTTTATATTCATTAATAATTTATTACATGGAGGCAAAGCCATGGAGGCAACTTCAGCGCTTCTGCCAAACATTTAAAATTTCGTGCATTTTTATATAGCGACAAACTTTTTGGAAAGTCCGGATCCGGATCCATTGATCCGGATCAGTTCAAATTTTATATGGAAAAATCTGATCCAAATTATGTTTTAGATCACAAATTTTGATTTGAAATTAAGCAAGCGTCTTTGCATTGTTTCACGATTCATGAACTAAACCGGATCAGATCAAGCATCAAGAAACACAGTTATTGTTATCAAAAACTATTTAAAAAGTTTATAATTGGTCTGGATCATATTAAAATTCACAAAGAATTTGATTGAATCTTTTTATTATTTATTCAATATTACAACTGATTCAGAGGTCATCGAGTAATTTATATATCTTAAATTAGTTTCTCGGATTAAGATGAGTAACCTATTGGTTATTGGCATTTTCATGTTGAGATAATCGCTGTACCTGCTTCCTTGTTTGTTTGTTTATTTCATCGGTGACGTATTCCATCTATAATTCTCTATGAAGGTTGTCGTTCCTAATGTACTATGGGACATTCACAATCCCTCGCATCACTTTATTTTGGAAGGATTGTATCATTTGTACATTGGTTTTCTATATCTATATGTCTATACTGTCTATTCACTGGCATTTAGCATTTGCCTGTATAAAAGCAATTTATTGTGTATTGAAAGCTCAGAATTTCTGTCCATGAGCCATTGAAGGCGTGACAAAAAATTTACAAAACAATATTTATTTAACCCGGTAATAGGGTTGACGCACATAACAAAACTTAGTCATTGTTTGATCGATGGTTTTCATTTAGATTTTAAGCCTAATTTAATTTTTATTAAAATCTTTTCTACAAGTTCGGTGTGTTGCACTAAATGGCTGGGTCCTCTCTACAGCCTAGACCGATTGACTGATCGGAGTGAAACTTCAAACTTAAGATTATTCCATAAATTGAGAGATTCTTGTAATCTTTCACCGATATCGGTCCATCCGATAGACTCCATCGGAAGTGGCAGCTTCCATAGGAGGTTTCTAGTTTTTTCTAATATGTTAAGGTAAATAATTTACGAAAAACGATTACGAACAAATACATTCTAATTTAATTCCGAAATAATATCAGTCTAGAAAAATTAAATTTTTCCAAAATTTGTGTGGAATTACGATTTTTTACAAAATATTGATTGAAGCCACCACATCTTCCGGTACTAAAATTTTTATCAAATTTTCATCAAATAAATTTATAGATCAAATTTTCAACACGGGTTGACCTTGTTGGTTTTCAGAAATTTAAGCAGGTCTAATGATTTTTGATTATTTAAGACTGTTTTTAGCGAAAGTCCGGTATGTTATACATTCTAGGTAAAAGAAAGTCACCACATATGTTGGTCACCACATATTCACCCCTCTTTTTGAACATTCCATCGCAAACGGATAACTTTGTTATCTCCAAAACGATTTTTTTTATTTGTTTATTTATATCTCCGCGTTACAAATCCGTACAGTGGACCCGGCGACTTCCTGGAAATCTTGCTTCTCGTTTGATTTTACGTGCTAAATCAATCAAGCAATTATGTAATGTTGACCCGGTATTACGTAGTCAACAACCGAGGGAAAAGTTATCCATTAATAATTTAATTAAAAATAATTATCAATAAAAAACGAATCGGACAAGTGGTGCAGTTGTTAAAACTTAAAACTTCGTTCGCGAAGTTCGAATCAAAGCAGAGGCAAGATGTAAAGTGTAATTTTGTAATCTCAGTGTCGAGCCATCTTCCATAAGGGTATACAGGCTGCAATTGAGCTTGCGACGTGCAGATGATATATATTACTGTATAATTATATGAAGGGGTGATATTTTTATGAATGAAAACTATCAATGGTCCATTGTGATCTGGTTGTTTTCATATTGAAATAAATTATATATGCATCTAGTAAGCGCGTTGCTAAAATGTTTAAAATCATCTTGAATTTTTATTTCGCGAAATGATGACGGTTTCTGGAAATTAAATTGTAAAGTGTAAAATAATGCCAAATAGAGGCCGATTTGTTTTTAAGACATTTTAATATTTTCAGCATCTTCGCTCAGTAGTTTCATCGAAACGCTCATAGTAGTTTAATCGTAATCGTATCGTTAATAATCATGAAATAAATATATATATACGAGTATATATATGAGTCATTCCACTATATTTCAGGGAATTTTTTGCAATTTTCTCAATTTGTCTCTTAGATTTTAATTTTTTGTTCTTTTTCGTGTTCCTTATGTAATATTGGCATGCAAAAGTGTTTTTTATTTTTTATTTTGACATTCGAAATTCCCGTTATTCGATATGCCAGTTTTGACATCTTTCGCACTTTTAATATTGTGTCTATACATAAAATGTTGTATTTTCCGTTCTGTAAAAGATATTGGTTTCGTTCCAATCCAATATTTTTATTTGGGTTTTGTTCCAAAAAATGTTGGTATGCATATAACTAAGTTAATAAAAAGTTGCATATAACTAGCATTTTATATTCTTTAATGCGACCTCCATCAAGATCAGGAACACTAACAAAGTTGTGGGTTCCAGGAAGCTGACGACTGATGTCCATACTTCTGTAGAATTCCTCTATTAATGTAATTGTTTCAGGAGAGACTCCAGATCCAGTTTTTCTAGGTCCTGGGAAGCTACCATGTCCGTGGCCTTTGATGAGATTTTTCGACATTTCTGTCATATATTTCGAAGTATTAAATGTATCCATCGTTTTAGCCACTGACCAATTCTCTGGTAACAAAGTTAGGAGGAACATTCGATTTGCGGATGATGTCCCTTGCTGGTTGTATGCTTCCGTAATATTGTTCATGAGCTCATGTTCCTCATCTGGCTCATCTATTGGTGATATTTTTGGAACCGGTATGTGTAGCACATTTTCATAAGTGCGTTTTACTACTTTTTCTAGTTGTTTTTTGTAATAACCTGGCTCAATGAGCCTGTGTTTATTTGCTGGTGATCCACCCAATCGTATACATATTTCAGAGAACTCTTCCATAAAACCGTCTCAGAACATTTCCGTTGGTGGCAGTGATATCGGCTCCGATTGATTTGAAGAAGACCCAGATGATGATGGAAGTTGACTTGCAAATTCGAAAGCTGGGTTTGGTATAATTGGCACATCGTTTAATTTGTATAATTTTATGCTGCATTTTCCACAAATTCTCGGTCTGGATAACTCGCGGTTTAAATACTTTTTCAGCTAATTCTTCGCTAGCGGCTCTAGATTGTTGTTTTAAATTTTTATGATTTTCCAATTCAAATGGATTACAACACTGTGGGTTTACCATCTTTTACTTTACGAGAAATATCTCACTTCAAAATTTACAAGAGCACTACTACGTCGTTTACTGTTAAGTATTAACCAAGTAAAGTAAACATTTATTCATCTCTTTATATTGAGAACTGTAAAAGTTTTAAATGTGACATCTTTTATTAAAGTCAGATCCACTCATAGTTGCCAATAGTAAAGCCGGCAGACAAAACGGCAGCCAAATGCCGATTTAAACTTTATTAATACTAAAATGTTTTCCAATTCAATAGTTGTAAATAAAAGTTGTTTATGAGGAAAAATTCTTTCTGTAATATTTAAATGTGTTTGTGTTTGTGGACTCATTTCAAATATTGTATTATTGTGTTTTAAAATCATAAAATTAGTGCAGGACCGAGAAATTCTCTTTTCTTCTAACTTTAAACAAACTTGTAATGAATAATAAAACTGAACAAAGTATAACGTTTTAATTTTTAAAATCCTCTGGTGCTCAAATTAAGTCACATAAAGTTTTGCTTTTAGACTCATTTGAATCTCTACTTAATTGTGATCAAATTTATTCCTAGGAATAGCATATATGTCGCCATTTTTCCTAAATTTGATTTACATTCACAACGAAAAAAAATGAAACTTTTGTAATTTTTCAACTTCAAAGTCATGTAGCAGCCAAACTAGATGCAGTACAAATTTATAGCTTGTTTAAAAAGCTGAACCTCTACCTTTCAAACCCTGTATAAATAGTATTAAGATTTTCGTAGCTGCGCCCTCTAGCGAATAACTTAGAAAATAACGGTACTTTGAAATTTTTTTAAATTTATTTGTTAACCATAAATATTCACCTTCTAACGTAGTAAAAACGAAACCAAAATTTCCAACGGAAAATATAACATTTTATGTATAGATTTAATGTATAGACACAATATTAAAAGTGCGAAAGATGTCAAAACTAACATATCGAATAACGGGAATTTCGAATGTCAAAATAAAAAATAAAAATACACGTGCCTTCTTTTTTTATCAGAGCAACAATAAAAAAGAACAAAAATTTAAATTTAAGAAGGTCATTTTGGGCGGTTCCCTGATTTATAATGGAATGAGCCATATATATATATATATATATATATATATATATATATATATATATATATATATATATATATATATATATATATATATATATATATATATATATATATATATATATACATATATATATATATATATATATATATATATATATATATATATATATATATATATATATATATATATATATATATATATATATATATATATACCCTACAGTACTAATAATATCCATTTGATCATCGGCCCTCTGATCTGAGATCAAAGTACAATTCGTGGTTGATTTAATAAAGTTTGTGGTGTGTTACACATGTATTGATATAATTTTAATTTCAATCCGGCTTCAATATATATATATATATATATATATATATATATATATATATATATATATATATATATATATATATATATATATATATATATATATATATATATATATATATATGTATATATCAAATTAATATTATATATTTTATAAATATTAAAGCAGTAATTTTTTCAGATTCCCTTTAAAATTGACATTTACGTTCAGCATTGGTTGGCAAATTACCATGGAAAGATACATAATTTCACAGCGTTTAAGTTTATTACAGAAATTTATTACAAAAATACTGAATCTATTCGGTCGAGCTACGTTTCGCGCATTACGTAAAATTTATGGTCAACATAATCGACCTACAGAGCTTATTATTCGTAATGTAATTAAAAATTGGGAGATAAATTTTGATTGTGATGTGAAGAATCCAACCGGTCAAAAACATAAAAGTACTGCTGAAAATATCGATGTTATGAACCAAAAGTGGGGATGAAAATCGAGAACAATGAATTAGACGTTGGATTTTCTTATGGCAGCACATGGAATATTACCAGCCATATAAAACCAGCATTATTCGTGTTATTGGTGAAATAAGTGCAGATTTATGTGAAAATATTGCCAACAATTGGTGTTCCACAATCGAATTTTAAAAAAATCCAGAGGCGGTCATTCAGATGATATCATTTTTAAATAAAAATATCATGAATCAATGTTTTAGACATTAATTTAACATCGATATCTTATACGGTTTTATCTTCATTTCAAATTAAATATATGTATATGTAGCTTTTATTTAGAACACAAACTTCATTGTGTTGAAATATTCAGTCGCCATGGTCTGATGAGATGATTGAATTTGTTCATTATCTTATCAGATCGAAATTGGATATTACTTCTGTTACAAAATTTCTTCATCGAAAATTTAGCTTCAAATAACTTGTTAAAAAAAATAAAAATATTATTTATAAACCATTCGCTCGTATCTTGGGTAGGTTTTATATGATATACCATAAATTAATGCGATAATCTCATAGAATAGTAATATTCTTCGTATCTGACTTTTGCGCCATTTTATGACAGGGTATTCCTTGCTAATAAAGAGCACAGCACACATTTGGTTTGATTTATTTTCTTGTCGTTAATGAGGCTTCCATTAATTGCGATTTAACAGTCATTGCTCTACAAATATGTAGTATTTTGACTTTTCACTTTACATTTCAAATCTTTAAATTATATATATTGCAAAACTTTTAAAGATGACCAAATCCCAATAATTTTAACAAAAAATAAAATTCAAACTAAGTCGCGTTACACCATATGAAAATGTGATTTTCAATAAAATTATATCGTTCATTTGCTGTAACAGTGCCACAATTCAAAATTCACTCATTTCTAAGATATTCAGATCAAACGGTTCCCAATAATTCATATTTTTATTATTTTGTATCAAAACGTACTCTCTTGTGTAGTTATTTGGAGCAAATTTGGTAAAATTCCATATAAAATATGACTCAATTCGCGAAAGAAATCAATATTTTAAGATATTGGAAACTATTCGAAGGAAATATGCAAAATATTAAAGAATTATAAAAATTAAGATCCGGTTGAGGATGTAGGAATAGAAAAACAATTATTTTACTAATCAGAATGTATTTACAGAGTGGAAAAAAGTTTATTTTACACACATATATAACATAGAAATCAAATGTTAACATCGATTGTTTTTTGAAATGATGAAATCATGAATCTAAATCATAGTGTTGAGAGACTCAATTGTAGTAGGCCTTTGATTTTATTGAATGATCGAATAAAATAATAATCATCAAACAGTTTTTCTCTTTAACTTATGTTTTCTTTGATAGAAATTTCATCTAATTTATTTAATATGCAATTTATAAATTTAATTATTAAATAATGGCTTTCCAAAAAATTAATTATTTTATATCGAATATTTTCTAAATTGACTAAATGGGAACTTTTCCAATTAGTTTAAGAGTCTGTTTCAATTGGTTTAAATACCGCATAAAAAATTAAAAAGTTCAAAATGTATTCGAGGTAATTTTTTTTATCTATTTAACTTTTATCTGGTTAGAATTTGTTGACAATTGTATGGTTGCTTATTTAATGTAATTAAGAACGTATAGGGTGAGCCAATAAGAGCTTCCGGAAGTATTTTGAAATAAAACGCATTAAAATCAATTTGATAAAGAAAAATTATATTTGTGACGTAAGTTCGATTTATGACATTTAATGCTTGAAAATAATTTCTTTTAAATGTTGTCTTCGACTGACTCTTAGATGATCCATTCTATCGGTCCAATTTTCGAGCACTCTTTCGAACATTTCGGTCGATATTTCGTTAATTACGCGTGTTATGTTCGTTTCTAATGCAGTAATCGATTGTGGTTTATCGATATAAACAAGTGATTTCAGATACCCCAGATTCAGATTTTAGATCACAAGATCTTGGAGGCCAATTCACGGGACCGTTTCAATTTGGAGGTGTTCCAACGCCCATAAA
Organism: Nephrotoma guestfalica; assembly: GCA_963691935.1. NCBI lineage: Eukaryota > Metazoa > Arthropoda > Insecta > Diptera > Tipulidae > Nephrotoma > Nephrotoma guestfalica. The sequence continues at coordinate 176,422,448 of OY829913.1, forward strand.
CCAAATCGAGGATGCAAAGGAAAGTCAACCGTCAATTCTTGAACAAGCTATATTTAGTATGCCTTCAAACCAAGATGTCTCTTCAAAATACGCCACAATGTGCCATACGAGAGACCCAGAGCTTGAGAACGGCGACGAATTGATTGATTGCGGTCTTCACGTACACTTTCAGCTACAGCAGCAATATTCACAAAAGATCGACTTGTACGCACTTGTTGATGAATATCCAATAATGAAAAATTGGTTCGAAATTTATTGATTGTTTCGCGAATAGTGCGTTCAGTTGGACGATGATGAACACCATAATATGGTCGAAGAGCACGAAAACAATTGTTCACTGATCACTGATTTTTGAAATAAATTTCGACAATTTATAAACGTTGTTCTCTCGTAAGTTTATTCATGGTGAAATGTCAATGAATACTGAACACAAATGTCATATGAACATGACAGATGCGACGCATGAGTGCCAATTGGAAACCTCCTATTGAATCACTCTTTATAAAAGATAAAAAATGAAAAATAACTAAAATTAGTTTATAACTAAACATTACGATTTTTATCGAAATATTGTACATGGCAAACTTCTGTTTACAAACAATTATTTTGTGTCAGCCAAATGTTTCTCATATATATAAAATTTTTATCAGCTCTTGAAGCAGATGAAAAGTTTGACATTTTTATTCACCTCAATTTTTAACTTTTTATGCAGTATTTAAGTTTCCATTTTATTTATTTATTTTTAATTTTAACATTAATTTTTATATATAAAAATCATTAAAGTGAGAATGACTAATAGTGGATTTAATCTCCATTAAAAGTTCGTCATTCACACTTTTATGAACAAAACATATACAGCAAATAGTGTCATAGTGACTAAAACTACATTACGTATGTAGTGTGTCTACTTTAACTGATGACAACAGATGAGATTTTATCATTCGTTTAAACATAAAAATATGTACAGCGCTCTTAATATTTTCAGGTAAGTTATTATAAATATATGGCCCAATCAATGTTAATGATTTTCTGCCAAATTCCGTTCTAATTTGGGGGCACTTCAACTGACTAGAATTTCTGGTTGAATAGCCATGATCTAGAAATTCGAATTGTATAGTCGAAATTAATGATGGGATGTGTAGAGACTTAAACATGTAGATCGACACATACATCTCGAAAATTGCTTTAATTGGGAGAATGCCTATAGCAATAGTTCGATAGAGCTCCACAGTAGGAAATAGGTGAGGCAGTTTATACATTGCTTTACAGCACCTATTTTGTAAAATCTGCAATTTATTCAGTTTCTCTTTAACAACTGAACCAAAGGTAGAAGAAGCGTATGAGAATCGGGTATGAATAAATGATAAATAATTTTTTTTAACACATGTACTGGAACAAAATCAGCCAATTTTCTAATCAAGCAAATAAATGGGCAAACTTTAATACAAATAGAATTAATATGGTCCTCCCACGTCATATGCTTGTCGAATATTACTCCAAGGTACTTGAATTTATCCACACGCTCTATGGTGCAATTTGCTACTTGAAGTGGTGGTAAATCAATGTGTTGCAGGCGTGGTGAGTGGAGAATTATATATTTCGTTTTATTAAAATTAACAGATATTTTGTTTTAGTGAAGAAAATCCAAAAGTAAAATAATATCATCCCTCATATGTGACATTGTTACCTAACAATCTCTGGATTCATAGAACAGGGCCGTATCGTCAGCAAACATTCTAACATGACCTGTGAGTGGTAAATTGGCCATATCATTTACGTAGATTGGAAATAATAGAGGGCCAAGGACACTTTCTTGAGGAACACCACAGTTCACACTTAAAGTGGAGCTTTTTACACCATTTAGAATCACAAACTGCTTTCGATTACTAAGGTGGCTTGCTAACAGTTTGTATGATAGGCCACGGAAGCCATACATTTGTAGTTTTTGAAGAAGTAAACTGTGATCTATACAATCAAAAGCTTTACGAAGATCAAGAAATAAGCCACAGATATAGTTTTGCCTGTCAAAATTACGATAGATCAAGTCAGTAATGTCTGTTAAGGCCAAATCTGTACCAGAAGATTGTTGAAATCCATACTGACGAGAATAGAAAAAATTAGATTTATTCAGGAAGTCGATCATCCGGTTAGCAATAATTTTTTCTAAAATTTTGTCAAATACCGACTAAACTGAAATTGGACGATAATTAAACTAGTTTAGAATTTCCAGACTTAAAGATAGGTGCCACTTTAGCAATTTTAAGACAATCGGGGTAAATACCGGTTTCCAAAACCACAATAAATAGATCGGCTAGTAATTGTGAAAAAATGGCAAATAATTCTTCAGAACCACATTACCACCACCCTTTGTATTACTGAGATTTGAAATTAAATTCGATATTTCGCTGCAGGAAGTGGGTGAAAAGAAACACGAATTAATACTACACCATAGTATGAAATTTATTTAAATCATCTGAGCCTGGACTAGAACTATTTGCTGATACAGAAGAATCAACAGAATTAACAAAACTGCGATTAAATATATTAACAATAGCAGTAAGATCATGATACTCAACATCATTACAAATAACGGAGTGGATCCTATTATTAGAGTTATTTATCATGAACTGATTTATAGATTCAGGTTTATTTTTGGCTCAAATTATTAAATAAATTGTCAAAATAATGCTTCTTTGCAAAATATTTTCCGTTTTTGATCTTCCTATTTGGCAAATCTAATTTATGTTTTAGTTCTAAATTTGTACTGTTCCTTTTAAAACGCTTCAACATCCGGTTTTTAAGTTTAATTAAATCCCAGAGTTCAATAGTCGTCCAAGGACAAACACTTGCATTTTTCATTTTTACATGTACTTCCTTCAAAACGGAAAACTGTAGAACAAGTTTATTATACATAACAAAAATCCGTTCAAGCGTAGACTCAGGATTTCTGACGTCAAACACGGTACTCATTAAAAACTATTCAAAGGACTCATTAACATTTTTGTAATTAACGTATCTCTTCGTTAGTGTCCGAGAACAGTATTTAGGCTTGAAGCGAAATTTTGAGAGTACAAAACTATGATCACTTATCCATTATATGTAGTAATTAGTTTGTAAAATTTAATGTAAATTTGTATACCTATGTACGTACCAAATATTGTGTCATAGAGACCATTTAATTAACTTTAATTTATGATTTTTTAACTTAAATTTGGGAAACATTTAGGAATGCTCGAGATAAAGAAATAAAGCAACTATATATACAGAGGTGTTACGTGTATATAAAGGGTGTTCAAATTTGAGGTATCTTTTTAAATATTCCGTCATTTATGTTGTTTAGTACAAACATTCATAAGTACAAACATTCTGGTTAGTTAAAATGGAGAGATATACGATTGAACAACGTGTTTTCATTATTAAAACTTATTTTAAATACGGTGAAAGTTATTCAGAAGTTCGAAAAAAATTTAGTTCAAAATACTGTAGAGAAAATGTTCCTACAAACCGTGCTATTAAACTTATCTTTGGTAAATTTGAAGAAACTGATTCAGATCAAGATCGTAGTGGTCGTTCAAGTGAAAATATTGTAGCTGTTGGCACAAGTGTTGCAGAATAGTCAAGGACATCAATTCGTCGTCGTTCACCGAAATTATACCTCAAACCAACAACTTTGTTCAATATTTTACACAAAGATCTTCATGTAAAGGCTTACAAAATACAGTTATCACAAGAATTAAAGCCAATCCGTTTCGCCGGCAATTCGTTAATTGAGCCATAGAAAAATAAAATTAAAATGAAATTTGTCGAAAATCAAAATGGCAATGAAATGACTGTGAATGGAGCTCGATAGCGAGAGATTATTATAAACTTTTTGTGGAGTCAATTAGAAGATATTGGTGTGCAGAATATGTGGTTTTAACAGGACGGTGCAACATGCCACTCCACACAGCATAGAAATGAATCGATCTTTTGAAAGAGAAGTCTAATAATCGAATAATTTCTCGAAGAATAGACGTAAATGAACCACCAAGATCATGCGATTTAACGCGATTGAACTTTTTCTTGTAGGATTTTTTGAAGAGTAAAGTTTATGCGGATAATCCTCAAACTGTTAAACACCTCAAAGATAAGATCATCGAGCAAATATCACTAACTGAACCATCATTCTGCGAAAAAGTTATTCAACATTTTGGTAAAAGATTGTGAGGCTGCCGAGCTAGCAGAGGGGGTCACTTGAACGCCATTCTTTTTAATTATTAACCGTAACCAATGTACTTTAAATTCCAATAAAAATAAATAAAGATTTCACACAATTTATGTCTTTCATATAAAATTTAAAAATATACCTTAAATTTGAACACCCTTTATAATATATATATTTTGGCAGTCTGATGAATAAAATATAAATTTTGTTTGAAATTTTAAAACTAGATAATTTTAAGTTGGAAAATCACTTAAACTCATGATTTAACTAAATGTAAAAAATCTTAATTAAACAGTTATATTCTAAAACAATTTAACAATTAAGGAGTTTTTCTAAATACGAGTGGCTGGTGTAATAAAAATTCATTTCAGATTTAAGAGGCTGAATAAAAGTTTAAATCAAATGTATATTTGAAATATAATATCAGAAACATCGATAAAGATAAATTTGATCTAAATATAATTAAAATAAAATCAAATATGCCGATAAACGTGAATGTCAATTAGCATAGTTTTGGTAGTATCATAAAATACCTAGTCGTGCTTGTGTTATATTCGTATTAAGTATAGACAATTTTGAAACATATTAGCACTATTAACTAGGGGAAACATATTTGTGTTAAACTGATAAATTTTTCAGATGAATAATACCTTTAAATAATTTCGTTGTATGACTGCATCATAAAAAATGAAAATTTACAACAAGTCCTCTAGAGGCCAAGCTATAAAATTGTAATTTTTGCATTTTTAACCGATTAAATCGGTAATATGCTTTACGTTTTATCAATGAATCGACTGTGTGTAGAGGTAGACTATATTCATGACGAGTAAATTATATAAGTGACGTAAGACATTTCGCTTACAAATTAATTTGCTGTGTACATGGTGAATGATTAAAACTTATATATATATATATATATATATATATATATATATATATATATATATATATATATATATATATATATATATATATATATATATATATATATATTGTTGCAATATTAATGATGCATGTACACTTGCCATTCCAATTAAGGCTTGACCATATAAGTGTACTAAATAGTTGAACTTAATTTGGGATCCGCGCTATTTAAATTAGAAACATTATTTACATACTTTTATTATGCAAGTGACCTTTGTAACACAAATTATTAGTAATAAATATAATTTATGTTTTTATGGTTCTTGATTCCACAACGTACTCAAACGTAATTTGTTAGGTCAAAATATAAAAAGGGCCTCGAGCACAATATTATAATTCAATTGACTGTAATTGTGTATTATATTGATATTATTGTTACAATGCAATTTGTAAAAATAAACACGTTTCTTGTTTATAAAATTAATGCTTAATTGAAAGTGAAATTAAAATTTGGCTTGATTTGATTTATTTATGAATATTTAAGTATAAATAAAGAGAAGACAATAATATTATGTAACGTTTGAAACACAAATTTGGCATGTGGTAACCACTGTGCTCCAGGCTATATTACACAATTTGAACAATAACTTAACATATTAAGAAACTTAAATCAAATTAATAATATAGATTACCTTCTTCGTGATTATTCGTAGTCAGAATTCTATTAGTATATTTATTTGGCTGTGTTCCATTATCACTGTAATCACTATCAATAATATAACTAATGTATCCGTTTGTAATGCCACTAAAATTCACTGTTTTATTCTGTGGCAGCAGAATGGACCAGTCAATCGATGAATTCGTATGTGTTTTATCCCATTTTATTATGCTGCGGGTTAGTATATCACTTCGTGTCACTGCACAACTATGATTTTTATTATCGCACTGGTTTTTTTGTGTAACACAGGTATAACAATTAAAAAGTAAATTAATTGTAACTATCACTAGGAAAATTTGTTGAAACCTCATCATTTTAATTATTTATTTAATTTTTAATTATTTTAGATATTTTTAAATTTAATTTTTATATGTACTCAATTATTAAACCAATTAAGTACACAAATCATATTAGTAATGTAATTTTATAAAATTATTTTATAAAATTTCTTCAACACAAGTATTGTGAAATTTGAGTTTTTAAACTTTTTCTAGCTAATTTTTATTATATACACAAAAGTTGAAAAATTTTAACACTTTAAAAAAAATATTTTTCAATCAATGGTTTGTCACAGAGATAAACACAAACTGTTATAAAACTTTTTAAAGCTTAATAGTTATGCGAAAACGTGAAACAAAATATTTAGATTTAATTAGACGAAGTTGTTTCATTTCGCGTTTAAAACAAAACTTGGTACCCCACCACTCGAAACACAATATAAAAATTATTGTTAAACCTTCCACTTGTTTCTTTTAGCGTAAATCGCATAAACCTCATGCATGAAATGAAAAGAAAATCACAATAACGACACAAACTCAAGTATCTCAAGTTTTTATTATTTTTTGCGCTACATAGGTGATCAGAATTTGTTGTTTTATTTCTGTTAATGCGTTAGTTCAAGTTATGATTTGATCTGTTCTATCCTACTGTGTAATTATGGTGGGGTAAAACAAGTTTCAGTTATAGGTACCTGAACTGAATTAAAATAATTGGTTCAACTGAAATATTTGTAAATTAATTGACAAAATATGAAAATATTCAGACATTTCAACAGACCATGATCTATGAATATTACAAGATGGTCACAATTTGTGGTACAGGTATTACAAAGAGCTAACAATATGGTATATACATATTTGAAATAAACATTTTATAGCTTTTTTATTCATCGCTATTGATCAACATAAAGAAATCAAGAATTGTCTCCCATCCACTAACGTACTTAATATGGGTCTCAACCATTTTTATGTATTACAAGCTTTAAGCAATAAATGTTTTGGCAGGTTCCTCTACATAATTGTGTTAATTTATGTGATGGTCTGGTTCTCTAAGAGTTGCAGCTTTCTATGAGAAAATGATAAAGCTTTATCATTTGGACATGCTTATCATTTGGCATCAGTGACTGAAAAAACAGCAGATTAGACAGACGCCACCAAAACAACATGGCTGCCATAGGCTGTCAACATCGTCTCGCTCAAATTGAAAAACCGTTTATATCCTGATCGAGCTTGCACAACTTCTCCAATTTTGAGAGCTGATAACAAAATATAAAATAAAATTTTGAGAAATGGAAAAAACTAAGCAAGAGTATTCCCTAATAGCTATTGAATATAAAAAACTCTAGAAGTAAATGTTTCCACAGATGCTTATCAAACCTGCACTTTAGTAAAGAACACAAAAAATAAAATCTTAATCATTGAGGTCTGTATTTACTTAAAATGTATACTTTTACTAAACTATTATTATAATATGAGCTTTATGAACTTATTTTTCGGTTTAAATTGCCTAAACTAGACTTACACTTCCATCGAGTTCTAGCGCAGCACTCATGGAAAGCACGACTATAATTCAAACGTATTTAAATACAAAATTATTTGTGCTCCCGGGACAGTGTAAAATACAAAATCAGAAATAAAATAACCTCAACTAATTAGTTCATACGTTTTATTTAAATCAAATTATCCAAATTTAAATTATGATGGAATATTTTATAAATGTACTTAGATGTTAAATATCTGAAAATAAAAAAAAATTGGCATTGACAAACCTAAAATTCGAACTTAAAGTCGAAAGGAAAAATCGGAGATTTTTTTGAATAACTGTGGATCAAATAATCCACGTATAAACTTATCAAACCGAGGATAAATCCTGGGTTGTGGATTATTTTTTGTACAAACTTACGGGGCCATATGAACAAATTCCGAGCTCACGATACTTCGCGAAAATAATGACGCCTGTTCGAAAATAAGTAAAACAGTTATGATTTAAAAAAAAAAATTAATTCAGTGTTTGTGTACAGATTCAACTCCGATAAAATTCCCGCTCTTTTTTGAAGCTCTCCGCATTAAAGTCTGCACACCACCACCTTCAGTCATTTTTTTCGGACGACATCCACATTTTGGGCAATTCTTCTATTGTTCTAGTCATTCTACCTTTCTTACGTGAAAATCCTCTTATTTTGGCCCAATACGTTTCAATTGGGCGTAGTTGTGGACAGTTTGATGGGTGGTGACTTTTAGATATGACTCGAATATTGTTATTTTCATAAAAGTCCATCACCTTACACAAATAGTGTATTGTAACCAAGTCTGGCCTCAACAGCACTGGTCCTTCGTGCTTTCGAATGAAAGGAAAAATTCTTGCTTTTAGGTAATTTTCAGTGTAGGTCATTGTACTCTGTGTGAAGTATGGTCGGGTCCTTTTTCCACAAGTACAAATTCCTTGCTAAACCATAATTTTCGTTGAGAATTTTTCGACGCCAATTGTACATTTCTTTCATAGATCCTCCACTCTTTCATCTTAGTATATAATACTGTGGGTCAGGAATTTGTTTTGTATCAAGCATGCTATACGATGCTCGTCATTCATTAATATCTTTGAAAGTTTGTTAGATACTTATTACATAACCACACTTTATGGCCCTTAGATTTGCTGATTTTTGTTGCTTCCCATCACGAAGAGGTACTTTTTTCTGCTTTCTGGTTTCTAAATTTAGATTTTTTTTTTGATTTTTATAATCGTACTTTTACAAACACCAACTTTTTTCGTAACTTCATTGGCTGATAGTGACCGATTATTCGTATCAAGACGAACAACTTTCTTGGGAGCGATTTTGTTCATCATACCACTCGGACGACCAGGTCTCGGTTTTTGATTAACGGTGGGTGCCTTCCTCACGAAATCTTTTCAAGCTTCCTTGGACGATCTAATACTTGTATTACAAATTTTTGCAGCAATACGAAGAGGCGACATTATATTCGCGACCATTTGATAATAGATAATATTATCGGTTTTTGAAATCCTGTTCGTTGAGCAGTTGTTTTAAATTAAAAAAAGTGTTTGGTAATCTGTTGAATAAATAAATAAATTAAAAACAAACATTTTTGATTGATTCATCTTCTGCGGTGCTCAATATTTTGGGATAGAAAATAGAATTATTTACAAATGTGCATTATCAATTATTTCATTTACAAATCAGCCTTACTTTTGAAGATCACAAATATTATATTAACAAGCGATTAATACTGTGAGTTTCTTTTCAAATACACCTCACTACATTTTCAGCAATTAAACAGCCATTGTGCACATTTTTGATACCTACTTAGGCAAAAATGACGTATTTTGACATATTTTGTCATTTTAAATTAAAATTTCCTAACTGAACAATTATATATTTTAAAATTTTCATTTCAATGCCCTCTCTGCAAATCGGTTAACTAGCTGACTCATATTTGAAGGTATTTTTTATTTTCTTAATAAAATAAGTTTAAATCTATTCAACAATCAACTTAAACATTTTATTCACGTACCTTAAATTACACGTACGTTGAATAAATTATAAATTTCCAGCATACAGCTTATTTATGCATTTTAGACAATTGTAAATCCCGATGTGGCGTAATTATAAATATCTCGTGTAAATTATATAACTAATAAATTAAATATATAACTAATTTAAAAAGTTTAATGACATGTACTTGAATAAGTAGAATTAAGTGAGTAGTAGTTCTTCACTTTACAATTAATTACGAAGTACGTAAGTATTGCAATCTGCCATCTGATTTATTCGACTTCTGAAAGAGAGGCTTCCTAATTTCAGAATATTGAAATTAAAAGAATTGCATCGAGACCCAAATAGTTGTATATACATTTTAGGACTATACTATACGGATTCGTACTGGGTTTTGCAAATAAAACACTCAGCACGTTTTAAATTACAAGCTTTATTTCCCAAGTTAATTCCAGAGTATTTTGCATGATGATTATCGCCATTGTTTAGAATGGCTTTCGTTTAGCTGCATATTCCCCTCCATTTGGAATGCCAAACTAAATCTAAAATCCAATTCTCAATCAGTTATTGGAGGAATACTTGATGCGACAACATCGTTGATGTGTATAATAATAATCGCTTAGTAAAAATTTTAATCTTTAAACAGGGTTCGAACTCTCGAAGTTTGGGTTGATAACATTAGTGGTGTATAACCTTACCACTCGACCACTGAGTGATACGCGTGTTTGGAGTAGAATTCGTAGCAATACTTTTATATCCGACTGTAAGTGTGTTTGTTGAGTATTTTTAGGAATAATATACGCGTAATTGGAAAGATGTGTGCTGTTTCACATACGAATTTTGTATTTAATATATGTATCTCTGTTTATAAATACGGACAGCTTCTGAATAAGGAGTTTATATGAATATGTTTATGCCGATATATATATATATATATATATATATATATATATATATATATATATATATATATATATATATATATATATATATATATGTATATATCGATATGTATCTGCAAAACATATACACGAAAAACCAAACGCAAAAAAATCCCCCATATATATCCCATATATATATATATATATATATATACATATATATATATATATATATATATATATATATATATATATATATATATATATATATATATATATATATATATATATATATATATATATATATATATATATATATGGGGATTTTTTTACGCTTTGGTTTTTCGTGTATATGTTTTTACCGCACATCACGCTTGATTTGCGACATTCGCCAAAGTCAATTGTTCTCAGTATTGTCATTTCATCAGGAAAAGATTTACACTCGAACAACGTTTACAAATTATTGAATTTTTTTATCAAAATTCGTGTTCAGTGCAAAACCGGTTTTTCGCACACTTCGTCCATTTTATGGTCGTCATAATCGGTGTGCAGAGCAATTAATTCAAGCCAGTGTAACACAATTTCGCACCAATTTCACGTTATTGGATATCAATCCACCAAATCGTATGCATAGAGGGCGTACAGAGTAAAATATTGTAGCAGCTAGTATTGATGAAGAAGACGAAATGTTTAACCGTCGCAGGGCACAGCAATTGGGATTGTGTTAAGGCCCATTTACATGTAAAATCAGTGGAATTCGTTTAACCATACCCACTTAAGCTCCGGTTTAGCTGACGCAAATGTTCAAGAAATCTTCAGTTCACCAGAGAAGGAGAATATTATTACCTTTATTATGGACTTGGACTTATTAACTTGGAAAAATACATAATGGGCGAGATGATTATAAAGAATTTTTATATTTATCATTTTTGTTTCTTGGAGAAGCACTTACTTATATCACTATAAGATAATTCCTTTAGTAACAAAAACATATATTAAGGCTGTTGTGCAAACAGAAAAACTAGTAAATATATCAAATATAAAAATCTTGTTTATTACATATGAAATGTGTTTCTATTTTAAACCTTTTCCGTGGTCTTTAACCAAAATTTCATCTTTTAAAAATATGAACTTAACTTCTCTGTGACAAGCTATATAATTATCTTAGATTCATTTCAGAGTAACACTTTTTTAAGTTTCTCTTTAATTTTTTCTTAATAAACTCTAACCATTGATTTAGCAAGCGGCAAATAATTATTTGAAATTGGTCCCTTTTGGTCGTTTAAGGGCTATAAAATTGTTAATTTTTTAATTATGATGACGTGCATACCTCATATTTTTCGTGTTTCATTGCTCTATAACCACAAATAGTGAAAAGTATAAAAAAACAACAGGTACTATGATGAGTAAAGCAACTTATGTAAAAACCGGAGCGCATAGGCAATTTTAATTACAGAAAGCATATTCATTTTGTCTATAAAATAATAGGATAATAATGGATAGGAAATAATAGGATTAGAAAATGATAATTTTTGATCTCAATTTAAATCCGAAACAAAATTAACACATATTTAATTGGTACATTAATAACAATTTTTGAAGTTACAATGAGTAACAACATATAATTTTAAATTTTCTGTTTTAAAATTTAGATTATTATCTGATAATATGTTTTTATATTGTGTAAAGCTTGAATACTTAAAATGTGCTGCTTTTATTATTTCAGTTTGGACCGGTTCATTTCGCAGTACTTTGTTAATTTCTTTTAGCTTCTGCAAACCTGAATTCTTTTTAATTTTGTTTTATTTGTTCATCAAATCGATCAATTTGTTGATCGCAGTACATTTTCAATATTTCTGAAAACCTCCTCAATTACTGTGAGGCTTTAATTGAGGAACAACGTTGAGGCTTCTAATTGCTCAATTTTGTTTGGAATAAATCTAGCATCCTTTTCTAATTCCGCTAAGACAATTTTTAATATATCGAAATTATTGGAACAATATTCTACTGCCCGTCACCACGTACCCCAACGTGTAACAACAGGTTGTAGTGGTAGTGGTAAATTTGGCGCCAATCTTTTAAAAACGCCTATTCTGGAAGGTGATTTTAAGAATATTTTTTTAAGTCGTTGATGATCGTGTCAACGTCAGAGAAAATTGATCGGATATACTCTGCAAGTCTATATATGCAACCCATGTCCAAGGCATGTTACATGTGTCAAGTTGGGGTAAAAAAGAGATTTATATTTCCCCATTACCAGCATCGATTACCGCTAACAACACGTCATCACGTTCGCAAGCACCATTGAGTATTTTAAAAGCGTTGTCAAAAGCAAGAGCCATTGTCGTACTATTGGATTTATCTACAAATTGGAAGTCTCCGAATTAATATTATCCAAATCCTTCCGTAAAATTCCAACTATAATGTTTGCAACGAAAGTCCAGCAGCGTCCGTTGTTTCATCGATAGACATTTAAATTTTTTTGCCTTTACGGTTTTCTTTTATTCCCGAAATTATATTTGCATTGCAAGAACTCAGATAACTTTTTCGAATGGTGGATTCACTAGGAATTACTTCTCCCGTGTATTTCTCTAGGAAAGGCCTTTTGAAATAAAATTTAAATTTTGATTGCAAAGTTAAATTAATATATCAATTTTTAACCTGAGAGCCACATTTTCTAATTTCCAGAAAGGTATTTGTTTAATTTAACATCGCATTCACATAGTGTGCACACTAATTTCCCGTCAGTAAGGCCAAACTCTTTTAAATATTTTATTAACAATTTTTCCGACATTACTATAGAGTGGTTGGAATAATTTAACGTTAACAATGTTTATTCAAACCATAATTCTTTTATTTTGCTAGACATACACATCCAAAGAAAACTAAATATGCATTGCATTAAAATCAAAAATTTGCGTATGTAAAATATGCGAAATATGCAAAAACTTTTTTTGTGGAAACGAATTTTAATGACACTCGAATCATAGTCTTCCAAAATTGAGACATCTCACTATAATTGATGAGATAGGCATTTCCGGCAAATCCGGTCTTTACTTATAACAATTACTTACAATTATCACTTACAATTACTTACAATTTTTTTGTGGAAAACAACCCGAAATTAATTTTCTACTAGGCCAATCACCTTTTTTTTTATTTCATTGAATTCGGCATACTAAAAAATACTTAGAAAATATTAAACCGGTATTACTTGAACGAGCTGAAGTGAAAGAGAGGAAACCCAATTTGAGCGATCCCTAAACGTGGTCCGATAGACCTAAAAATTTGCTTGAGGTCGTTTCTAATAAAAACGAGTATTTCGAGTCCTGATATATATATATATATATATATATATATATATATATATATATATATATATATATATATATATATATATATATATATATAGGGTGGCTGAGACCAAGTGTTACCAAATGAAAACGCTGTAATTTTTTTAATTTTGATTATTTTTTATTGAAATTTCTTGGAATATGTTGAAAACATATTACATTTTATGAAAAACTGTTACTGATCGATATGACCTCCTTTGGCTCTGACTATTTGATTCAGTCTTCCATAGAAAGCATTGCATGCTGACCGAACGTGAGCTTGCGCAATTTTATTCCATTCTCTAACAAGAGCTGACTTCAATGCATCAACAGTTTCGTATTTTTTAGTGGACACCTTACTCTCCAAAATAGACCATATGGAGAAATCCATGGGATTCAAGCCTGGTGAATATGGTGGCCATTCTTTCGACGAAATCAGCCGCGGAACACAATTTTGTAAAAATTGCTGTGTCGCTTGAGCTTTGTGTGACGGTGCCGAGTCCTGTTGGAATGTCCAACGGTTCGTACCAAAGTGTTTACGTGCCCAAGGTAGCAAAGCATCGTTTAGGATCTTTTGGCGGTACACCCCTCGGTTTACCTTGACTCCATGTTCGATGAAAACCAGAGGGGTGCGTCCATCTGCAGTCACTGCAGCCCAAACCATAACATAAGCTGGTGATTGCTTGCGCATGGCAACTCTTGTGTCCAAATTATCGTTGGACTTGTGCTCTAACCAAAAACGATCATTTTGTTTATTCACATACTGTTGAATGGTGAAAATTTTCTCATCAGAAAAGCCAATTTTTGGAATCTCATCATGTTCGGCCAAGGCCATCAATGCTCGTGTTCTTTCAAGCCTAACTTTTTTTGTGCCTCCGTAAGATCTTGAACTTTTTGTATCTAGTAGGGCTTCAAGTGTAGTTCATTTTTCAATATGGTTTGAATGCTGTTTCGTGAAACATGTAGACGTGCGGCTAATTGATTGGCACTTTGACGAGGATTTCGTTGAATTCGTTTCTTCACATTTCGTATCATTTCTTTTCATGTTGCTGTCTTTTTAGGACCGCCTCTGTTGCGTTTAGCGATGCTACCAGTTTCGTTGTATCGAGTTATGGTTCGATAAACAAACATTTTATTCACATTCAAATGCTGGAGCTGACGAACTATTGCTGTTTGTGAATTTCCACCCAAATACAGTGCAATTACACTATTACGTTTGAATTCCATTACGGTTTTTTTATGAAGATATTAATTTAGAACAATTATTTGTTGACCACATGTAAACAACTAACCAAACTTCAATCTGTCAACAAATTGACGCGCGAAAATGACAACTACACAAATGACAGCAGAGTAAAGTCAGTAACATTTGGTCTCAGCCACCCTGTATATATATATATATATATATATATATATATATATATATATATATATATATATATATATATATATATATATATATATATATATATATATATATATATATATATATATAGGCCTAGGATTTATATATATATATATATATATATATATATATATATATATATATATATATATATATATATATATATATATATATATATATATATTATATATTGAAGGCTCTGATTTAAGAATCAAAACGGTTTCCATCATGCGGCTCCCTCTGCTGGCCTTACAGTAAGTCTAAGTCATGCTGTGAGTCCAGTTTTTAAGAACTTGTTCGATGATTTCGACGCCTATTTCAATAATAATAATAATAATAATAATAATAATAATGTTTTATTACAAATGTATAAGCCTGAGCTTTGTACAGCAACATATTTACAATTTAATAAAATAAATGAATGAAACAATAATAATTATGTTACATATTAAAAACTATGGTAATAACATATACAGAAATATATACAACAATAAATGATACAAAATGTTTACAAATTTGTACAATTTAAACATAGCAAAAAATTATTTATCCGCTATTAAATTAAATATAACTTTTTTTAAATTATTAACAGAGGTTATTTTTTTTACCGCAGATGGTAAACTGCTCCAAGTGACAATCGCCTTTATTAAACTCGAATTATTATAAACATTAGTTCTGTGGTAAATTAATATTTTTTGTTCGTAATGACTGAGAGAAATTTAATTTATCATTCAAGTACAATGGACATCCTGATTTAATTATTCGAAAAATTAATAGAGCAGTCCTATAACGATAAAACTCAAACAAGTCACAACCAAGAATCGAATGTTTAAACTCAGAAACGTGATCAAATTTCTTTAGGTCATGAACATAACGTACACAATTGTTAAAAGTAACCTGAAGCAAACGTTTTGACGAACTGTCACAATTTGAAAATAGTGCATCACAATATGAGAAAGTTGGTATAATCAAACTTTTGACCAAGTATATCCGTAAGTCAACTGGACAAATTTTTTTATTAACCTTAGCGAGTATAAACTATAATTAACTCGCTGACACAACGAACTTACATGATCATTCCAAGTTAACTTTGAATTCATGATTAGACCTAGGTTATTAACATTAGGAACAAATAAAATAGTATCATTGTTTAAAAAGAGTTCAGGTACAATACTATGGGAGCCATTTTTCGAGAAAAATAAAGTTTTACTTTTAGTTGGATTTATGGTGAGTGCATTATTTTTGGACCATAGCGAAACATTGTTAAGATCGTGATTCAGATATCTCACAATTTCATATATATTCGACAAGTCACCGCCAATATATAATTGCAAATCATCAGCATAAAAATGATAATGACAATTTAAAATATGCAGGTAGATTATTAATGTAAATAGAAAAATGCAAAGGATCCAAAATTGATCCTTGAGGAACACCAACAAAACCATCGCGTAGGTTGGAAATATCATCACCATGTTTTACAAATTGTTTGCGATTATTGAAATATGAATGTAGCAATAAAATAGCAGAATTAGAGAACTTATAATACAACTGAAGCTTTTGAAGCAATTGTGTATGATTAACACAGTCAAAAGCCTTAGAGAAGTCCAATAGTACTAAAATCGCAAATGAACTTCACTTATCCATAATAGCAGAAATATCATCAACTATATGAATAAGTGCGGTTGTAGTACTATGACCAGATTTGAAACCCGATTGGAATTTACAAAGAAAATTGAAACAATTAAGATGCTCAAGCATTTGTATCTGCATAATTTATTCCAAAACTTTAGAAAGGGCTGGCAAAATACTGATCGGCCGAATGTCAGAAACAGTGGAAATAGCATCTTTCTTAGGAAGAGGAATAATCACGAATAACTGCCGCAATGTTTTGTTTTAAAGCTGGAATTGTCTCAGGATTATTAAAAATTATAGATTGTTCACATTCATAGCTTCGAGTTGAGGCCATAAAACGTTGGTCTGCATGGGTCTGTAACGGTAGTTGGGCCAAAAATGGGCCAATTATGCCACCACTCCAAAATCCACACCAAACAGTCACTCTCGATGAATGCATTGGCTTCTCTACGACTACGTGTGGGTATTCCGAACCCCAAATCCGGCAGTTCAGTTGTCAAAATTTCACGCAAATCGTTCAAAAAAGTGTTGTCAATGATTTAAAAACAAACTAATAGAAGCCCCACCCTTTATATATTTGTATTAGTAATAAACATAACCGAATAGTCTAGCAAAGGTTATGCACTTTGAAGATAATTCTTGTATGTGCTTAAAATAAATAAATCTTGTTTATTTTATTATTATTATGACCATTAAAACTGGTTTAAGATATAATGATCAGTTTATACAAACTATGCACCTAATCTCATTTTCATATATTTATGAACTAGCTTATGAGGCTATCTAAGAAAAAATTCTTGGAAAAATTTACAGATCTCTATGCGATCCAACGTTTCCCTCGGACCGTACCGGTTTGTGTTATTACTTGTCTACCTATTTTTATTTTTTATATGGTAATGGTATTTTCTATTTTATTTTTCTTCTAAATAAATACTCGTAGACAAGGTTATTTGACGGTATTTATGCTGCATTCTAATTCTTGTTTGAAATTTTAGTTCATTGATCTGTATACGTGCAATTGATACTATGCATTTTGTTTATATATACAAACTTCAATTAATCAAATTAGATTCACCTGAACCAACTAGGAGTATAACATACATGTTGGATGTTATAAGAGCAATGCCATTCATTACTGTAACTAAATGCATGTATGAATATTATTATCAAACATTAAATGTGCGTTAATTGATTTGTAGTTAGCAGTTCTCGTTTATTCGTACTCATACATAAAATAAAAATATTTTTGCGGAAGTACCAATATTATTTTTCAAAGCTTTTCTACTTGCGTTCGTACGTAATGTCCCATTACCTTGCTGTTTTTTAAACGTGCAGCGCAGGTAAAGTAGGGTAGGCTCACATTTTACTTTGTTTTACAAATAATTTATTTAACAAATTTTAAAACTTGAGTTTTTACAGTTTTTTGTTCGGTAAACCGCAGAAGTCCGAGGAGGTGGTTTTCAAAAATTCTACGTGGTTGTCTGTGATTTCGAGCACACTAAATTGATGCTTCACTTCAGTTCAGACGTGAAGATGAAACTTCAGACATAAGCTTTTCCATAAATTTGGAGGTCCTAATAATGTTTCTGCCAAATCGATCCATTGGAAGTCGCAGTCTTGGGGCTTTTTTCGTTTTTTAAAACACAGATTCTAAATTAAATTTTCGCAAAAGTAGTCCTTTTTGTTTTTTTTTAAAATTTAAGCGGAATGATTTTAAATAAATATCTGTTTTCTACGAGAATTTGGTCAAATATTGTTTTTATCTCTCGAAATAATTTATTCACAATTTACATACATTCCCGGTAAACTAAAGTCAGGTATTGGCTATCTATAACGTACACCACCTCTATGAAGTTGTCTCGGTGAATTTTCTCGAAAAATGATTATCGTTAAATATGGCAACACTATTATATATTTACAGAACTATAACTATCTAGTTAGAAACAATCCTGATAGTTATGGATATATAATTAGGCATGCTGCATACAAAATAATTATATAATGAGATTAACTAGAATGTATAGTAAATTATTATTAGTTTTATAATATTAAAGTAATAACACGAAATTTCCATACTAATAATATAACATTTTGCGACAATTAATTATATCAACTAGAAAGTAAATTACTCCAAAGAAATCCACATTAAAATATTTATATAACTTATAATAGAATAATTATAATAGAAAATGGCACATTGATTCCACAAGGCAAATTTTAGATCTACATGTCTGAACGGTTGGTGTGGGATTTGTAGAGGAAGAATTCGCCTTCCACATGCCAATATAGCAAATTGATTTCAGAGGCAAACTTTAGATATAGCCGTCTGAAGTTATAGTAAATATTTGAACTCACAGTAGACATTAATAAATAGAGCACGCTTGGTATGGAATTTGTAGCAGAATTCACCTTTCGCATACCAAAATAAATTTTAGATATAGCCGTTTGAAGTCGCAGTAGACATCAATTAATAAAGCACGGTTGTCATATATCAAATAACAGAGTACGCTTGGTATGGAGTTTGCAGAGTTAGAATTCACACTTCACATGCCAAAATGACAAATTAATTATATTCAATTTGGTATAATGGCATGTGCAAGGTGAATTCGTCTTCTACATACTCCATATTATCTGAGTTCGGTTAATTGAATTAAAAGTGACTTTTAACTCTTTAAATTCCATACCAAGCGTGCTCTGTTAATTATTATCTTCTGCAACTTCCGACGGCTACACCTACAATTTGCCTAATATAATCAATTTGCGGTTTTGGCAAGTGAAACATGAATTCTTCCTCCATAAATTCTATACCTCTTCCATATCTCTTAATTGATATCTACTTTGCCTTCAGACCGCTATATCTAAAGTTTTTAGCATAGAAACAATTTGCACTTTTGTAGGTATATAAAGTAATAGAATAAAGATAAATGTTACCCTAAAAAATAAGGGATAATTAGATGAAGAAGTATAATAGACATACAACAGTCATCATGGAATAATACCAGCGAAATCAAAAGGATATTAAAAGGTACAAATAACCCAAAAGAAATTAAAGAAATAGTTTTAGAGAAATCAAAAATCAGGACGAAATGGTAGCATACGAATGGAAGCGAATAAGTAGAGAAATAAAGAAATAAAGAAAATAGAAAATGAAGCAACGAACTCTTACCTACGATCATTAACATATAAGTGATCAAAGAAATAAATACAAAAAAGCGTCAGGCTTTGACCTTATAATAGGAAAAATCCTTCCCAATGTAACAGCTTCTCAAAATTACTTTTGCAAAATTGACCATAATATTCTACGCAGCACAAATATACATCAATGGTATGGAAATTTGCGGAAGTGATTATGATGTCTTAGTCAGGAAAACCAACCAACGTTTTATAGACCAATATCACTATTACCTATTATGTCAAAATTATTTGAAAGGCTCCTATTAGAATGAATGAAACCGTCAATTGTAAGTAAAAAAAACTCATCCCTATACACCAATATGTTCCTCGAGATAGACATTCCACAATAGATGAAGTTCATAGAATAACGGATATCATATATAAAAAGCACGTAAAGAAAAGTGGATCTGCAACAGATTACCTTGACGTGACTCAGTTAAGTCTGCCGTGACGGTCTATTGCTGAAGCATAGGAAAGTTTTACCACCACAATTCTGCCACCACTTGAACCATACATTACAGACAGATACTTTCGTGTTAAGGAGGAACAAGTATACTCACAAATTAAAGAGATGAAAGCTGGAGTGCTTACGACCAGTATACTGTATCACTTATGTTCATAAGCGATATTCCACTAACTGATAATACAACAATTGGTACCTTTCTGATGACACTGCTATCATATCAGTAGGTTGTCACCTAGAGGAGCTTCCATAGAGAAAGCTACTAACAAACTTCAAAGTGCGATAGATAGATGGCGATTAAGTTGAACGAAATAAATTTCGTACGTATTGACTTGTCCAACAGGAACGAAACCCAATTGCCTATGGTACTAAATAATGTTCCATAGGTATGAATATAGATGCTAAACCGATGGAAGGTATGTTAGAAAGAATGTGAAGGGCTCAGACAAAACACTGAAAAACGTACTGCCTTTTGGAAAGAAACTCCCAATTGTCAACACATAATATACTGAAGCCGTGTAAACAAATATTGCAGCCCGTATGGACGTATGGTATTCAGCTGCAGGGTTGTACTAAGCCGAGAAACCTGAATGTAACATAGTGATTTTTTCGGGATGACACTGTAAAATGTTGCGATTTTGGTATGGTAGCATTGCCATCGCATTTCTTTGCGATATTTTTCAGACCAAGTTCACAGACATGGTTTTCTTTGTGAGTGTTTTTCTATATTTTCTTTAATAAGACTCAAAATTAGTTCGAAATGATCAACACTCATACGAGTTGTTTGATGAAAGTGTTCAGGATCATTCTCTTTTATATTTATATTACCCGAAAAATCTTCGATTGTCCCTAAACAAATTTACAGATCTAATCCACCAATGTCTATGAGAAGTTAATGATTTATACTACTCATAACTTATGTAAATAGTGTTTACAATTTTTATTAGTTTGCTAAATCCATTTTCAAATTAATACTTTGTTTGTTTGTAAAAATTGTATTTTGCACTGCAGTTGTACTTTTCACAATTTGACATTGACAAATGAAATATTTTAGGGTTATGTTGTTATTATTAGCCTTGTTTCATTGCTTCACCGCTGACGTTTTTGTTGTATTTATCAAAGCGGCGTCGCCGGCCGCATACACGTTTATTTAAGTGTTACGTTATTTACACGTTACCCTCACATTGCGTCGGAGGCAGATTTAAAATTAAACACCTAACAGAAAATTAAAAAAAATATTTCGTGAAAATTAGAAAATCAATTACTCAAAAATTTCAAATTAAAATGAATATTTAAGTAAAATTTATTAATATTGTAAATACAAAACTTTTTTAAATCATTATGTTAATAACTTTTTAATTTGAGGATTATATTTAAAACATTTATTAATAATTTTATTACAAATGTATTTTGTATCATCGTTATTTTAAAATTAAAATTTGATAAAAACTAAGTTTTGTTAAAAAATATCGATTTTGATAGTCTTAGCTATCATCAACAAATGAGATGAAATTACTCGAACATCAAGTCCGCTTGTAATATTAGGTCGTTTATTTTGTACGAACAAAATATGCGACCTAATTTACAACCGACCTTTATGTACCAGTAACTTCATCTCATTAGTAATTTGCAATCTAATGATGATAGTTATGTTGTGACTAGCTTGTTTTTGTTTTTATAAATTTCCAACTCTTAAGTCCGATTCATCGGGTTATTGTTTTGTGAAGAATTTCTACATTTGTATTAAAATTTGTGTATTTAATCAAAAACTGTATTTTGTTTTATTACGATAGCAAATAATTATGTAAAAACCCAAGTAATAAGCATACACAATAAATGTATTATCACACTTGAATGGCAAAGTTTATTAGTTTCTAATGGAGGGTGTATATGGGAGCCTAATTCGAAAATGATAAATTTCAAACATAGTGACTATTTAACCTGAAACAATATATTAACATAATATATTAAAACTTTCTGCACAAAAGAGCATCTAAATTAGAATTAATGTTCCTTTATAGTAGACTATTTAGAATCAACTTAGCACGGAAATTTCATACTATTTTCGGCCCTAACTGTGCGTTCTCGTTTGATATTGATTTGCAATTATTTGCAATCGATTTTTTTGATAGTACACATTCAAAATAATTTCGTTTCGGTATATACATTTTTATACACATGCATTCACATTCATTTCACATACAAAATTACAAAGGGATTTGCAATCAAAAGTAGTCGGACATACAACTTTGCATTTACAAAATGAAACCCAAAATTTCCCAAACTCATGAAGAGAAATTTTCAACTCTGCAATAAACACAGCATGTTTATGTTTTGAAAACAAACATTGTTGTGCTATGTCAAAACTTTGTTCTAATACATGGCCTTGGGATGATTTTTATTAGTAAATATTCATTTTTTTAATGTTGTTTGACATTTGATATGGGAAAATGTTTAATGTAATTGGATTTAATGTTGCTCGCAGAATTTATTAAATATTTGTAATAGCGAAGCTCATTGCGACGTTGCTTATCTCTGATGATTTTATTTTTTCTGCCGTTGGGAATTGTATTGTGGCCATTAACCAAAAATCTATTGAAAATTAGTTTTATTTATGTTATTAGTACGAGATTTGTTTGGAAAACGTCAACATTTTTCATATAATAAATGAAAACAACACACAAATACAACTACTTGATATAAAAATGACCCTCTTTGGGGGGGTCGTTGATTGAGTTATGTTTGTTCAAAGTGGATAATATAGATGATGTGTTTTATGTATGTATTGGAGATAATAAACACGATTTTATTATTTATTAGAAGTTTAGAACTGTCATGCCAAAATGACATTAACTGTGAACTCCACGATACGAAAATTTGTTAATATACTCGTATTTCCGATCGAATAATCGACACATAAATGAGCTATTAAAATATATTAATTGATATTTAAAACACATAAAATCTTTAATTTATTTACAATTTAACACACCAATTGACGTTTCTTTTCGTATTGGTATTAGTTCCATCAAAAAAAGACTTAGGAACAAATGTACATTTTTGAAAATTGATGTATATAAAAAAAATTGATTTTTCTCTCAAATAGAACAAATTTTTTGATGTTTTTTGGCAAATAGAATACCACATAAGGTTTGTTTGTTGCTTAACTTTACAATTTTATTAGAGATTTTTTGAATATTTTATTGATTTTTTCGATAAAATTTTACTCGAATGCGCCCTTTTTACGCGTAAATTTATTACAAAAATAATCAAACCACCCTATTATGGTTTAAATTCATTTTTAGCATAGTTTAAATAAAATTAAATTGAATTATGTGCCTATTCCACGATGAAAAATTATTTATTCCGTAAATTTTAATAGAAAAATGAAAGAGAAGATCTCAATAAATTGTTTTAGAGTGGCAGAAACAAAAAATTGTTTATGGGATAATTTTTTAGTTAAATTTTGTCATTTTGAGGACAACATAACCTGGTTACTATTTTTTCCATTTTATTTGAACACGTACCACGATTTTTTCAGTAACAATTTACTGAAGTGTTTTTTTGTTTCATTTTGGTATATGGGAAACTATATTTTTACCTCGCTCTTTTTTACTGTGAAAATATGATTCTTTGTTGAATAGAGGCTTTAATGAAACAATTGTAAATGTTAAATATACTCGTAGTAGCAATTTTTATTCTTAGTTTACTTTGGAAAATCGATCTTCCTTAGTTAGTTTACTGACAGAAAATTGTTTTAAAAATTCAATTTAATTTGAAGATTAAATTGTTTGAACCAATTGTTAAACCAAACCAATATTTGAACCAAACATAACGCCCTTTATATAGTTTAAATCATGCAAATGCTGCAGAAAAATAATTCACAATTCAGAAATTGTGTTTTATCTTAACGAGCAAATAGAAAGAAACTACAAAATTAATTTGTAAGTAGTTACAGTAGTAGTAGTAAGTATTATACCTTATTACATATATGCATACCTATTTGTATACAAAAACATATGAACAACATTTCTCCCCACAGCTACAAAATTCAAAACGGTTTGGTAATAAGTAAGTGATCTGACAAGACATACAATATTAATATTGAAATAAAATTTTGTTAAATATTTTAATCACGTTTCAAATACTGAACATAATTTAATTATACTTAAGTTTTATATAACTTACAAATAAGTAATATTTCTTATTGTTGTTGCAATTAGGTTTGATAAAATAAATTGTAATTATTAAATTGGAGGTCGTCGAAGAAATATTATAAAAACGTAATCCAAAAACTAATTGGAATTTTCATAAATTTATGGTTATCATTGATATAAACACAGATTAGCTGATTAAAAAGTAAATTAATTACATATTGCTAAGTTGCATCTAAATGATTAAAGTTGTATCACGATTTACAATGCATCAATTTATTCTGTTATAACAACTTGATTTCCTGTATCTTTAATTCCATAACAAAGACGATAATGTAATTATAATTAAGATCTTTATTAGATATACGAGTATCATCATGTATAATGTTAATAAGTTATTAATATTAATAGTATTCATACACACATACAATAATTATTCTTAAAGTGAGAAAAGTATTTTTCTCAATGCGAATTATAGTGGTCTAATACCATGATTTGCAGAGTGGTGATTCCCGCCAGCCACCACTACAGAGATCTTCAACTATACGTAATTTGCACTTCTAAAACTAGAATCATAACTAATATATTACATCACCAGAATTAGTACCAAGGTTACCATTTGGATAATTTTATTCTTATAAACTAACCAATCCGTAACTAACCAATTAATAACTAATCTACGAAATTCAATAGGGATTTATAATTTCACATATTTGGTCGGTTTGCATTAGTGACTCAACAAATCAAATGTATTACAGTACGTAAGCAGATAATTTGAAAATTATATTAAAAAAATGTATATGTAAAATCGTATTCAAAAGCCTTAACGAGTTTTATAAATTTTCAACTCGGTTTTTTTGAACCAAATAAATATTTTGTTTTGTCTAAGAATACAAAAATCGCAAAATCTTTAAATTGATCATACCATTAGTTTCGTCTGTTCGTCCAATTATCCAAATTTGTACAAAATTTATTTTTAGAATAAATAATTTACTTCGAAACAGCATTGCCAATAATTCAACCTTGAGAAGCATTTTAAATTTTTTTGGTTACTATTTTGAAGTTTTATTAATTATTTCATATTTATGTCATCCCCCCACCCTTATTCTTGTGCAAAAAACCAACCTTTGAAATTATAAAACTCATTTACTTCAAAATTACTTCTTTCGAAGTTCTTATGTTTTTGTAAGATTACCATTAATGACGTATCTGAAAACTGCGTCATAATTTCTGTCAAACTGGAGTGTTGAGAACGTAGCAATTTAATACATTTTGGCAGAACTTTTATGAAAGATTAACTTTTTCTCAAAATTTGAAAAGTATAGTCAAAGTTTTATGAAACAAATTAGCAAATTATTATAAATTCGCTAAATTTGTTCAACATAATTTCAGGTTTTGTGGCAATAAAAAAGAAAAAATAACCTCACTTCCTTTTAATTTTGATAGTTGAATAATATTAAGATGCGCACATTGCAGTCTCCTATTTCATAAAAATCTGTTTTTTTTATCCCTGCAATCTGTTCTGGGGCCAAGGCTCTCCCAACTCTTTCGTGGTTTGTTTTTCCGTCCTTACTTTTACGCCATTGTCGGCCAATTCGAGGACGTACGGTTATAGATCCAACTTTATCACCATCTACACATTGCATAGCTCCATACCAGCCTATACTGGCATGGAAAATGGGTCGGCCCATGAATTTTTTTCTCCGAAAATTCCTTTTGCATCCTATCTTGCCCCTATCGGGATTCGAACTCGGTACCTCCCGATCCAAATGCCAAAACTTTATCCACTGTGCCATTTGGTCGGTTAAAAATCTGTTTGTACTACCTACAATAAAACACTATTTTTTGAACTGGTATCAATGCCTTTTTTCATTGAAACTCATTACAGTGGTTGCGATACAAACATTTGTCTAGATAGAAAATGTAAAGTATGTAAATGTGAGTCTTCTCGCGCGTGAATTGCTTTTGGCACACGAATGATACTCGCTTCGCTCATTTAATTTTCGTTCTCGTGCAAACAACAGGCGGTTTAGGCCCTATAAGCAAAACTAACTACATAAAGTACTGGGAAAAAAAATTGGGCAAACATATTTTATTGCAAATTGAAGTCTTTTTTTACTAAAATTACAAAACTTTTGAAAGCAATTGGCTTATTGTTTCATTTTAAATACATGTATGACGTAATTTTTGAAAAAAAAAAAATTTACCTGCAATTTAGGGGAAAACCCCGAAATAGCCTAAATATTCAAAATACGTTGATTGGGGTTAAAGTAATGGAATAATTGGCACCTATTTTTTAATTTTTGTTTTATTTTTTATTGATTTATAGAAGTTCTATCTTTAATATTAATATTTTGTTGGATCGCCTTTTGTTTTTATTACACCGGTACAACCCCGCAACTGATGTGCAAAAAATTGGTCAAGCAATTATTTTATTTTACGCCTACCGTTCTTGGCCGTCATTAGGGTGCAGATGTTTTATTGCCTGTAATTTTTTTTGAAGTATTAATAGTGCTTATTTTGTAAGATTAAGTTATTCTGTAAGCGATCCTAGTCAAATAAAGAATAAAGTGCAACTTTAGTTTAAAAAATGGGAAAAGTTAGTGAGCAGTGTAAACGCAATATGTTGATTTTGGCACGAGAAAATTTAACCACACGTGAAATAGCAGAAAGATTAAACATTCCTAAAAGTACTGTCGCGTGGAATATTAAAAAAATGAGAGAGATGGGCAGTACACAAAGAAAGAAAGGCTCTGGAAGGCCCAGAAAGACAACTCTAGTGAAAGACCGTTTCATAATGTTACAATGTCATTGGAACCATTTTAATACTTCATCGGACATAAGACGGGATGTTGAGCGAATAACGAGAAAATAAATTTCAGCCAGCTTAGTGAGAAAAAGACTTGTTAAAGCTGGTTTGAGAGCACTTAAACCAGTTCAGAAGCCTGAGTTCACATTACCAGTGAAAAAAAAACTTTTGCTATGGGCCCAGGAGCATGTTTCTTGGACTCCAGAGATGTGGAATGATGTGATTTTCTCCGACGAACCAAAATTCAAGCTGCATGTTGGAGATGGAAGAATTCTTGTAAGAAGAAAACCGGGCGAGAGGCTTAGCAACGAATGTCTTTTAAGACTTCTACCGAAAAATGAAGGAATTATGGTCTGGGGATGCTTTTCTGGAAATTAAACCGGTCAATTGTGCTTCCTTAGTTCCAACATTACAGCAGCTGTTTATCTGCAGGTCCTACACAACGAAATTGAGCCTTCTGTGTTAATGCTTTTTGGCGAGACTTGCAAATTTATTTTTTAACATTACAACGCTCCGTGCCATACGCCAAAGTTGTGAGTTATTAATTTTGAATTGTAGATAGAAAAATTGCCTATCAGATAAACATAAAAAATTTGTTAAAAACTTGTTTTTTTTCTTATCTCTTCATTTAAACATAAAAAAGTACTTCGAAGAAAGAAGTATCGATGTGTTGAGCTGGCCCCCGTATAGTCCAGACTTAAATCTAATTCAAAATATTTGGTCTATAATGACGCTAGAAGTAGCAAGAAAGCGCCCAGAATCGATTCAAGCTTTAAAAAGTTTGTTCAAGATGATTTGGGAATCCATACCTCCTACGATTTATCAAATTCAATGAATCGGAGGTGTATCGCTGTAATAAAAGCAAATGGCGGTCCAACAAAATATTAGTATTAAAGCTAGATCTTCAATAAATCAATAAAAAACAAAACTAAAATTAAAAAATAGGCGCTTAATTTATTCCAATACTTTAACTCCAATCAACGTATTTTGAATATTTTGGCATTTTTCGGGTTTTTTCCCCTAAATTGCAGGTAAATAAGTAAAAATGAAAATGAATAATTAAAATGAAACAATAAGCCAATTTCTTTCAAAAGTTTTGTAGTTTTAGCGAAAAAAGACTCCAACTTGCAATAAAATATGTTTGCCCAATTTTAATTTTTTTTTCCGAGCACTGTATAGAATCGTGAGTATATGAGGCAATACTTTAAAATAAAAAAATATATTTTTAATGAAGTAGAATCTATTTGAAGGAGAATCAAAAGACTTTCAAGAAGTGACTTTTGAAGCGATGGAGAAGGTTATAAAATTTCTGGTTGGTGTCGTAATTTTTTAAAATGAAGAAATAAGCCAATTTTTACTAATGCACTATTTTTTCACAGCAATCTTGAAATTAATATGTCGCATTTATTAATGAATTAAACTTATGGACCATTTTCCATTTAAGTGACAATTTTATTTCGAATAAAAGAAGAAAACTATACTGTATAAGGATAATAATTACGGACTTGTTACTATAGTTTATACAAATTTTTATTTTATTTTTCGTTTACTCATTGTTTCGTTTTTATTTGCGACAATTTTTCATTATTTATACATAATACCAAATATAGTCGACCTAAAATTGTGTATGTGTTCCAACAATATGGCTTGTAGAATACATTTGTGTTGGTTTCGAATACATACAAACCGTAGTACGCAATGCTGATAGTAGTGAATAATGTATAGCAATTATTGGATATGTATAATTGATGAAACAAAAGTATAATGAGTACATATTTTATACAATAGCTGTGGGCAAAGTTTATTAATACATGCACCTATAAAACTATTATTATATTATTATTGTTATTCATTTTGCCGATATGTGGAATGTACTAAAAACTTCATTCTAACAAGTACGTCTTCTGGAAAATTTGGTAAAGTAAAAGCTTTTCTATTTTCAGAATATGGTGTAGAATCAATTGCAGTAAAAAGTATTATTCTTATTTAAAAAAATTTATGTCTGTTTTAGACTGTCGGTTATGTCGATTAGACTTGATCTTTATTAATTCTAATGAACAAAGCGTCATTTTGTACGGTTCTCTCTAAACCGTCGTGTGCAATATAATAGGGAAATAAAATATTTTGTGGATCATAACTACTGCAACATTTGAAATTTACCTTAATAAGCTATATTTATTTGAAATTTCTAATCAGACAACTAAGCGAACCATTGAATAGCGATAATATTGTTTTCTTGGAACCAATAGTTTACCATCTTCGCCATGTGTTTCGGATCAATATGCTGCCGACTCAAATGCTATAACATTATTAGGTTTTAATGAATTAACAAAATTAAATTATTTTACTATCGGTTTCTGACTTTACAAATTCAAGCACTGTGAATCGTGGAAAATTTATCGCGAAAAATCAACATTGGGCGCATTCAGGGCACCCAACAGTTGGGAACATGTTGAGTAAAATCAAAGCCAACGTTATGAAAATGTTTAGTACTATGAAATTTTGAAATCAAATTGACGATGATTTCACTAATCATGATGCCAACAGTTGGCGGTCCTGAACGCGCCCATTGTATTTCTTACGATAAACATATAATTTCAAAAACAATCAACTTCAATCGAAGTATCATAGAAAGCTTCTATGATTTTCATACGACTCACTTAAAATTATATGATTCTTTACTGGGTGTCCGGATTTTGGGAATCTGGCGAGAGGATCGATTTTTATCATCTGAGTTACAGGGTGTTTAAAAAATTAAAAAATACATTCACTTAACTATTATCCAATTATTTATTTTCGATATCAAAACTTATATGAGTATCCTCTGAATAAACCGTCCGGTACCAGATTAACATTCCAAACTTGGACACCTGGTATTTTATATGATTTTTAGAGTTAGGCTTATTCAGTTAATTCGCCCCAATCGAGTATGTTTTTTATGTCATACATCTTAACATGTGAGACGGTGGCGGGGTTTGCTACCTGTTTAGTGTATTTATTTATAATATTTTATTCGATACATTTTTAGTATGAATTCACACTGACGTCTCTGCTTATGATATTCATCATATTACAGACTCACATGATATATACATTTCAGAAGAGTAGTTCGACAATATTATAGTTTTTCAAAGTTTTAAAACATTTTTTTATGAAACCTCATTCAAAACAAAAGGCACCGCGAATTTAAAACGCCAGAACTAGTGCATTGGTCACGATTTGTATACACATCTCCCGAGGTAGTACCGCGTTAAATTCAAATTTTCAATACCTACCATTAATTTTTTTAAAGAGGAACTTAAAAATGTTATATTATCGCCAAATGTATTGATTTATGCTTTATAAAATGAAAAAAAAAACCTAATATTTCTGAGATACCTGATCTCTTGGACATTGAACGACGAGCTTTTGTCAGAGAAGATGTGGCACTGTTAGCAACAAATTATAGGTATCATCCTGAACACGAGCACAAATTGGCACCGGCGTTCGCCATAGTGATCCCACAGATAAAATCAAGAAATAACATTATGTTAAAAGGCAAATGAATTTTTTAAATTAGCTTTTAGGCACTTTCGATATGTTTTATATATAAAATAATTTAAGAATAGACCAGTTCCTTCATAATAATCAAAGTGTTGTCGCTGTTATTTTTGTAAAGAAATACAAATATTAATTTTTTTGAATGACTTGTACTTTTTGACATATTTTAGCGAGTGAAATCATATTTAAAAAGATTTTAATTTATTAGATTATTAATTTTTCTTCGTATTTCTCAGGATCTACTCTACAACATAGATGAAAATGGAGGTTATATTCTACAAATATTAAACCGTCTGAGAAATAAACTTTATCAAAACGAATCTCAAACTGCAAACGGAACTATAAACAAAAAAAGATTAACTGGTGGCGCCACTAAGTTATTAAACCCAAGTTTTGAAACAAAAATTGGCGAATTTGGTGAGTTACATATATTTTTTATTTTCATCTTTTGATGAAAAAATTATCATTAGTATTTAAACTGGTTTACTCATTTTCACCACAAGAAATTCTTAAATTATAATTTCTTATTGTTGCATACCTCTGTCAGGCTAGCAATTAGGTTAATGAGATTATGTCATTTTTCTGTAGCACAGTAGATTTGTTTATCTCATAATAACTCAAAACGAAACGAAATTAAATAACCTGGTTTCTGGCATTCGCCATGAAAACTCGAAAAATGTACTAATCTCGTTTACCTAATTCCAAGCCTGTCTGCGGTATTGTAAACTGCTTTTATTTCTCTTATAAGTTTAACATATTATATTATAATTTAATTTTTAGATATCTTTTGATTTTCAACTTCAAACGGAAAACTCATCAAACTTTATTGAAATTTTTGCGAAAGTGGCGCTGGTAATACATCTGGAGAGGATTTAAGGGAATTTCTACTGTAAAGTTATTTGAACTAGGATGTACTATTTTGAATATTTAGAATATTGTAAATAAGGCTATAACGTAATTTTTTGTAATTTTTTTCTAGAATGGGCACCACCATATCAAAAAATCTTTCTTTTGTTGAGTTAACTGCCACAAACTTCTTTGGGAAAATCGTCGGCTTATACTAAAAGACAACCTTCAAAAACTGCATTGTCAAGCTGATGCTGTTCAAAAAAGCATTTTTACTTCGCCTTAAGAAACATGCAAATAATCCAGTTTTCTAATACGTTTTCTAATAAGAAATGATAGCTACTGTATGGTTAAATAGCAGTTACTGTTTGGAAAAGGCATACAGGTTAGGAAGAAAGTTGAAAACAAATATTTCATGCTCAATTTTAACTTGTACAGTTCCGACTTATTAAAGATTTTTTAAATTAAAAATCAAACAAGCGATTTAGTTATATATTTTAATAAAATTGATAAAATTATACAATATAAAATGAACGAAACGAAAATAAAATTTACTTTTATTTAAAATAAATTATTTTTGTACATGACACGTTTTATTGTTCGTTTCATGTAGTTGCGAGTAAATAAAATTAAAAAATTTCGCGTTTCAATTGTTAATGTAACTCACATTATCCTATAAATTTGTTTCAGTAAACTACACAAATCTTTTGAAAAGTATTTCATTTACAAGAAAAACGATTAAGAACTAAAAAATTCAAATAAATATTGCAACCTCACATTCGGTTTCCAAAACTTAAGTGGAAATGACGTTTTTTGACGAAAAACTGATTATCAACAAAAATTTGAACGACGCAATGTGCAGATGTTGATAAAATTAAACCTATATCCGTACGGCTTTGATTTGGCAGACGACTGCATAAGGTAAGGACGTGAAAAGCGAACTGCGAAAGAGTTGGAGTGCTTCGGTCCCAGAACAGATTGCAAAGATTAAATAATAATAAAAAAAATGTCTCTTTACAGCCCAGACGAAATCATTGATCTGGAAGAAACTTCATATTTAAGCTTTTCCGTATATTGGGAGATCCCAGTAATTTGTTGCAAACCGCGAATCATGCCAATTTCGCAACTTCCATTGGAGCTATTTTGTTTTCTGCAAGTATTTTGAAAGCTATACGAAACAACGATTAAAACAAAAAGATTGTAAGTTAAATTTCAAACAAAATTTGTTCAGATCATTTTTTTAAAATTTTATCGAAAATAACGAGTTTTGATAAAAAAACTTTAATTCACGAAAATTCGGTATCCCTACAGTCCAGGTGAATTGAATAATCCGAATGACACTTCTTACTTCTCCTTACGAAATGTAATGAAAATCTGTGTACCAAAAGTGGCCGCTTCCGTAGAAGATTTTTCTATTTTGCAATGAAAAGTATAGCATTTTATGAAATTGACAAAGAATTAATAGATTTAAATAAGGTTAAAAATA
Organism: Nephrotoma guestfalica; assembly: GCA_963691935.1. Taxonomy (NCBI): domain Eukaryota; kingdom Metazoa; phylum Arthropoda; class Insecta; order Diptera; family Tipulidae; genus Nephrotoma; species Nephrotoma guestfalica. The sequence goes on from OY829913.1 coordinate 176,455,749, forward strand.
AAATTTCCAACCGTGTTGGTTTTCTGAAAGTTGTATTGTACAAGACAGATTTTTTCAAAACTCCGGTAGTTTTAATTTTTCGCTTTAGAAATCAAGTGTGGTGTATTCGACATCGATAGAAAGAAAGCCGGCTGTTGGCCACAAAATATTCATCGCTCCATTTATTACTTGAAAGCCGGTCTGGAATATATTTCAATGTCTTCCAAACAAATCTTACTTTAAGAGATCTTGATCTTGGCAAGATTTTCAATCATGAAAGGATTTCCATAAGTTTTAAAAATTGATATACTGGCGTTGGCTCTTTTAAACTTTTAGCTTGAATTGTTCAGATTCTACATCTATATTCACTGCTAAAAAAATAAATTTGAAATCCCGATTTTTTACTTGCTTTTAAGACTTTTACGTTGCTATCTGTATCCAAGGCCGAAAGAGATTACGGCGAAAGACAGAATTAGAGAGGAGGTTAGACGCAGGTAAAGAAAGTCTATCCAATAATTCAATATCAATTCGAATTTTTGTGCAGAAAAAGAGGCACAGGAATAGTGAGCAGACTGGCATACGGATTGTTGCAGCAACGAGAATTGTGTCGATTAAATGTAGAGCCAAGTGGTACTAAAAGTAAAAGAAGATGCTTCAAGTTCGGGAAGCTTAGTCACTATATCAGAGATTGTTGGCAGCGGGGAATGATCATATTTTGAGGCAGCCTGATTCCGGAAAGAGAAACCATTAAAACTGGCGAGACCGAGGGAGACCGGAAATACGCAAAAACCACAGAGGGTTCAAGAACCTACCAAGACCAGAGGAAAAATGCTTAATCCAAAACATAAATTTGAAAGGCTGCGTGAAGAGAGTTCGCGGCTATAGAAAATTCCTCATTTTCTTAGCAAGAAGAGCAAATATCATTGGGCAGAATTTATCGTTTTGCAGAAGATTCCAGTCCGATTATTTAAGATGAATCTGACAGTGGCGATGATCGCTGGAGAGAGCGATCTAGAAAGCCGCTTCAGAGAGACGTGATGTACACGATGAGCTGGCAGCAAAGAGCGTACAAGAATATAAGTCCAACCAACGGATTAGTTAGTTAGGAAGAAGCCAAAAATGCAACGTAAAAGATCTACCGCGATAAACCGGAGACGCAACATGACCACGTAAAAGATGTAGAAATCTTCATTGTAATTTTTAATCAAGTTTTTTTTTCAAATCGTAATTTGTTGATGAAAATTCCCTTTGCATCCTGCCCCAATCGGGATTCGAACCCGGAACCAAACGCCAAAGCTTTAACCACTATGCCATTTGGTCGGTTTTTAATCAAGTTATAGAAGTTAAATTTTCGATGAAGGTCAAGATCACCGACCAAATGGCACAGTGATTAAAGCTTTGGCGTTTGGATCGGGAAGTACCGGGTTCGAATCCCGATAGGAGCAGGATGCAAAAGGGAATTTTCATCAGCAGATTACGATCTGGGATGAAATGGAACACATCTATGACCCCCTGTCGGAGTGCAGAACTCATGGGCCGACCCATCTTCCATGCCAGTAAGCATCCATAGGCTGGCATGGAGCTATGCAATGTGCAGATGGTAACAAAATCGGACCTCAAATTGCAAAGATTAAAAAAAAAGGTCAAATATCGATAAGATCATGAAAAAAAATTCAATCATCTCATCCAGCCATGGCGATTGAATATCTCAAAACACAATGATCACACTTTGTGTTCTATAAATGTAGGACGCCCGTGTATCAGTAATCTCATCTTCTTATTCGATTTCCGTGCAACTAATTTTAAATTTAATTTTTAATTATTTCCCCAAATCTACTACTGAATTAATTATTTAATTCAAAGCGATGTCGAACATATCGGCCCTAACGCCGATTTAGTTGAGTTTTCAGATAACTTCAGATAACTTCTTTCAGTTTCAAAGATTTTATTACGGGAAAACAATTTTCTCTAAGTTGTTACACTGCTTCGTTGTAACGAGAAATAAAAATAAGTAAAATCAATTCATCTTTGACTTAGCAGTACCTGTTCCGCAAATCTAATATACTCCGTGTTATCTGAAAACGCAGCTAAATGACCTTAAGGCCGATATATTTGACATCGCTTTGAATTAATTAATTATTCAGTTTATCTCTATGTTCATAAATAACCAGGTAAAATCTTGCTCGCATTTAAAACTGTGCTAAATGAAAAGTAAAAGACACCTTCAATTACAGACGCATAAATTTCATATTCCATATTGTTCCTGTTCAAATGTGGCAAATTTTGGATAATTCGAGAGGGCATTTTCGATCACAGTTCTTTAACCTTACTTAACTAATAAATTAGGTTTTAGGTATTTGAGAAGCGATAAAATGGCCACATATATGAAGATAACGGAAATCTTCAATTTTAATTTTGTAATGGGGTTTCATCGTTTTACAGCTTGAATAAATTAAAAAATTCTGATACCTACAGATAAAACAACTTCAGTAAACGTGATCTTAATAATCTCACAATTTGTTGAAAAGAATTCATCAAACGAAAATTCAGCAAAAACCTCAATTCAGCGGAAAAATGAGAAACTTATTTTCGGATCTCCTTTTACACAGCGACAACAATAGAATTCGTGTAGGCTAGCCTAAATAAACTGATTTTATTTCGTTGAATTGTAGTTTTCAGCGAATAGTGGTTTTCTGTGTAGTGTCGTAGGGCAAGCCTTCATTAATATTGTTCATAGTAAAAGTCGGTTTGTATGACGAAAACCAAGTTCAAGAAGTAGTTCTGGAAAACATCCAGCTTGAATAAAGCCTACCCCAACCGATCATAATCAGTGTAATGGGTATGAAGAATGAAAATGCAATTCTAGACTGATTTTTGGAAGAAGTTTCGAAACATGGTCAACTGGGACAGAACTAGGCCGTTTCTTAACCGATCATGATGAAATTATATGAGTAGTTTTTGAATAAATAATGTATCATAATATTTTTGAATATTATATCTTTGAGAAGGATTCTTTTAAAATAAACAGCTTCGAATCATCATATTCAGCCGCAAATCAATTGATCAATCAAAGTACAATTCAAGTGAGAATTTACCGGAACGTCATAGTAGTGGCGTACTCGTATGTGTTTCGTTTTGTTTTGTGTTTTTGACATCTTTTAAGTACATAAAATATTATGTTAGGTACATAATTTGAGAAATTATTAAATTTTACAATACCATTTAAATTAATAAATTGTTGTGTTAATTTCGTAATTAGTTTAATCTAATTTGTAGTAAATAAATCTAAAAGTAATTAATCCAGTTAATTTACTTTCTAATTTATTAAATTTTTCTTCTCGATATTATTTACATTATTTACACATAAAAGCAAAAATATATATCTAATTAAGCTTAGGAATATGATATGATATGATATGATATGATATGATAGAGGCGTACAGGCCAGCCATAACGGCGATCCTAGGTACGTTACCATAATCCTGAAATATCAACAATCAAATAACAAATTATATCTGAATGCGAATAATATTTCAGCATCATGCGGGCCCAGGCCCTGCCTGCATCCTTAACTGATAAGGTTAGTTAGGAAAGGATGTTAGTCACAGAAACGACTAGGGCGAACCGCAGCAAAGTCATTTTCTAACTGCTTAAATATATTAGAATGTTAGTCTCAATTAAATTCACACTCTAGATTAGAGTTTGTTAGTTAATTAATGTAAGTTAGTTGTGTTTGAGGTAAAGGATACTAATATTCATCATATTTATTCGGCATCAGTCCTACTAGGCTGGTTAGATTATTTAATTCACATCTATGGGTCATCTCATCACATACTGCTTGTAACCTTATTTTGCCCTATCTTCCCATCCAACACCATCTAACCGAGGGACTTCACGTTCGTAATGACACGGCAGTATTATCATACATATGATGATCTAAATATTCCGTCAATAATGTCAACAAAAATAAAAAATAAAAAAAAAAAAAAAATAAAAATAAAAAAAAATTTAGATTCGGTATTGTCATTCAGCTACCTATATTTAAATTCATCCAACTAAAAGCAGGGTTAATTTATATCTAACATTCACAGAACTTCACTAAAACATAACCTGAATTCAACCAGAAAGATCGTCGAAAAACAACATTCCATAGCAAAAAGTCTTTGGATCGTTAACATATTTGATTGTATTGATAAACTCAAAGCGTAAGTAATTAAATAGACCCCCTGATCAAGAATGTTGCAATCACAATCTTCCCTGACCTTCCGGTATGTAAAAAAAAAATAAATAAATAATAAATTTTAAATAATAATAAAAATAAATTGAATTATATTTGCCGACAACTTTATTGTTTTAAATCAGGACTTTCGACAAAATTTCAATTTATAGAATTGTTTAAAGTAAGTGAAAATTATTAAAATAAGTTATGAAAATGTAATTAAATTTAAATAAAAACCAAAATGGATAACACGATCCAACATATTTCAGCTCAAATGATAAATTTCCCGTGACAGAAAACTGTTTCCTCCTTTCATTAACATTTTATATATTTATCAATTTATATTATTCCACAAAAAGTCATTTTTGTCACAATACGGGGGCAACCCATTTTGAGTATACAAATTTTCGCTTATTGGGTAAGTTACAATTCGATTTTCAAATTTTGGTTTCTCGGGTACCAATATTTTATGTACATACAAAGGGAATTCCCTTGAAATGTCAGTTTCTATGTATACGATTATAAATTACCGTTCACATATATGTAAATAGTTATTATAACAATAACAATAATAAATAATTAACTTTTATATAATTAGAATGAAAATTAGAATAAAAAGATACTTCTCTGATTGTATATATGTTGAACGTAATTTTCATAATAACTGTCTCAATTCACCTGTATTAACAGGTGAACTTCTAAAGAACAAAACTCACTCAAAAATGGCACATCACTCTCACACTACACATTCCTAAACTGACTTGAATTAAAATATTAATAATAATTTATTTAAAGGAGAGACAAAAACACGTCTTTCCTCTACGACGATCAGTCCGATACTCCTATCTAATTAAGCTTAGGAATATTAATATTTATTAAAAAAATATTAATAAAATTTATTTTATTTAAATTTTATCTAAATATTAATCAAAAATTCACAAAAAAATTGTATTCGAAACTATATTTCCTATCATCTGTCATATATTCCCGACATCTCGAGGTTGGAAAAAATTCTCATGTTTTTATTCTCAACCGATAGTGCACATTTATACGCAAAGGGTATAATCATTTTGGCGAAGTTTCGAACAGAAACACACCGTTTGCAGCGAGCAGCAAATTTAAATATTAGCTTATTCGCTTGTGTAATGATGCAAAATCACAATTTGAGTATAAATATAGAGAAATTTTTAATTAAACAAATCAAATGTTTTGTAACTTTAATAGGAAAATTTAAAATTAAAGAAATTTATAGTGAATGAAGTTGCATCCATCGCGGTATTAATAAGTTCCGTATACAGCAGCTTCAATTTGCTGCTTTTTTCTGCTACTCACAACCTCGATAAAACTGTCACAATTTAATTTTACTTGGTGTGCACGCCATACATAGCCGATAGTGTGGACCGCTTGGAAGACGCTGCGCTGCTCTAAAGCCGAATTGCCATTTGTTTATTACTGTATTTATTTCTAAGAACTGATTTAGTCTAAGCAATATAATCTTTTCATATATTTTTGAAATGGAAGATAAAATCGATAAAGAGCGGTAGTTAGATATATCCATTTCACTCTCCATTTCGCTTTCATTCCATTTGAAATAGAAATTTAGCAGAGATTCCATCCATTCCAGTAGCCGCATTCATGTTTAAATTCAAAATTATATTACGCACTTCTTGTTCGGTGTTATATACGTTAACTGTAGCGGATAAATAATTCTATAATTTATATAATCAAAATCTTTATGAGCTAATACTTGAAAATATTGGTCCAAGGTGGATGTATTACCATAGTAGTTATTAAAATGATTGACTATTACATTATTACTCGGATCTAGTTTTGTTGAATATAATTTCATTCGGCTGGTTTATATTCATACTGACCAAAGCTGAATTTAGCTTTTTCTTTCTGTAGCTACCTACCAACAAGCTCAGTGGTTTGTGACGATTTATTATGTAAAAATCTGTAGGTTGGGTTAGGTTAGGTAGGTTTCAACTTAAAAAACTTATCTCGTTCATTGACGATACATAAAATATGAGTTGTCATCAATTCATGTTGGTCCTATTTCATTTGTCTCTTTTTAATTATCTTTGTATTGTTACAAACAAGCTATTAAATTTCCCACAAAATCATTAATGTTAGTAGCCCTAGAGATCCTATTCCAAATGGGATCATCATACATTTTTTCATAATTAAAGACCTTCATAAAATCCCAATTAGACTTTTTTGAAATATTAATTTTTGAAACCTGAAGAAACAGAACGCGGTGCTCCGAGAATTGAGTATCAGTAGTATTTAAGTGGTACTAGTAACGTAACAGATCGGTTAAAATAAGATCTACCATAGTGATAAATCGAGTTGCAAATTCCATTGTTAATTTATTAGCTACCACACATCCACATGAATTAATTATCCCAAAATATTTCAATATATCTCTATCCTGAATATCAAGTAGATTAAAATTAAAGTCTCCTATGACAATAGAGTTCTTAAATTTAACTAAATATTCTTCAAAGATTTCAAAAGATGTAGGTACTAAGGTTTTTGGGAACGATACAGCGCAATAATAATTATATTGGACTCTACCAATCGAATATCAATGATTTGGCAAAAATTAATATCATCTACTAACATTTTCCACCGCTTTTATGTTTGACCTTACGAAAATTACTGTACCACCATATCCACCTTCTCTATTACAAAAGAAACCATTATAATAGTTAAACTTGAAAAATTTATTGTATTGTATTGAATTGCTTGAGAAAAACTTACAAAATCCATACCCAGGAGATTGACAGAATTATTTTTTCTTTTTCTGCCACATTCACAACATATAAATAAATAAAGTTTTAGAATATGGCCAAATGGGAAATACATCATTTCTTAACTAACCATTATTAAATTTGGTATGTAGGATAAAAATTGGTTTCTAAAGACATTTTTAGTAGAAACTCTAGAATAAACTAGGGTTTGTCAGAAGCCTTTCTTCAATGTCCACTGTGTTCGAATCGTGTAATAAATATTTTCTAGTTCTATTCGACATTGACACTAACATGAAAAATGTTTCTCTTCATGAAATATTTTTTGCAATTTGCTACCTGAATTCTGTGGTAATTTTTTTGATAAAATTTTCCCACAATTATTATTTTTAACACAATTTTTATTTTAATTTAAACATATTAATTTTTATCATTTTAGAATTAGAATTACATTATAAGTTAATAAAAACACTTCAGATTATAATCACTATTATATTTATTTTATTTTGATTTTGTGTTGGATTAATTTTTAAAATCAAAATACAATAATATTTTTGAATATTATATCCTTGAGACGAATTCTTTTGCAATAAACAGCTTCGAATCATATTCAGTCGCAAGTACTAATTAAATTAACACTTACCTGTCAAAAATTATTATACCTAAAGTCATTGCATATATGTATACGGCCAAGTAGAAGGCAAATTAAAAACTAGGCCCAAAAAACGTAAACCCAAAAAAAAACTATCAAACAAATTATATTGAAATTATTATTTTTTGGCTTTATTTATTTAGATCTCGTAAATATGGCAGAAAAATAAATTTTCATTCTCCTGAGGGTGAACTATGTTTATTTACCTTTAATTTTGATAAATGTTTTTAATTTTAAGTTGGTTTTCATTCGGAATTTTACCATTTTCCGCTATGACGTCTTTAATTTGACTATCGTTGTATAATATACAGTGTCCCTAAAGTAGCTGACACAAATGGTACCGTTGGATTCCTTGATCAAAACTAAGGTGAAGGTACTTCAATCACTTCGCACGTTAAAGCCCCCTATCAAGTTATACACGTTTGAAGAGGAGCCGTCCAACACAGCATCTTGTATTAAATAAACTTTGATATCTTGACAAAAAACCATGTTTGTTATCAAGTACTAATTTTATTAAAAAGCAGATAACATTCTTTTTTAAATAAGATATAATAATTGACTATTACGTTAAAAAGTATTTCAAATTTAAACAAAACTTTTATAATTCTATTTTCTTTTAAGAATTTTTTTTGTTACTGTACCATTTAACTCTGAACAATTACTCTACGTCAGTAAATATTTTTTGATGGAAGCATAGTTCATATTTTTAGCTTTCTGAAAAGATAATATGCATAGTTGCTACATTATGTTATCTAAAAAATTAAAGTTCATAATAAAAATTTTGTATTTCCTTTATTAGACACACCTGTTACTACCTACAAATGTGAACTTGAATTAAATAATATTATTTACAAGATAATATCGGGCTTGGCTGAAGACCTATATCAAGTTATATCGAGGATAGTTTCATACCGCTCGATCGCTACGCAAGAAGACTTGGTTTGAAAGTGAACAACAGTAAAACAAAACTTATCAATACTCAAAAGCATCTCTATGGCAAATATTGAAATCAGCGACTATAATTTTGATAGCGTAAAAGTAACAGTAATAACGTCATCAAATGAAATGCAGGCATACATAAAAACCCGAATTGCTGCCATACATCAAGTTTTCTTCTACGCTCAATCAAGGTTATTGCGATCTAAAGCTCGAAACAGAACAAGAGCGTTAGCGTATGGCGATGAAAAACAACCACAATCGACCACGACAAATTATAAAAATTGCTTGTCTTTTGTGTTTATGGCACACGACGTTGGTGCGTTATGCCACTAAACTTATAGAAACCAAAACAGATTTTTTCCGACGAAGCTTGATAGAAATGAAATAAATGAAAATCGATTGAAAAAATGGTTAATAGTATGAGTTATATACATATATGATTACCAACTTATATAATATAAAAAAACAGTTGGCAACATTGTTTTGCCGGCGATAAAAATAGAAATAGACTCAAAATTTATTTCAACGACGACTATTTCGTCACCAGCGTCGATGGTTGTGTTTGTATTGTATGCTTTCGGTGTTTTGTAATATGACGGGCGATTTCGCTCGTCGCCTTCACTCTTGTTCTGTTTTAGCTTAAACCTCTGTCGCAGTCATGTAACGTCGCACTTTATAAAACACTCATTAGACCTGTGCGCACTTTATAAAACACACATTAGACCCTTTCGGAAGCGAGAGCTGGACCTCTAACAACTGTAAAATTTTATCTACTTTCGAAAGGAAGGCCATTCGTACCATCTTTAGTCCAATTAAAGTTTCGGAAAACGAATATCGAATTCGTATGAGCCATGAGATAAAGCGACTTCTCGGAGAGAGCGATATCATTGGAATCATTAAATTCAATCGAATTAGATGGCTGGGCCACGTTGCAAGGTCGACACAACAATGAATGATTAAAAAGTGTTCCAGTAACAACCAGAAGGTGTACGCAGTAACCAAAGACTTCGACTATGCTGGCGAGACGACGTCGAGCAAGAACTACGGATAATACGATGTCGAAATTGGAGAGCGCAGCGATGGACAAAAACGGATGCAGGAGTAACAACAACAAATTGTGAGATGTTACGTTGCAATTTTACTACGGAAAGTATGGCCAATTTCCCGATAGTATATATTTGTAGTTAAGTTCTATGTAAATGGGATACATAGTCGTACGTCTTCGATTTGTCTATTGCGTTAAATGGGACACATCCCATAGCGAGCTGCGAGAAAGTATTGAGTGCTTCGGCCTCAAAACAGATCTCAAAGGTTATAAACAAACAAGTGATGGAATATCAACAAACAAGTGATGGAGTATTAGTGAGAGATATTAATCAATTCAATCAAAATTAACCAATGTCTGTTGTTGAAATATTAAATGGCAAGACAAAGTATATAGTAAAACTGCTAATATTATGTTGATCCCTTTAATAATAGATTATTTCTGAGAATTGGTAAAACCACTTAACTTAAAGGTTCAAAAATTGAAGATGTGCCTGTTTTTAAAAGTAAGGATAATTGTTTGATTTTGAATTACGGGTATACAGATCCATTTGAATGCTTTCCATAGATACAACTGAAGCAAAAATTCTAGCTAATCCTTTGATAGACTTTGTAATTATTAAATATTTTTCTACTCACATTCAGATGGATTTAGGACAGGTACGGGTACCGAGATATCTCCTTTATTTTTGAATTCACAATAGACTTTTGACCACGGATTATATATAGGGTATGACTTTTTCGGGTTTAACCCGATTTTTCCCTAAAGCCCCCCCCCCCCCCCCCCCGAACGCAGTTTTTAAATTTCGGGTTAAACCCGATATCTACATTTTACAATAAAAATTATTCTTATCGGAATTTTCCAATTCTCATTATAAACATAAAATTCTATAGGAATTTATCTTTACTTCATATCAATGGGTAAACAATACAATAATTTATGGTTGTCTCATTCTTGACTATGACAAAATATGCATAAGAATAAAATAATCATCTATCTATCTACCTTGATAAATAAATATTTTAGAAGTTACTGGCTCTTTTATTTACATTTTACGTAAGCGTGAGCATTTTCTATACGTTTAGATAAATTAGTATTACTTTCTCTTTCAATTTCGCTGTAAGAATGGTATGTATAGTGAAATCGCATTTTTAGTTAATTTTGGGAATCCCAATGCAGCACGTGCAATACAAAAATCTATTTATTTATTTGATTTATTTAAAGATTAAAAAAAAGTTATTTAACCATAAATAAAAAAATTTGAATACCTTCGTAATTATTTTTAAAAATGGGGAGAAAACGAAAAACACCGTCAGAATGGGTATTAGAATATCCAGATTTTAAAATCTTTAAACCTGACGGTAATGGCAATGAGCAGGCAGTTGTGTGTAAATATTGCTGTTTAAAAATAAGTGTTGAGAGGACAGAGATTGAGAGGACATGTGTCAAGTAACAAACATAAGACTTTACGTGAGCAATCGATAAATCCAGTTTGTTCTACATTCCTTCATCAACCGACGCTAAACGATATTTTAGTACGACAAAAAAAAAAGACGAGAAAAAAGAGGGAGCCATTTTTGAATTTGTTCGTGCAGTTTGTCATTCTGGATTAAGCCTTAGGGCATGTGATGGTGCTTTAGGTGATTTTGTTAACGATATTGTCCGTCAACGAAAACTATGCCACACTATGAAACTCTACTTAAAAATTATTTACCTAAAGTTTATACAACCGAATTGAATGGAATTAAAGTTTTAATTAGAGATGCAAAAATTAACTTCATTATTGATGAAAGTAGTGATGTTGCAGGTCGACCTACAGTAAACACTTTAATTACATTTTATAATGAAATTCAACAAAAAACTCATTATATTTGGTAGACATTACTTTTGTTACTAAAACAAATAGTGCAACTATTGCAGGCATTTTAGGAAAAGTTTTATCAAAAATTGATAAAAAATGGAGCGATGTTATTTCCATATCAACGGACAGCGCGGAGTACATGAAATCAATGGTTCGTCAAATACGAACTGTTGAAAATAAACCTAATCTATTACACATCACAGATGTTCCTCATCAAATTCATGTTGCGGTTGACAAAACTTTAAATGCGGTAGAATTAACTTCAGCAAGAAAGTTTGTGATAAAATTAGGAGCTCTTTTCAAACATTCACCAAAAATATTTGGGATATATTTGGAACATTGCACTCATTGTGAAATATCTGTCATTAAACCACCAGCCGTGGTTCCTGTTCGCTGGTTTAGTTTCTTTGAGAGCTTAGTAGTGACTATTAAAATGTGGCGCGGGATAAATAGTTTTTTGGAAGATCCTGAGATTGTTCGAAATAAAAAAGTAGCTAACGTTAGACAAATAATAAATAAGTTTGGAAAAACTGAACTATATATTATTCTTTTATATTTGGAAGACCGATTAAAGCCAATTTTTCAACTTCAAAAGGAATTAGAAACGAGCAACCCAATATTGTATAAAATGGACCACTCAATTAACGTTTTCTTAAAGCTGCATATGGAACGTAATTGGCAACCGACAAACATCGAAAAATGCGATACCATTTGGAAACTTTATCAGATAATTCTCGAGCATTGGTTCAAAACTGCATGAAAAAAATTTCAGAAGTTCTAACTGAAAAATGGAATGCTACCACATCGCGAAAAATTGATACTGCTACTATGGAATTTTGGAAGTCGGCTTCGATTATTGATCCTTTTAAAAAATCGCTAATTAAGGAAAATTTACAAATTTTAAAATATTCATCAAACTTTATCAGTAAAATAAAAACAGAATTATCAGAATATTTTATCGAGTTATCTCCTTAAAATTTAAATTTAGATGTGTTCCAATTTTGGATTGAAGCGCAAGGCAGGTATCCAGAACTAAGCAAACATATGTTAATGCTATTATGTATACCAACAGGGAGCTGTGATGTTGAGAGGAATTTTAGTCATTTGCGACATTTTCAATCACCTGAAAAAGCTAGAGCATCTGATGAAACATTGACAATGCAAATGATGTTGTATTTTAATAATAAAATACCGAATTAAATTTGATTTTTGTATTTTAATTAATTTCTACTGAAAATTCGTTCATTTTTTAAATTTTCTGTATATTTTATGTTTTTGGCCCGATTTCATCCCGAATTGGACTAAAATATATATAACCCGATAATTACCCCCCGAATGCAACTTTTTTTATTTACCGAAAAAATCATACCCTAATTATATATTACTGCGTTATGGAATTCGTGGTATATCACGTACAATTATTAGAAGTTATTTAGAGACAGTCGACAGTTGGCTATGGAAGTACATGAAAAAGAGAAGTGTGGCAGTCCTGTCCCTTTTGGGGTCGTGCTCGATACCTTGTTCTTACATAAGAAAGAATTTTAGAACAAAATTAAATGTAATATATGAATATTAAACTATTAAAATCAAAAATGATTGATTCAGATTTTGTTAGTGATGCTTATGTGGTGAATAGGGTATAGACATTTAAACCATTTTTGATGGTAATTTTTGATTCACATATATTCTGGAATGAACATATTAAGTCATTGTGTACCAACCAAACTGCACAGTGGTTATAGCTTTGGCGTTTATGGATCGGGAGGTACCGGCTTCGAATCTCGATAGGGGCAGGTTGCAAAAGCGAATTTCATCATTCGATTATGCTCTTTGTGTAGAATGAACACATCTATTACCCCCTGTTGGAGTGCCGAATTCATGGGCCGACCCATCTTACTTGCCGACCCATCTTACTTGCCGGTCTGGCATGGAGCTATGCAATGTGCTCGATTTGGTAAGCAAATGCGTAAGGTAGGACGTGAAAAGCGAACCGCGACAGATTTGGGAGTGTTGCAGCCCCAGAACAGATTGCAATGAATAAAAAATAAAAATAATGAAAAAGTCATTGTGTAATAGAGTATCATTATCTTTAGGTGCTTCGAAGTGTCGTGTTATGTGCCGAAAGGATATAATTTTTTGGAATATGAGGTATTTCTGGATTAAATTAACCGGATTATTTTATATCCGATGAGATCGAAGATTATATTGTTAATACATCCTCAAATACGGATTTTTGTTTTACGGAACGGCGGATGGTCTTGGAGAATTGTGGTGTAATTTGCACAAACTGTAAGTCGCTGAATTCAAATTGTTAATTAAAATAATGAATAATAACATTTATTTTCTCAATAAAAGTTATGTTCTCTTTTATTATCAGTTCCTCTTTTTTAATTGCGCAGTTAATATATGTAATAACAAAAAAAGTTAATAGAAAATGCCACGGAACCGTAAAAATGGTCCTACCCATTTGCATGGTACTTGATGTATACTTACGACTTAATTGATTTGCGTTAATATTTGCTAATTTTTGGTTATTGTTCTACATTTCACTACGGAATAATTCTCAGAGATTTTCGTTACATATCACTCTATTTTTCAATTGAATTGAGAAAAGTGTTCAAGAAATAAAATAAAGTTTTCGTTTTCCTTTTGTTTAGAATTTGAAATATAGTAATTATCACAATTCACAATCTTCGACTTTGAAATTCTTGCACACTTATCATTGGCTATATTGCAGAAGCCCGAACAGTAAATATTTGAGGTGTTTCTTTCCAGCCCAAAAGGCAACATGATTTCACAAGTAGGTGTATCATTTAAAAATAAAATTTTAATTTTTAAAAATATCGGGACTAACTGTTGATTATCTCAAATTTATTGTTTTCTCTAGAAATCCAATGCAGTGAATTCGCAATTTTGCGACCCTTAGTGAATAAATCCATTGAAAATCTAACTTAAATGTATATTCAACAAATATTTAAAATGCATTGTTCATAGGGTTATTATTATTTAATATATAAATTTTAAATGTAAAAATTTACTTAAATGTTATTTTCTGTTCAAAAAACAATGTCTTGGGCTTGTTTATTGATGAACTACATCTTACTCGTAACCCTAATTCCTTGATTCGGTTATCGTTTCATGTTTATGGTACGAGTATAGCAATATACATAGGAATATGTAACAAACAAACGTTATGTAACATTTTCGTTTTCGCTCACTAACACATGTCGATTACTCAAGGTGACCTTACAGATTTTTGTTTTATTATAACGTAATAATTATTAGTTATATGGTACATTTTTAAGGTGGACCAGTTGTACATATGTTTAGGGTAATTATTATTTTTGATTAAGTTATGTTCTCAATCGATGTGCCCATCATATTAATAGGCATGGAACTACAATGCGATATTACGATCGATGGCAAGCAACTTTATTGCTAGAGCAAGGTGATTATAATTTTACGACAAACTTTGATGTAATTTCACATAACTTTATGTTGATATTACAAATTCCGTGGTTCATAATAAAACACTTTCTTCTTCACCGAATACGCCAACACTACTAAATTTTATTGCTTTTGCAATTTTCTTTATTCGATTAATGTTGTCAAAAGATTACTGATACAGGAAATCAATTTCATTCTTGTGGTATATTCGTGTTCCGTCGAAACTAATAATCTTTTCACATCTTACATTAGAGCGTTGCATGTATGTCATCACTAATAAAAAATAATTTAAATGTTAAAGTAATATGAATAATCGATTCTTGTGGTGCATTGTTAATGTGGCTTAAATAATTCGTTTTATTTTTTAATTTAAATGTAATTACACGGCTATAACAATACATTACGAAATTAAAGTGCTGTGACACAATATTCTTACAATTTGTACATTTGCCTTGAACTTTAGCTATTCTTGCGCATCTATTGTGTGCGGTTTAACGTTTATTTTGTAGTACATCAAAACGACTACGATTTGACGTGTATAATATACTATACAGAAAAACATTGAACTTTTGTGGGTCTCAGAACTATTATGCTTAGTTTTGTGTAACTATCCTATGTAAAATATCGTATACATATTTTTGGATATAGATAAAGGCCTAAACGTCTCTTACGGAACCTAAATCTAAGGAAGAAATAAGATTATCCCAGATATATATTTCATTTATGTATTTTGTTAGCACTAATGGGATCAGTTAGGGGGTTGTCTGTCTCATTCTTTAAGTTAGTTGATTTGCGAATTATTTTGTGATTGGCCCATTGATCGCTAGCCCGGATGGCTTTTTTTTTGCTTTCATGTTACGTTTATGCTGTCCCCATGTGGTCACCAAAATTTGTAACCCAAGCAACGGTTGTCCTACGTTGATGGTGAAGTTGTTGTCGCATGATCTCTCTTTAGCTTTCTCTGTCGCATGCCCTACCCCAAGGGGGTTTATTTTTTGGTTATAAACAATTTTACGGAAATAAATTTAATCTAACCAACAAATAACTTATATTTAAGGTATATTTAAGTTAAATTATTAAATTAATTATAAATAAATACTATAGTTTTATTTTCTTGAATTTTTATCAATTTTTATTAAGTTTTCCTTATAGTGATAATAATTTTTAATAATCATATATAAAAAAGACTTAATAAATATTGTTACAAATTCAAAATAGTAAAACTAGTTTTTACTTATAATTAATTTAAGTGAAAGTGATAAAAGTACACAAAAGTGAAAACTTGTTTAATCATGAAACCAATAAGTGTTTAAAAATGCAAAGTAAAGTATTCTTTTCACTGCTAGCACTCTTGTCGTATCATTTTTGTATGCCTTAGTACGCTGAGAAGTATTTATTTCTCGGTTTGTATAATTTTTTATTACTGACCACTGGATTAACCAGTGAATTTCTTATTAAATTTATTTCATAAAGCACACATATTTTGCGAACAAATTTTCATCAAAACAGATCAATAAAATGATACACAATACTTTTATTTTAAATTTGGGCTTCGAGAACAAGTATTTTGCTTATCAAATTGATCTTTATCAACAAAAACTCCAGAAGGTTGTTCTAGTATAGCGGAAATAATAGTATATACTCGTATAACATGCTTGAGAACTTTTGTATACCACTCGCTTTCTATAAATAAACATATCGGGCTATAATACTATACTTCTCAGCCATGCTATTTAACTACAAACTAAATTAAATATACGGTGAAAAAATATACGTCCAGTCGTGGCTCTATTCTGACTTTTTCCGGGAACTGAGAATTGGAAATACTAGTGTCATGGTATTTTTGAATGATTTTTTATCTTGATGCTGAAGCTGGTTGACTATTTTTCTTTTGCTGTATATTTTTGCATCTCGTAATGGTAAATGTGGTTTTTAACTATGATAGCGCTACCTCCCCTTGCAGTATTATCTGGGTGTATTGTGTGATATACTTGATATCCTGTAAATTTTATATCTGATGGTTTTGTGAAGTGTGTTTCGTATATGAGACAAACATCCGTTTTTAGGATGTACAAGGTCATTTGCAATTCCTGCTGATGTTGCAATAAGCCATTGGGATTCCATGCTAATATTCTAATGTCATTCATTTTTATACTTTTATTGCAGGAGCTATCCCGACACTTTACTCTAGTTTTTCGGGTCTTCTTTTCTGCTCTTCTTCGCTCATTCTGTCCAAAATTGTTTGGAACGTTTGAATATAAAGGTCAGAGCCATTATTTATTTGTGTTCTAGTTTTAACAACTTCGGAATATTGTAAGTCTGTACTTTGATGTCTTGGCATGTAGGTTTGATTTCCGTTTCGTTTGGGCTTCTTGGCAATATATACTTATGGTAATTTTACAGTCTCTGTGGTTTGGGAGATATTGCTCGCCTCAGTTCACACACTTTGCTGGACTTTTTTAGTGTTTTTTACATTCCTTTGTAAGATGGTTAGCTGCGCACTTGACGCACCTTGTATCTTTATTGCAATAGTTATGAGTGTGTTTTTATAACTGACATCTATCTTCATATTTAAGACATGTCTAATTTCATAAATATTTTTTATATATTCTCTTTATCGAATGTTAGCATAAACAACGGCAGATTGGTTTTATCTGTTCTCTTCAAAATTTGAGTAACTTGTTTAATTTTTAATTTTTTCAAAAGTAAATCTTTTTTAGTTCCTCGGGCTGACAGGATGGATGTAGCTTTTTGTATGTATTACCCTTCGCATTGAGAGAAAGAGTAAGTTTTCTGTAGTTATTTACAATCTTTATTGTCCACCACGGTATAACGCTACAGTTCTTAACCAATTTAGGAGAAAAGTTCTTTTTTGACGGAGACATCAATGCGAAACATAATCATTGGAATCATTGGATCATAGGAATCATTCATAGAAGAACTACGTAATAGAAATAAATACGAATGTACCTCTTAAAAGACGAAACAATAATACAACCGTCAGCATGAAATAATACATGCGAAATCAAAGGGATATTAAAAGGTACAAATTCTCGGGAATAAATTTTAGAATGGCAGTATACGAGGTTGTCCGTTAATAATATACTGAATAGTTTGATCCAGAAATAAACAATATTTAGAACATGAGACAACGAATTTGTATCTACGATCATTAACCTATGAAAAAGATGCTATTACTATTCATTGTGGAAGACAACAAAACGATTAAAAAGCCCAATAACTTAGGTTCCACATATAATAACAAACAATGGAAGTTAGACAAAACGCAATGAACAAAAATCAGAAGCCTTTGATCCTCACTTAGAGGGTATATTTCAATCTAATGGATTACAGGAGAGCGAACAAATATAATAAATAGAAGAAACTGAAAAACAAATAATCACTTGAACCTCTCTTACAGATGTGATTAAAAAATAAAAGAAATCAATCTAAGGAAAGCGACACGTTTTGACTTGATAACAGGAACTTTCCAAAATTGGCATTAAAAGGTTGATGATCCTAAGCAACGCAACCTTATCGAATCAAATATGTACCAAAGGTATGGACATTTGTGTAAGTGATTCTGATACTCAAGCCGAGAAAGCCACCCGACGAAATAACGCCTCACAGACCTATTTAACTTTTACCTATTATCTCTTACCTATTATCTGTTAATTCAAAGTAAAAAACTCATCCTTATACACCAATATGCATTCCGAGATAGACATTTCGCAAGATCCACAAGAAGAGATCAAGTTCATAGGATAGGATAATCGGCATAATAGAAAAGGCGCTTAAAGAAAACAGAACCTGCTCAGCGGGTTCCTTGACGTGGCTCAGGTTTATGCCAAAGTCTGGCACGACGGTCTATTGCTGAAACTTAGGAACGTTGTATCATTACAATTCTGTCACTTTCTTGCATTATGCATTACAGACAGACACTTTCCGTTGAACGGGAACAAGCATACTCACAAATTAAAAAGGTCAAAACTGAAGTACCATAAGAGACTGTGATAGAATCAGTAATATACTGTCTATTCTCAAACGATAACAATTGGTACATTTGCCGATGATACTGCGATCATATCAGTAGGTGGTACCATAGAGGAAGCTACTAATAAACTTAAAAGTGCGATAGATAGAATTAACGTATGGTCGATGCAATGGCGCATCAAGTTGAATGACCCAAAATCCGTACGTGTTGACTACACTAACAGAAAAGTATGCCTGTGATACTAAATAATGTCGAAAAAAATTGTCAGATCGAACGAAAGAAGAAAAGTACAAAACCATAAAAGCGGCTTTATTGTCCGTTTCTATCTTCTCTTTATCGTGTCTAAATCAAAGGATAAAAGTAAATTTTGTTCCTCGTTTTTGATATTTAAAAATAATGCGTTAATTAATAATGTAGAGTGAATGATTGTAAAACCTCTTTTATTCATCTATACGTGTACACGTCAGTTGTAGCAATGCCTTCTAGATATATTCCCTATTCTGCCAAACCTTAGGGTTATCATAGTAGCCTACTACAAATAAAATATATAAAAATATTTAACAAGTTAGTACAAATATGATTTTTTTTATTATTTTATGACAGATTTTTAATATGAAGAAAATAGAATTTTTCGGCGAATAAATTTTCGGTTTAAATTAAATCAATATTAATTACCTAAATAAATGAACAAAAGTAAGTCTATATCAGCTGCGTTAAGATAGATAAAACGGTCCTTTATGTATAACACAAAAATATGCATTACAAAAGTTTGATAGTTTTCTTGTAATATTGTTGTTCTGCATAGTTCTGAACAGTTCTGTTATTATACAGAACTATTGAGAACAAGAGCATAGCAAGAAAATTATAGAAACTTTATAACGGATTCCTTTTTTATATATACATATAGAGGACTATTTCTTCTAAGTTATTCAATTTTAAAGTTTACTTTTAAGTTGACTAGATTCTACTTAAGCTATTGCGGTCTCTTAAAAAAACGCGGCTATTAGAACAATCCAAATGTACTTATGCATATAATTATGTGTTTTGTAATATTAGATATATAGTACATGCAATTTAATTGCATTGAACCTTCAAACTTTGTTGAATGCAAGTAGTGCATTTTATACATACAAATAAAAACTACACGATACACGAACAATTAGCTTTTGACACAATAACAAAAACGTCGAAAAATAAGTATTGTCATTCATGTCAAAAAATTATTTTATATTTAATATTATTTTCGGGTAAAGATTAATCGTTATACTCGCCAATGTCTTGTGATTTATCTATGTTCATAAAATCGGGCAAAAATAAATATGGTTTTTCGATAGATATTATCAATAGATCATGTCATACTGTAACAATTATTTCAAATTCTAAAGCACCGTCATTCCTTAAAAGAAACATGAATAAATAGTTAATTTAAGATAGTCGAACTGAAAGGCCTGGGGACCTATTATGCAATTTTCCCGAATACAGATTTTTTCGGCCACCTGGATTTTTCTCCAGTAATATTTTTGAATTTTTTGATCTTTAGGCCGATTTACTTTATTATCAGAAAAATCCGATATCGAGAAAATGAAGTTCAAGCTGTAATGTATTTTTTTTTTTTAAAATAATGAAACAAACCTCAATATGAAATTTTCATAAAAATATCATGATTGTTTTTCAGTGAAATGTTAGCCTAACATTTTGCTGCTATTAAAAATATTGTATAATATCGAAATCTTCATAAATAGAAGTCGTGAACACACTTTGAATGACAGGTATTAGTATATGGATCCCTACCAAACAATGTGTTACACTAACGCAAATTATAATTTAATTTTTTATTTTTTCAGCACCAACACATATTTATGTAGGTTACTAACACAGTATAACCAGAATACTAATGGCCACATTGCTATAACAATTTTCTATACATGACGTCATTTTATTTCGATGATTCCAACCTTTCACTATTGATGGCGGTATAATATTTTTTCGTGAAACGTTAATTACGGTGGAAACACATTAAATTCTACCAATATCAATTAAATTTTAAAATACGGGTCATTGGTGAGAAGTAATTTATTATATTAGTATTAAATTATGCATCAAAATTTTGTTAAACGTTTAAATCTAGACCTTTTTACGAACAATACTGCTTACCAAGCTGTACTGTCTGGTATTCTAGATATACATTGACTAAAACATGCACTACCAGAACTTTCGATAGTTTTATTCTAGATCATACGTTAGGTGTTCGCATAATTCCACTCTATGAAGATTTTGATAATATGACATAAACACTAACATTTACAAAATTGCCAGCATTATAGTGAAAATTTGCAATTTTGCATAGTGGATGGGGTCATGTAAACATTACCAAAAAATTATTACGAAATATCAAAATAAAATCAAAATTTGCAAATACACCCAAAAAATTTATAGAAATATAATTTCTTGTTTTACATGTTTTTACATCTTTATAGGAGCAGTTAAAACTGATGTTAAAGGGAAAATCCTAGTTGGAAATTTTAAAACTATTATGGGCTTAAAATCAAAGACGATCGATGGTAGTGATATTAATTTGAATGGGGTGACAGCGGAAAATATTCTAAGCAAAACTTTTAGAATGAGTTTTCGAAATTCGTTTTCGTTACACTGTAAAAGCTCGAAAAAGATCAAATCAGTCTTTTACTAATTTAGCAGTACCATAAAATAAAATACCGCATTAAAATAATTTTACACCCATCTAATAAGGAAATATTTACAATTTCAAATGGTTTATAATTGATTCATGTTTTGTACGTAATTTTTTCAGAAATGAATAACCCTTGTACCAAGATGGTGGCATATACAAATAGGTTTGACCGGCCGAGACCCCAAAAAGTTTTGTTCTCATCGAGGGAAAATAATGTGTTTATCAGTTTTAAATAAATTGAGGGGGATTTGTAAATCTTTGTGATCCAATTATTAATTTACTTTCTCTAGTGTAAATCGATTGGCTGGAATAATTTAAAAATATTTTAACGTTATTATTTAGAAATAAATTAACCAAATTTGAATTTTAAAATATCTTATTAATCCATTTTTTACAGACAGTTTAAAAAGGTTTTGTAAATGTTGCAAATCTAATGTTCAGAAGCCGTACTAAACACATATTTACTATAATTAGAACCTATATAGTGGTACATAGCTTGTTTATATTGAAGGTTGCTTAAGAACCTAAACTTAAATATATAATCTTTATTAAATCCGGTTTACAGAAATATTTAGGTTTTTTATAATTTTTATTAATAAACTGGTCGCAATAGTTCGTATACGGTTAACTCAATCACTTTGTATTTAACATAAGTATGTAAATTAAATGATGTCTTTGAAATATTCTACATAAATTCCTTTATAAATTTGAATTATTCAAGCGATTAACAGTTTGACATTAACATAATAGGTTTTAAGATGTTCGCTGAATATCAATGGTTCCCTGCTTGATCTGATTGGATCAGATCTTATTTGATTTCGTGCAACAAAATGTTCAATCAACTCTTATCATGGAATATGTGTAATATTTGATAATTTATGATATACCTTTTATAATTTCTAATACGGTTTTAATAGCATTAAACATCTAAAAACAGTAAATTGCCGTTTGTCTATTTTAAAGGTGTTTTAATTGTTTTTTTATACGCAAAATAAAATTTTAAAATACACGAAATAATGGCCACAGAATGAACTTTATCGATCTTGATTACGGGACATTCACACAATAACTTATATTTTACATCTTTATTACACTGAATAGTTAAGTATTTCGTAAATTCTCGAATTGACGATTCTGGAATTTTTGGGTTTAATAAATATTTGGCTGGAGATATATTCAGACAAAATTAGATGGAAAAATAAAGATAAAACTACATAACGAGTCCTGGCTTTTAACAAATATATTACCCAATTAAAATATTTTACTGATAATATTTATTACGTAAATATGGGGTAATATGGGATAGACATATTATGTACTTGAAACTATGTATCTCAAATCGCCTATGTTCCACCTCAGTCCATCTATTTCATATTCCAATGTACTCTTCAATGTACGTGTTTAAATCAAGAATCGAACATTTTGCGATTAATAAATTGTTTTACAATCAATTTAAGTTAGGCTTACTGAAGCACAATTACTTGTAGGTTCATGCAAACAAATAACAGGCAACGCAATGTCTACTTAGGGTCACATTAACATGTACCTTTAGACAACTTTTAACTATATATATAGTTAGAAAGACCATAGATGGGTAAACAATTTATGCAATTTCTACTATAACTTGTACTGAATAAAAATAAAAGGTTACCTGTAAATATATAAGTAGATATAATAATTATTGTTGTTATTTAATTGCATATTATATTCATAAAAACTGTATTTCTACTAAATGTCATATTAATTACCCGTTGTCATTTAATTTTAATTTAACTTTAAAGACATAACTTTTACTTTATTAGCATCGCGCTTTAATATACTCGCATATTTATTATGTTCATAAAGGGTGTTTTTTTAAGAGGTTGCCGATTTTTTTTTTGAATAAAACACATATAAAATTATGAAATGACCAAAATTTTTTTTTATTTGGTAGTTAATTTTTTGGCATTTAACATTTAAACACAATTTCTGGCATATGGCTACCACGACTATTTTTCACAAATGTCATTCTGGAGGTCCAATTTTCCAGCACTTTTTCAAGCATTTGAGGGCGTATGTCAGCAATGACACGTTGAATATTGGTTTCCAAAGCGTCAATCGATTGAGGTTTATCCACATAAACCAATGACTTCACGTATCCCCACAAAAAGTAATCGAGTGGCGTCAAATCGCACGAACGCGGAGGCCAATTCACCGGACCATTTCTCGAAATAATGTTGTCGTTGAAAGTTTCTTTCAATAAGTCGATTGTTTCACGTGCTGTATGGCAAGTGGCACCATCTTGTTGAAACCACATTTCATCCATATCCATATCTTCAAGATTTGACAACAAAAACTCATTTAACATGGTTCTGTATCGATTTCCATTCACGGTAACGCGTCGTCCTTCCTCATTTTTAAAGAAATATGGACCGATGATCCCACCAGCCCATAGACCGCACCAAACAGTACATTTATCAGGATGCATTGGTAATTCTTGAACGGCGTGTGGATTATCTTTGCTCCAAATGCGACAATTTTGTTTGTTGACGTATCCATTTAACCAAAAATGCGCCTCACCACTGAAGAGAATTTTACGGTAAAAAAATGGATCTTCGTTCAATTGATTTAACGACCAATCACTGAATTCACGGCGCAAACGATGGTCGTGTGGCTTTAATTCTTGCACCAATTGAATTTTGTATGGCACCAAACCCAAATCTTTACGTAAAATTTTCCATAAAGTCGATGGACAAAGTCCAATTTGCTGAGCACGACGACGAATCGATAAATTGTCGTTTTCTTCGACACTGGCCTCAACGACAGCAATATTTTCTTCTGTACGAACTCTTCTCATTCTTGTCGGTGGCTTGGCATCCAAAAGAGTGAATGTAGACCGAAATTTGGTAATTACGTTCTTTATGGTGGTCTCTGACGGACGATTATGTGCACCATAAAATTCACGAAGTGCTCTATAAACATTTTTAATTGAACACTGATTTTGAAAATAAATTTCCACGATTTGAAAACGTTGTTCTGGAGTTAACCTATTCATAATGATTTGCCAAACAATACTGAGTAGAAATGCCACTTTGAGCTGTCAAAACAACTGTCATAAAATAAAACGACATCTATCGGAAAAACAAACCTCCTAAAAAAACACCCTTTATTATGTCACGTTGTCACACTGTCCATAATTGTTAAAATACAAAGGTTAATGTTAAATTTATCATAAACGTTGAATTTTTAGAAGTTTTTGGTTTTATTGTTTGGTTCGACTAAATGGTTATAAAAGTATGTTGTGAACTTGAACCAATTTTTATAAGTTTCTTTAATTATGGTGATGTGATAAAACATTTCGTGAAACTAAAAATGAATAATGGATTTCTAATTTAGCTGTTGGTTTAACACTTGTCTTACAGGAGAGGGCAGCTCTAGTGTGTTTCTGATTATCTAGTTTGTTAACTTATCTACAATTTTATATTACTCTTTTTTATTATTCATTCTAAAATAAGGCATTATATCATAGGACAAACATAAGTAAATAATTATGTATTTTACTCCCTAAGGGCCATATTAGATTGGTAGATATTCAATTATAAAAATTGATAAAATTTCATACAATTTTTTTTTGATAGCAATGTAAAAATTTGTCGTCATTATATTTTATGTAGGAAAAATCTGTTTACAACAAGCTTCTTGATAATAACTTCATATTTTTTAACTAAAAATGATGTCGTAGAAAAATATCGTATGTAACTCGGGAGTAAACTTCGATTATTGCTCTTATTGAGATAGCACCACCGCAGCAATAATTTCCTATTTTACTCCGTAAAATTATAATCTACCACTGTGTTGAAGAAGTGAGAGAAGTCAATTGAATTAGTGCCATCTTTACTAAGGGTCTTTAAGCTAAAATGACGACGAAGCGCTATGTCGATGGTTCGCCTTATATGATCCAGGTGGAAGAGAGATTTTAAAAATAAAACTTACCGTACAAAAAATATTTAGTCGATTTTTAGATTCGTTTTCTCCAGTTTTTCTAGTTTTCTTTGTCTTCCTAAATCACTCAATAAAAGAAAAACAATTACATATATACAAAACAATAAACATATTCTTTCCTTTTTCTACTGCTTAATTATCATGCGCACTGTTGCAGCCAGAATTTACTTAAATATAAGACCTGCTAACTCCACACATATGAAATAAACAATAACTAACAAAAGATGTATTGGTAATTTTTTTCTATGGTAATTTTTTTTAAATAACTAAGTACAAATGTGTTGGTGCAGAAACAAACATAAAATGAAAATAAAAAATCAAATTTACCGATTGTATTGTTAGTGTAACCAACACAATCTTCGGTAGTTATTTTTATATAGGTATCTGTCAATGAGAGTTAGTTTCTTAATTTTGTTTAAATTTTCTTGTACAATTTCATTTTTGATTTTGGCATTTATTTGTAATTTTTATTTAAGATTAATCTATTTCTCATATCATTAAATTCGGATTTAATTAATAATTCATTGAGTGGCACTCAATGTATATTTTGTTTACTCATTTTTTTATCCATAACGACGATGTCGTGTTAATAATAATAAAAACAGGATATTGGTTGATCTCGTTTTGTGTGATATAAATTAAATAAAAATATTTCTGAAATGTTCTGTTCAAGATGTCATACTGTGTCAACTGTAAATTAAACTTTACTATAAATTTAATTGTTTATTGATTTTACGGGCAATAAAAACCTAGGATAGTGCGGGAACAAGAACTTCATCAACAACATCAAGTGACGGTTGCTTCCGTTAACACTAATTTGGGTTACCGCATGGAAAGCATAACAGTAATTGTAAAAATTGTTGGAAAACCATTCAAAGGATTCATTGAACCAATCATTCATTAATCTGAAGTTAAATTGATTATGTAACCTTACAAATAAGACGGCCAAATCCCTGAATGGGGTATAGCTCCAGCAAAATAAGTAAAATAAATAAGAAATAAAAAATACTAAAGTTGTAAAATAAATTGAAATTTGATAAAATAATTTTATCTTTAATTTTCCATTTTATTTGTAATTTTTGAGAAACGCATTAATTTTCACCAAATAATTTTTATATTTTTTGTTAGTTGCTTAATTTTAAAGCCTGCATCTGGTGCAAAGCGGCGGTAAAGTCTAAGTATCTTAATATTAGTAGGCTACCATCTAGGTTTAGACAACAATTGTCGTGATCATATGCAAAACATGAGAGTAGTGTGGAGCCATTGTACAGAGAGCTTTGATTGAATCAAACTCGAAAATTATCTTTCTTTCTCTCCTTATGAAACTTTAATTTGAAGTAGTATTATCATACAAAACGATTTTTTTATTTCATTCCAAACCATTTAAGAGTATAAATATTGCTTTAATACAAGATCAGCAAAAATATCTCCTTCCCCAAGTAAAGGGTGGTTAAATTTTAAGGGCCGTTGTTGATTTTGAATAAAACACAAATTATTTAGGAAATTATTGTTAATTATTTTTATTATGATAATATGGTATGGTTCAATTATGTATGGGTACAAAATATCGGCCAAATAGCCTCCGCGACCTCGCGGCACACCTCCACCCGATGGTCCAAATTTTCGATGACGCTTAGGCATAGTTGAGGTTCTATGCCGTTAATGTGTCGAATTATCTCATCCTTTAGCTCTTGAATTATTGCTGGCTTATCGACGTACACCTTTTCGTTCAAATAATCCCAAAGAAAGAAGTCCAACGGTGTCAAATCACATGATCTTGGCGGCCAATTAACATCGCCACCACGTGAGATAACACGGCCATTGAATTTGTCGCGCAAAAGAGCCATCGTCCTGTTGAAACCACATATCGTCCACATCCATATCTTCCAATTCGGGCCATAAAAAATTCGTTATCATCTCACGATAGCGAACACCATTCACAGTAACTGCCTGACCTGACCGGCCTCATTTTGGAAAAAATACGGCCCGATGATGCCGCCAGCCCATAAACCGCACCAAACAGTCACTCTTTGTGGGTGCATTGGTTTTTCGACAATCACTTCTGGATTATGATTCGCCCAAATGCGGCAATTCTGCTTATTGACGAATCCACTGAGATGAAAATGTGCCTCAACACTGAAGATGATTTTCTTCGAAAATTAATCATCCACTGTTGCCATTTCTTGCCACCATTCTGACAATTGACGACGTTTGGAATGGTCAAGAGACTTTAGTTCTTGAGTCAATTGCACCTTATAAGCGTGTAAATGCAAGTCTTTATGCATAATGTTCATCAACGACGAGCGTGAGAGGTGCAATTGTTGAGCACGACGACGAGTTGACGTGGACGGCTCTTCAGCCACACTATCGCGAACAGCAGCAATATTTTCTGCTGTACGAGCATGCACTGGTGTTTTAAAATCTCCTACAGACCCGGTTTGCTTAAATTCCGATTTTTCCGATTGTACGCACATTTGGACGATTAAATTGACCGAAAAAATCACGAAGTGCACGATATGCATTTTGATTTGAAGTTAGTCTGAAATTGGGAAATGTCAAATTAAATGCAGAAAAAAACTTGACGTTTAGGTGTGGTTCACATTCAACGTCGGCCCCTAAAATTTAACCACCATTTAGAATGTGTATTATAATACAATTAAATATTTAATAAAAGAAATAAATTGAAAATACAATTTTTTTAAAATTACAAGTTTTTGTTTACTCAAATTCATCATTTGTCCGACTTTTAGCGAAAACGTTCATAGGAAATATTTAAATATTTCGGACAGTTATGCTGCCAAAGTCGGTGATGATTTCATCAAAATGTCAGGAAATACGCATACTGCTAGATGAACAAAAGTATTAGTATTGTGTTACACGTATAAAAAGAATTCCGTTTTATACTGCCATCACTTCAGCTTTGTATTAACATCACGATTATATAGTCAAAAGTGGGAAAATTAAACAGTATGCGAATAAACAGGTTTCGTTGGTTGAATTATCGGGAAAATAAAATATATTTCAAAGTACGTACAAATTAAATATTTAGAAATATTCTGTGTACTTTATTTTGCATAAACCTCATTTGAACTTAATTTATCTCTAACATTTTACACCAAAATATTCACATCTTTAACAGATTGGTTCACAAATATAAATACTGGTAGCGTCACTTCTAACATCTTAGCGGAAACTGGTAAATTTCTAAATGAAAACTATCTTAAAAATGAAAAACAATTTAGTAAAATTAAAGTAAATAAACAAAGCTCATGCTCAGGTGAATGAACATTTATTTTTCTGCCACATTTAAAAGATATAATTTAATAAATTCAAAAAAAATTCCATAGCATTTGTATGAAAGTTTTTGTCGCGTTTACTTTTCTTGGGCCTGCATACATACAAAATCTACATGCCAGGCCGGCATAACAATGCTCTACATATGACGACCATCAAATTAAAGACATCATAGCGGAAAATAGTAAAATTCTGAACGAAAACTAACTTGAAAATGAAAAACAATTTATCAAAATTAAAGGTAAATAAACAAAGTTTATGCTCAGATGAGTGAAAATTTATTTTTCCGCCGTATGTACGATACATAAATAAATAAAATCAAAAAAAATTAACAAAAACTAATTTCCATAGCATATGTATGAACGTGTTTTTACGTTACGTTATTTGGGCCTGCATACATGAAAAGTGCATAATATATTGCAATACGGCCGTATAAACATACATAGGCACTGATATGATTTTTAAATATCGATTCCGGAAATTCTTCCTTCCTCAGTTTATCAATAACTATTATCTGTAGAAGGAAGGATTTTCCGAAATCGATATTTAAAAAACAAATATAAAAATAAATATTATCACGATAAGGAAGATTAATTAATATTGTTAATTAAAAATTATTCTTTTGTTTTTTTGAACTTTTACAGAAAAACAAAAGAATAATTTTTATTTATAATTAATTTAAGTCAAAGCTATAAAAGTACACAAAAGTGAAATCATGTTTAATCATGAAACAAATGTATAATTGAACATTGAATATATCAATGTTTCGGGTAACACTATTAGTGTTAGCGTGAATAAATAACTACATATACAGGGTGTCCATCCGAAAAGTAAAAAAAAAATTTTCCACCATTTAGGTGAACATTAATATTGACAGTTCATATTTAACAGTCGTGAAGTACACAAGTGGCAAATTAATCATTGAACTGAACAACGCGTTTTAGTAGTGAAAACCGTTTACACAAGTCAATCATCAATTACATTAACATTACGGAGATTACGTGAAAGTTGCGTAAGGAAAATGGTTCGTTCAAAACCTACAAATTTACCGGATTATCAAAGAATTTGAAGAAAGAGAGACTGTGGTAAATAGGACAATATGAGTGCAACAACGTATAGTCAGAACACCAGAAAATATTGCTGCTGTACGTGGAAGTGTACGAGATAATCCAACGACATCAATCAGACACCGTTCGCAAGAAATTGAACTTCGAAGATCAACACTAACCAATATTTTGTACAGAAACTTGGATTTATTCTCATATAAAATTCAATTAACACAAGAGCTGCTGCCAGGAGATCATTTGCGGCGCCGTACGTTAGCAAATAAGATGCTGTTACTTGACAATGATAGTGCGGATTTTTTTGAAAAATTAATTATGAGAGACGAAGCTCGTTTTAATTTAAGTTTATGTAAACAAACAAAATGACCGGTTGTGGGCAATAGAGAATCAACCAATAATTCATCAGCCACCATTACATCCCTTGAAAATGACGGTAAGGTATGCCATTTGCGGGAATGTCTCCTACATTGGACCATATTTTTATGAAAATTCAAATGGTTCAGATGTTACAGTCACTGCCACATGCCTTACTGCTAGAGAAACTATGAAAATGTTTCCATAACAGTTAATTACGTAATCTGGTGATGTGGATTGACCTCCACGGTCACTCGATTTAACTGCTGCTTTGACTGCTCTTTTTATGGGGTTATCTTAAATATAAGAGTTATTCAAATAAACCAATAGTATTGAACAACTTAAAAGGAACATTAGAGAAGGAATTAATATGATACATGTTTAAATGTTTGAAAAAGTTATGAAAAATGTAATCAAAAGAGCCTACATGTGTAATTTCAATAGAGGCGGACATTTAGCGGACATTGTTTTTCATACATAATTCCAAGGATTAAATAAATGATCTGTAAACATTAAATCTGCTTTCTTTTATTTAAAAAAATTTTATACGCAAAAAAACTAGTTAACCTTACGGGATACCCTGTATATACCAAACAAAATTGTCCAGTGATGAAGAAGATGGAAATTGAAGAATATGATTTTGATTCAAGTTCAAGGTGCAGTTGCAGTACTGCAAAATATAAATTAGTTTTAGCTGCAATTACAAATATATATAGTTCTGGAAATATTAACGTTTAATTTCAGTTTTCAAAAGGTAGGAAGAGGAATCTAATATATTTAAGAAAAATTTCCATATGACCCTATACCATATTAACTGAGTCTTAAAGGACTATTTTCGATTCGTTGCTAAAATCAAGCGAAAATACACGACGAGTCATTTCATCTAAAAATTATTAGTTATAGTTCTACACTAATTAAACATTTCATATAGTTTATATTTTAAGTTTATATTTTTAATAATTTTTTTAAATGTTTTGCGAGTGAGCCACTGTCACTTCAGCGTCATATGGCATCAATTTACAGAAATCCCAACAACATTTTGGAAATATGAAAAGCTAAATACAATGGATACAATTTAATTGGGAATTTTCCTAACTGCGTGGGATCTATGGATGGCAAACGCATTAGGATAAAGTATCCAAAAAATTCTGGAACTTTATTTTATAACCGCAAAGTAAATTATAATTTTAAGTAATTTAAAAATATAAATTTATATTTTTGAATATCGGAGTGTACAGTAGTGAAGACAATGCTCGAGCTTTCTCAGCGAGTAAATTTGAAAAATAAACTTTACAAAAAACATTACTTTTTTCAGAAACTGTGAAAGCAGATGATATTTAACTTCCCGCTTTCTTCGTTGCTGGTGATTCTTTTCCTTTACCCACCAGAATTAAAAAGCCGTATGTTCCTAGAAAATCAAAAATATTGTCTGGATAGAATAAGGTTTTGTAGTCCAGATAAAGCCCAAAACTAGTAACTGCTTTCTGTTTGTTACGTAATGACTTTATTTCAAATCACACGTCGCCTAATGAAGAAGATAAGCCCGAAATTTCAACAGACTTTTCTATAAAACATTCGATATAATTCAAACCTCTATGTTAATTCTACACCTGTATGTTTGAGTTGGTATGAAAATTAATTTTTTTAAATTAAACAAATAAAACAATACTCAATTAAAAATTATTCTCTTTTATTTAAATACATTTTACTTTTTTCATTTTGTTTTTTAATTTATTCAAAATTTATGGAAACAACATCAGCAGCAGTTGGAGTTGTTTTACAACAGCGCAACAAAAATGTTGGCAATCATTAGCGTTATTTTCAAAGAAAGTGCATTTCATAAAAAGTCATCAATTGTCGTAAGTCAAATTAAATGCTAGGATATACAATTAAATTAAATTAAAATAAGAATTAAATTGAAATTAGATGACCAAACCACCAGGAAAAGACTACACAAAAACAATCTCCACCCTCGTCGCCCGTTGAGAAGTCGACCGATGCGACATGGAAATCGAGAGCCTAGAAATGTTTTGTGTGAAAATCATAGAAATTGGACAGAAGGCGATGGTGCAAAGTTTTATTCACTGATGAGTCAATACTCGGATTTTACCCAGTTACTAGGAGAACAAGAATATGGAGACAACCTGGTAACGCCAAAAGGCTAAAAGATGTGCAACATGTACACAGGTACAGTGGAGGCACTGTTATTGCATGGGCTGGAATTATGAGTGGTAAAAGAGCGGATCTCGTTTTTCTAGAACCTATCGTGCTTCCATTATCAACACATATCGGATCAGGATTCATCTTAATGCATGACAATACCAGGCCACACAGCAAGAATCACAACAGACCGGTTGGAAGCACAGGAAATCCATGTGTTACCATGGCCAGCACAATCCACGGATCTAAATCCGATTGAAGACGAGAAAAATTCCACAAGACAGCTTTGATACGTTGATTAGCTCCATGCCCAGAAGATGCCAATCTGTCATAAATACAAGAGGAGGCAACACCACTAGGAAATAAAAATAACTGTACTACTCAAATGAATTAAAAAGAAATTTAAAAAAATCTGAATTGGCCAAAATTCTTATATTGCTGTTTTTCTTCCATTAATGATAAAATCTTGACATTTGTGATTGTTGTTTTAATTGTTGTACGTGAAAGTTTGTACAGCGAAATACCGAATGGCTCGATTAACGATAAACAAAAAAATTACTATCGCGCTTGTGTCGTGTTTAAATATTGGTGATGAAAAGCGCAAATTATAAAATATTAACTCACTTATTTGGGATGTCATACTAATGTTTATGGAATTCAATTTTTTTTAACAAAAAAATGATTTATTATTTCAATATTACATCATTATTAAATAAAAATTTATTAAATATTATTATATCCTTAAAATTTAATTAATTATTATTAAAATATATTTATTAATTATTTTATTTAAAGAAAAACACTCTGCACGCACTTTATGAACTATTAACCATATATATTTTTAACCAACCATCCATTCTGACATTTTGACATACCCAACAAGCAAGCAATATGTTTTAACTAACCCCCCCCATCTATGTATTCGCCTGGTTTGGCACCCAGCGATTATTACTTGTTTACAGACGTCAAAAAAATGCTCCAGGGGAAGAGATTTGGCTCCACGAAACTGAAGCTTATTTTGAAGACAAAGATAAATCGTTCTACAAAAAAGGCATCGAAATGTTAAAGAGGCGTTGGTCTGATTGTATCGCTCTAGAAGGAGATTATGTTGATGAATAAAATGTATTTTCCCCAAAAATTTGTGTTTTCTTTGTTAGACCGGGAACTTTTCAGGCAATGTGTTAACTGTACTATGCAGAAGACTCTCAATAAAATAAAAATGACGGCTAATAGCAAACTCTGTACATTTACTAGATACATTTAAAGAGACATAGATTGTTTGCAAGGTAATTTAATTACCTTTAATTACCCTACATCTAGATTATCTTTTAAGTCATTAAAATAGATGACGTTGCTAAGTATTTGCCCTTTACTCGTATCCCGATTGAAATCTGTTCTTCAGCATGTGGCAAGCTGTTACGGAGTAACATTTTTAACAAACTCTATCATTTTATGTTCCACAATTTTGAAGTGCGGACAATTAATCGGCCTTAGAGTAGTTTTCTGAGCATAAAAAAATGCAATAAGCCCAGATATACATCGTACATAAATACATTCAATTTTGGTGTTA
Source organism: Nephrotoma guestfalica (assembly GCA_963691935.1). NCBI lineage: Eukaryota > Metazoa > Arthropoda > Insecta > Diptera > Tipulidae > Nephrotoma > Nephrotoma guestfalica. Next base: position 176,489,747 of record OY829913.1, read on the forward strand.
TTAATTCTCGGAGTCTTGTTCGAAAACTACACCAAATTAATATTGATATCACATCAAAAGTTCTACTATTTAAACTATTGTTGAAGTCACTCAGTTTGCAGGTTAGGTTGTTTCACTGGAGGATTTCAAGATAGCGCATTTATTTGTTTGAAATCACTTTTAAAAACAACTGAAACTCGGTTGATGACGATGATAATCTGGAATGTCAAAAATCAAATGCAACAACATACTAAATCATATTTATTTCTACACAATTACAACATTTGACGATGTATACCGGTTTTACATTGGACTGCTAATTTATAGCTTATTTTTTATATTGATCATAGCTGTTTATATTAAATAACAGCGCACACAATATAATCTCACTAATATTTAAATCTCACTAATTTGTGTCATTGCATCAAAATACCCGAATTGTTTAAATTTATTGTGTATGTTTCATTGTTGCTCGGTCCAATACAGAAAAAAGCGGCGTGTCTACATATGTACCTGTTTCATTAAATCTAACAAATCTCGACTAATCTAACTCCTACACAAAGAGGTAATTTAAAATGTTGTAAATTTCAAGGCAATAATTTTATCGTTTGGCTTACGAAACTACAACTATGAACGTACTCGAAAGCATTTAAAAGTAAAACACTCTACCTCCCTGTAAATTGCACGGAAATTTAAACACTTCCGTATTAAGCTTGACAATGATTTGTAGGTATTTAAATTAAACTATTAAAAACAACAGCAAATGTTCAACTCAAGATAAAATTTAAATTATTTAAATTTATTTCGAAAATTTCGTTGAATATTGTGATTATTAGATGAGTTCAATTTATGATATTGAGATGAACCGTTTTCTATATACTACAGAATATTTCGATTCTTTAGTAGAATAAAACAACTTTTCAAAAATCTAATGGTATCTCGATTTAACATTGGGAATTTTGAAAACTTGTTTATGGTTTAATGTAGTTGCCTATTTTTATGATATATGCAAATATTTAATAGTAATGATCAGTAAAAGTTTTATTTTGCCACTCTCATAAAAAACTTTATGTTACGTTTAATATCTGTTACGTCATCTGATGGAATCAGCTATACGAATGGTGTATTTTAAACTTGCAAAACTTTTTGAGGGGGCGTGTGGCAGAAATAGATAATGCAACCACCTCATCACCATCGACGTCAAGCAACCGTTACATGGATTAGTTAAACTTTGGGTGACGGCATGAGAATACCATATAGAAATTGTAAACTGAGTACATTTCTAGAATCTCTAATACCTTAAAAGTTTAATAGATAATCCAGTCCTCCAATTAAATAACTAATTAGACCGGGCAATATTAAAAGAAACTAGGCTTAAAGGTAATATATGATAATCAATTACAGCCCAGATGGAATGACTGATTAGGATGAAACTTTATGCTTAAGCTTTTACATAAATTGGGAATTTTTGGCCGAAATCGGTCTACTAGAAGTAACAGCTTGCATAGGAGATTTTTTGTTTTTTTTTTGTAAATACATATTTTGAAGAGTATATCATTTACGAGAAAAACGACTTTGAACAAAAAGATTGTAAATTAAATTTAAAATAAAATTAGTTCAGATAATTTTTTCAATTTTACCGGAAATGAAGAGCTTTGTTAAAAAACTTGATTTCACTAAAATATTATCCATATGCGGATTGACTATTCGGAATGAAACTTCATGCCTAAAACTTTTCTATTAATTGGTCACCCGAACACCCGACTTTTTTACCACGAATGTATACATAGATCTCGAATGCACCACACTTCATTTCTAAAGCGAAAAATTAAAACTGTCTCGTATAATAAAAAATCTTTATCCACTTTTAAAAGAGCGAGTATGCCATCAAGTCATCACAGCTCGAGTTTTACAACGATTTGTGATTAATACTCAAATCTTCTGATGGAGTAGGTGGTGAATTGACGTGTTTTTAACATTTTCTAATGAGAGTTGGGAAATTTATTGTTGACATATTGTTTAAGATAGAAGACAATTTCTAGCAGAAAAATGTGCGTTTGTTATTCAACGGGAGGGCCAGCACTACAATATATTTCAACTGTTGGTAATTTTAAAGCTAGCGGAAGATTCTAATCAATAATCAAAGTATGTATTTCTATATCAAGAGTAAAAAATAAGTTTAAATCTATTCGAAATGAAATATAATACAATAATGTAAAGCATCTTAATAGTTACAACTAAATCAGCAACATAAAAAAAATTAGCCGGGTTCATAACATTCCAGCAATTTTATATAATTTTGATGCTACTCGTCATTTTACTAGCTTAATAGTGAATTTTCAAATGTTCGATAGTTTTTTCAGAGATAAATGTATACTTTTCAATTCAAGCCAACCAAATCATATCATTTTGGAAACCATTTACTGATGTTTGTTGATTTACTCAAAAAATTTACACTCGATTTCACTATAGTCGTGCCGTTTTATTTGACTAGTCTTAATATGAATCGTTAATCAGCTACCGTTATAGACTAAAACAATCACCCAAAAAATGCACACAAGTTAAAATGACATTGTTCAATTCCTTCTTGCTGCACAAGTACTTACTGGCATAGTCACTGGTTAGTTTTCGCTACAAATATCATATTTGCAGAGTCATTTTGGTCGTCAAACGACTCAACCGTATTCACAAACCTTCTGTGGGTTTTTTAAAATCTAGAAACAAACTATTTTATAATAGTGCTGCCCCTGATAGTAAATACCAAATATTTTTTCTCCTATTGGAAATTTGAAAAATCGTTTTTGCTTGATGATGAGGTGGCATAGAGAAGTTCTTTAGGAACATCTTACTAATTTTGGCAGATTTCGGCAAAATTGCGGTTAAGCTCACGTATCATTTGATAATGGGACAGACCTGGCTCTGGCTTTAATTATTATCGTCACGAGATAGTTCAAATTTGGAAAGTAAGCTTATTTTTGAACAATTAAATTGAGTAGGCAACATCGTTCAAAATATCAAATATAACGTGAAAGTTCCTTATTCTAATCCATCGTTACTAAAGGCATGTTAGCTACAACGATGACGTAATCCTATGTCGACAATTATCTTAGTAGACACTGATCTTAAGAAGTGTAAGTTCACGTTAATATATTAATCTTTTCCAGAAGGGATTGAGTGTGGATATGGCGTTTCACAATTTGGTAAATAATAACAATATCAGCGACTTTCGGCTGTAACTTAAGACGATTTAGGTAGAGAGAGAGATTTAGGTAGAGTGGTAACTGTCTGCTATAGGTAATCCCCGAAGAGCAACGAAGAACTCTGTGCTATATCGCGTCGGCTCTATGTTATATAACGGGAACCACGCCCTTTATACCAGTGTTTCACAAAAGCGAGTATCGAATTTCCTGTAGTAAAAATATTTGCAGCCAGCTTGAAGTTTAATTCGTTCGCAAGAACCATCTAACTCCTAAATGGGTGTTACACGGTTAGCAGTATTATTATTAATGGATAATCGCAATGCAGGGAATTTAAACGTTTTCCGGAGAAAGTAATGGACTGAAATTTGTTGGCGTTAAAATCCAAGTGGTGATTTGCAAATTGTAAAATTGTTTAGATAAATCCGAAGCCTTTTAATGTCAATTATTTGTCTGTAATTTCTCTAGATATGATATGATATGTTCGGATCATCGGGTACCCAGATATATTCTAATTTTTGATCACCGAGTCGACATCGATAGTTGATAAGATGAATATAAATGACTTCCCCGTGATACTTCAGATGTTGGTGTAGAATATCTCGATTTTGATGATCTCAAAACTTACCACCAACTTCATTTTTCTGTTCGAGGCCATTGTGCGAAAAACTAAGTTAGATTAATAATCGTGAATCGTCCTTTGAAAAATCCATGTTGCATGGGAGAAAACAATAGTTTGCAATGAAAGCATAAATTATCATACATAATACTTTGGAATAATTTAGGAATGCAGGACAGTTTTTCAATTTGTCTATAGGTAATAGGAAATATCTGACTAAAACCATTTTATGAACTGGAAAATTGAACGGTTGGAAAAATTCTTAGAGTGATTGATTTTAAAAGAGAGCAGCCGCCAAATTGCTAATGCATTTTGTTTAGTACAATTAAATTTCGAAACTATTTGAACCAGATAAAGTCAACTTTTAGATTGTTGATCTCGGCACATCTGATCTCGAATGTCTGCATCAAGTTCAAAATCGATGTTGCAAAATCGATGATTGTAAAAATTTGATTTTGGGATTATAAGATCTATATGTATGTGGTAGAATGATATTAAAATTAAAATTGAATAATATTCTTGAGTTTGCAGAAATCATCTTTACTTTTATTAATGCCACTGCTCTCGTAACAGCATGTAAGTTAGAACCGGCGGTTGAAAACAACCTGCTGAGATATAGGAATAAATTAGTTTTTGTAATTGCAGTATTATTGGCGTCAGATCAAAATATCAGGTCGAGATGACTATCTAAACTGTTTTTCATATTACTGGGGCCAAATATAGACTAGAATAGAATTCGACGTATTGTTTGTGGGGAAGGTTAAGATAAAAGTACACAGCTGATTAATTGGGAACAAATTTTTGTTCGAAAATCGAGGGATCCCATTACAGCATTTTTACAAAAAACTCATAAAACCAATAAAACTTGCTATTCAATCACTGGATTTCGTTTAGCGTTTAAAACAATTAACTTTAATAGGTTACATATTTTTGCGGCTAGTAACGGTTGTTTAATGGACGTTTTCTCTGAGTTTCCTCGATGTTTATTCCAATATCTCCAAAAACTAGAACCTCATCATGAACTTGTACGGTGTTCGATAAAAAATCGAGAGCGTTAATAGCAAGCTAGTAAGTCTCAATAGGGCTGTTAGAATGCAAACACTCGTAGCAAGACAGTACAACATATTTTATTTTTTCATTTTTAGGATAATCGGATGGGATTGTATTAATACTCTATTCGGAATGCAAATCAAGGCGTTTATTGGTTTTATTTAGTTTATTTTTTAAATAATACTAATCATCAAATTATATTATTATAGAAGATCTCTGCTATTATATTATGAGAGCATGAGAAACTTTAATTCCTATAGTTATGCTGTCAAATTTTATATTATGGTTTTCTCGAAACGATTTTCAAAATTAAATTCATACACGATTTTTAGTAAGTAAATTCGAGTTGCCTAAAAACTCGTAATTGAACTTCCGATTATAATCATGACTGATCTATTTCAGTATACTCAAATCACAATTCACATGCTTGTTTTAGTTATACAGAGTGACTAAGTAAGCACAATAAATTCGGGAGGAGATAAAGGATTCCAATCTAAACAAAAAATAATCAAGGTTCTACTGTAAAATTAGTCACTTTGAATTTCACTCATAACTTAAAAATTATTTCTCAAAATTTTTTCAAATAAAAATTATCTTATCGCAAGTTAATTAGTTTATCAAATACAGGGCTGTTGAGGAATAACCACCCCAAACAACACATAAATCTATTAACATTTCAATCAACATGCCAATCATAAGCAAACAATGTTCTAATTTCTCTGTTCCCACGCGCAACACACAAAAACACGTGTGCGTAGAAAATTTGAGAAAATCACAAACGTTAAAAACAAAAACCGTACACATGAGAAAAAATGTAATTTCATGCAAATTAAAATCCAAACAAATTATTAATTTGTTGACCCAAAACCCAATTAAAAATTTTTTAAAACAATTTAAATGTGTGACACAAAAAATTTACGAGTGGAAAACTACCACTCAGCACCATTTCGAAACAAAAAACAAAACTAAAAATAAATAAAGACCTATAGTATATAAGCCAGAAATTTGTAAAATGTAGCATAGTCAATCATGGTCAATCATAGTCAATCAAAGTTCGGTGTGCATATATTAAATATAGTCAATCAAAGTTCTGTGTGCATATATTAAATATAGTCAATCAAAGTTCTGTGTGCAGATATTAAAGATAGTCAATCAAAGTTCTGTGTGCAAATATTAAATATAGTCAATCAAAGTTCTGTGTGCAAATATTAAATATAGTCAATCAAAGTTCTGTGTGCAAATATTAAATATAGTCAATCAAAGTTCTGTGTGCAGATATTAAAGATAGTCAATAAAAGTTCTGTGTGCAGATATTAAATATAGTCAATAAAAGTTCTGTGTGCAGATATTAAATATAGTCAATAAAAGTTCTGTGTGCAAATATCAAAGATAGTCAATAAAAGTTCTGTGTGCAAATATTAAAGATAGTCAATCAAAGTTCTGTGTGAAAATATTAAAGGTAGTCAATCAAAGTTCTGTGTGAAAAATATTAAAAGTAGTCTATCAGTAAAATCCGCAATTCATTAAAAATAGTTAAATAGTTATCTCGTTACTTAGAATACAGAAATAAATAAAGTTTGTTATAAAAGAATATTTACAAGTGAATTTACTTTAATCAACCCTCGATACAACAATTGACAGCGCTTTAGTCAAGACTATAATCAGGTAAGAGTTCAATATTACATCATAAAAATCCATTATATTTATTATATCACAATACATTCACTATTTAATTATCACTTAAATTACTACTAACTAAATAAATACATTTAATAAACAATATATGCAATATTAAATAACCTCGAATAACCACAAATATCCATAGCACTTACGCAACAACAATATACGATATGATATACCCGTACAATATATACTCTTTATAAATACAATTGTCTTGAGTACCAGAAGTTCAAGACATTACACGAAATTTTAAAATATAACAGTATTTCACATAAACACATTATAACAATAAACACACAATAAACAACAACCAAAAAAAAAACACAATATTGGCGCTGTAGTTTACGAACCCGTGTCAACATAATCTTAAGTAAAAATAAATTCACGCGTACAAAAACAAATCTCTTAGGTCGAACACTCATCCACTAAAAAACCAATCTCCCAACTTACACACCCTTTCGCACTACCTTTTGGTCGAACACCCCTTTACCAAAATAAAGTAAACAGTCCTCCCGAGGTCGTATAACCCTTTCACCCAAATTTGCAGTTGTAAAAATTCTCTTGTTTCCCCAAAATCGTAAAGCAAAATCAAGATCTCAAATGAGCAACAAAAACTATAAATTAAACGAATTAAATGAGTGGAATCGCACCATTCAGCAGTAAATCAAATAAAACTCCAAGATCACCAACTCGAGCAAGCGAAAGGCTCAGAATAAAGTCAGAACCTAGCGAACTATACTCGAACATCATAAATCACTTAAATACCCAGCAAAAAATAACAAGCAACAAAAGTGCCCCCACAAATCAAAAACAAATTCAAACGAAAATCAACACAAGTCATACGACGGCACCAGCCAACAAAGAGGAAATCCAAGTGACAGAACCCCGAAACGAAAAATTAAAACCAAAAGCAAAACATCAAGCTAAAGAAGACGATCAAACACCACAGACGCTCGAAATCGCAAAACTTGTAACAACCAACAAACTCACAAATAATCCAAAAATGGACCAACAAAAGATTCAACAAAGTATTGCGAACTTTGTACCAGAATTCAATGGAGAGGGCACGAAACACCAAGCACACAACTTAACGAGATTCCTCGACACTGCCGACAGTATCTACGAAACCCTCACCACAGAACAGGAGCAAAAAATATTCGACCGATTGATCAAACTAAGACTGACAGGAGACGCATACATAAGGATCACTCACAGAAATGTCCAAAATTACAAAGAACTTAAGGAAATACTAGGAAACATGTATACAGAATTACACTCACTAGACGAACTAGAAAGGAGATTCAACAATATACAGCAGGCATACGGCGAAAGCATCAGAAATTACGGGTACAGGCTTCTTGAAGCCCTTGAGCAATACAAGAACGGCTATAGAACCAAGTACACTGCCAACAACATCGACGACACCTATCTAAAACACCTCAACACGAACTCCGTCCAATTATTCAAAAGAGGATTAAACAATACTATACTTAGGGAGAAAATAGCCACAATCAGAGCCAATAATGTAGATGAAATAATAAACGAGACAGAAGCCATTGAGAAGATGTTAGCCTGCACAACAAATACAGCACAGAACACAGCAAAACAGGCGGTCACATCATTCACACCAATAATTCAACAACAGAATACATACGGGAAGCCAGCAATCATCTGTAACTATTGCCAAAAAATGAATCACACTTGGGATGTATGCCGCACGAGGTTAAGCCATGAAAGAACGAACAGGTCACAACAATACTACACACACAACACAAACTATCAGAGAAACTACAACGCAACTAGACAACCGTTGAACACACACTATAATGCACCTACGCAGGAACAATTTAACAGAATAGCACAACCGCAACACGCATACCAACAATATCAAGACAAAACATCAAACCAGCAAATGCCGTCAACACAAAGCATGCCACAAGTCATCCCCAAATTCAATCACAATCGACAACAACAAACTCAGAATCAATTCACAACAGCAAACAGTCAGCAACAATATCAACCGAACCAACGCAGAAGCAATTTTGTACCAAAATACTGCTCACACTGTAAAGTAACAACGGGACACACCTTTGAAGAATGCCGCAATAAATTCTTCAACAGACAGCCAAATCAAAGGATCAATCAAAACAATCACACACCGCTTGATACCAACACGTTGACTGACACATTCAACAAAATGAGAATAAATACGATATTCCCGCAACAACCACAAAATCAATATGATTTAACACAACAAACGCAACCGGAAAACTACAACGGATCCGATCAGCCATAGGAGAGCCACTGACCTCGGATCCAATACAAACATATTTAATACAATCAACAGCATCAAAAAATGACCACGGACACACTCTCCAAATGGGTACTATCCCAGAAACCTATCTAAAAAATTTTCTCTCAAATGATCACACTAACTCACAAACAATTACACCAAATCCAAACAACGAACACACGAGCCCCAGCGCTCATAACTTAAATTATCAAGTACAAACAATTAACCACAAAATACAAGCCGCCGCTACAATTCCGGCGCAAACTCAACAAATACAAGCCGCCGCTACAATTCCGGCGCAAACTCAACAAACACAAGCCGCCGCTACAATTCCGGCGCAAACTCAACAAACACAAGCCGCCGCTACAATTCCGGCGCAAAACCCACAAGCAAAAGCCGTCGCTACAACGCCGACGCACAACTTAAACTCACACGCAAATAACCCACAAGCAAAAGCCGTCGCTACAACGCCGACGCACAACTTAAACTCACACGCAAATAATCAACAAACACAAGCCGTCGCTACAACGCCGACGCACAACTTCAACCCACAAACGATCAACCATCAATCAAAAGCCGTCGCTACAACGCCGACGCACAATTTAAACTCACACACAAACAATGAACAATTACAAACCGTCGCTACAATGCCGACGCACAACTCAAACTTACAAACAGTTAATCATCAACCAAAAGCCACCGCTACAATTTCGGTGCAAAACTTGACTCCACAAACAACCACTCAACAAACAAAAGCCGCCGCTACAACCCCGGTGCAAAACATAAACTTAACAATTACGAACTCACAAACAAATAAAACTCAGAACAGAACTGACAACACCAATCCAGAACAAAACAAATTCATCGACAAAATCTCACTATTCAAAAAATTAACATGCGAATTAATCTCAAAAATACAGAACACACTTGAAACTAACACACGAAAACTCTCATCTGAACTAAAACAAAACTTGTTACAAAAAACACATGACTTATCTCAAATAATAACAAAACACAAAAGTAACAGCAACCCCACACAAATACCAAGCTCTCCAGAAAATAAAATCACTCCTACCCTACCTAATCCAATCCCTAAATTGACAAAACCACTCACACATAACATCTTAGAGCTCGACGAAACAGAATCAGACATACTACAACAACTATTATACCCAGACACTCAGTACACAGTAAATCTAGCGACAAACGACAATCTGACTCGCGATACCATCTCACCCATTATAAACAAACACAAAGTACACCTGTTAATTGATTCAGGAGCTGACTTGTGTATAATCAAAAAAAACTTTATCGGTAAATTACAGATTGACCAAAACGATACTATAACATTAGCAGGAATAGGCACCGGCTCAATCAAAACACTTGGATCCCTAAACCTTAGTCTACAACTTAGCAATAGCTACCACATCTCACACAAATTCCACGTCGTCTCAAATGATTTCCCAATTACCGAAAATGGAATACTAGGCCGAGACTTTTTCGACAAGTTCCAAGTAAATATTTCATACAGCACAAGTACTATAAAACTACAACGTCACGTCATACCCTTTTCAAACAAGTTAAATAATAAAATATCGCTACCTAAAAGAAGCGAGACGATTGTACAAATTACAACCCCCACAAACCAACTCTCAATCTGCTCAGCCAAAGAAATTCAACCAGGCATTTTCATACCCCACTTACTAATCCAACCGACGAACTACAAAGCTAAAATACTAATCGCAAATACATTAACTGAAGACATACAATTGACAAACATAAAGCCAGAAATAGAACCAATAACAGAAGAACCACAATACCAACACATTACAAAGAAACCCGACAGTAGAAAAGAACAGATAGCACAGATAGTCTCAGCAAACCTAAACACAGACAACAATACAGAAGAAAACATGACGATATTAGAACTATGCCTACAGTATCAAGACATCTTCTTCTTGGAAGGAGACAAATTGACCACCGTAAAAGGCGTCCAACACAACATAAACCTGTATACGGACTCCAAACCCATCCACGTTCAACGCTACAGGCTTCCGCAAATGCACCGCGACGAAATCAATAAACAAGTTCACGAAATGCTAAATGAAGGGAAAATCCAACAAAGTTCAAGCCCTTTCAACAGTCCACTCCTCGCTGTACCAAAGAAACCAGGTGCAGACGGCAAACCGAAATGGCGAATAGTCGTCGATTTCAGAAAACTAAATGACATCACCATCGGAGACTCATTTCCCCTTCCTAATATTAACGACATTTTAGACCAACTAGGTCACGCCCAGTATTTCTCAACGCTGGACATGGCTAGCGGCTATCATCAAATTCAGATGAACCCAGCAGACTCATACAAGACAGCATTCAGTACAGATTATGGCCACTTCGAATTTACTCGAATGCCATTTGGCTTAAAAAACTCACAAGCCACATTCCAAAGAACAATAAACCATGTACTTAGAGGTTTCCAAGGATTAAAAGGTTTCATTTACTTAGATGATGTAATCATCTACGGAAAAAATCTAAACGATCATAATTCAAAATTACTAGAGGTATTTGAAATTTGCCGACAGAACAACCTCAAATTGCAATGTACAAAATGTCAGTTTCTTAGAAAGGAAATTACTTTTCTCGGTCATCTAATTACACCAGACGGAATAAAACCGAACCCCTCCACTGTAAACGCAGTTCAGAATTTCCCGACACCGCGAAATGTGCGAGAAATACAATCATTCCTAGGCCTTGCAAATTACTACCGCAGATTCATCCCGAAATTCTCAGAAATAGCTGAACCACTAACAAAACTCACCAGAAAAAGTACACCATTTCTATACTCTGAACAATGTAAAGTAGCTCAAGACACACTAAAAAATTGCCTAATAAACCCACCCATCCTAAAATATCCAGACATGAACAGACCGTTCACACTCACAACAGACGCTAGCGAATATAGCTTAGGTGCAGTTTTGTCACAAATATACCAGCAAGGAGAATTCCCCATAGCATACGCCAGCAGAGCGCTCGGCAAGTCCGAAAGAAATTACAGTACGATAGAAAAAGAAATGCTTGCCATATATTGGGCAATCAACAACTTTAGACCATACCTTTACGGAAAAAAATTTACAGTAGTGACAGATCACAAACCACTCACCGGAAATCTCACCAAAATTCCAAATCGCATACTCAAATGGAATTTAAAACTGTCAGAATATAATTTCGAAACTATACATAAACCCGGGAAATTTAACACAAATGCCGACGCCCTCAGCCGAATCAAACACCAAGAACAACTGTTAGTAATCACGCGAGCACAAAATAAAGCAAAAGACAATCAAGAGCAAGACAAAAACACAAGAACAAATTCCCCCTCTCAAACCAATAAAAACGAAACACAAAACACAATACTCACAGAAATAACAACAGAAACAAAAAACACAGTCAAGAAAACATACCCTAAAGAAACAATACTGAACGAAGCAAGCAAAACAAGAACACTAACAACACCACAACAAGATAATGCCCACGACTGGAACCGAACAAATCAAAAAGACACAAAAATAGAGATTGTAACCGACATTAAAAAACGACACCAAATATTAGACGAATACCACAACCTCCCTTTAGGTGGCCACGCAGGTACATGGAGAATGTACAAAATAATAAAAATGCTCTACTATTGGCCAAAAATGTTAATCGACGTTAACAGATTCATTAGGAAATGTACGGGAAACAGAAACGAGGCTTAATAGATATAGGAGGAAAAATTAGCAAATTTATCTTCGGAACTATGGACGCTGAAGACTCATCTAAAATATACGAAGATTTAACAACACTCAACAACGGACAAACAAAACTATTAAATTTAGAAAACCAGCAAATAGCATTACTACAATCAAATTTTGACACTTTATCCAGACCGATCATACAACTACAAAATGAAACACTAGAAATCGAACAGAAATTGAACAAACTAATACAAAAATCAAATGACCAGAACAAATACATCGAACGCAAACAGAAGTTAAACACAGAAATAACAGAATTATCATCCCTTATACTGGTACAATGTCTTCACATAACTAGACTCCAAGATGACGCAACAGAAATCATAACAGCCTTAGAAAATAAAATCTTACACCCACTAATAATACCTGCTAGTAAAATCATGCAAGTAGTAAACACAAATTACCAAGATACAAACAAAGTAATGAAAATACACAATAACTTAAGACAAATAGTTAAAATCAATCATATCGAAATTGATAGAAAAATCATAGCAAAAATCACAATACCCATATTGCCAAACGAAGAATATACAATATACAAACCATATGTAATACCCTTTAAAACACAGAACGGACACTCGATGTACATTACAGACACAGACTACTTAGCAATAAACAACGATAAAAGCAAATCCATAGACTTACACTTAACAGAAATTTCCACATGCCAAAACATAATAGATACTTTAGACGGAAATATAAAAATTTGCCAACTGACACAACCAATCAACACAATCCAAAACTCTCTTTGCTTACCAAACTTACTTCTCCACCCTCAAATTGTAACTAATCAATGCAAAATATTACCTGTCAAAGCAACAGAAAAAATCACGAAAATGGACAATTCAAACACTTGGCTATATTCAGCAATTAAAAATCTAACCATGATAATACGATGCAAAAATATTACAGAAACTGTACAGTTAATAGATCAAGGAACAATTACATTTCTTGACACATGTAAAATAATCACAGAACACTTTATTATACAAATAGAAGGAAACTCTAAAACAATAAAAATTGAACACCAACAACAAACAGAAGTACCAACAAACGATGTAGAGGCTTCATTGAAACACTTACGACACCACAACGACACAGAAAATATAGAACAAATCAAAATAAGCAACCACAACGAATACAACAGACAACTGAGCACAGAAGTACGCAAAATAAATGAACTAAAAAATACAGCAGAAGAAATAGCTACCCAGATGAACAAAAACAAACTCAACCACTCGTCAGGAATAGCAATAACCATCATCAGCATAAGTATAACAATAACAGTATCATTTCTAATACTCTGCAAATACAAAACCGCGAAAAACAGAAATACAGGGAACTTGACAGAAATTAACATACACAAAGACCATGACACAAAAGAAACGGACAAACAAGATACGAACTCAAATAACCAAAATTTAAGAATTATATAAATACTAAAACAAATTTCTTTAACCCCAATATCCAGCAACACCATGTCAAATTTCCCCGAAGCCCATCTCGCAATGATCCAACACCTCCAAAACAAAAGAGATGAAGAGTCAAGAAAAATGAGGAAAAACAACCCAATAAAACGCAACCCCCGCAAAACGCAAAAAAAAAATAACAACCACAACCATACTGCCAGAACACGTCACTACCTGGTATCACCTGAAATATCCAGAAGAAAAGAAAAAGGCTGAAGCAGCGGAAAAACTAAACTTAAGAAAATACAATTGGCTCGCGAGAAATAAAATACCCGCGTATCCATGGCCAACATGGGATGAAAATAAAATGAAAAAATTAGAGATGGACGAATTCTAAACACATCTCAAAAACAAATAGTTTTTTCTTCAATGAACCCACACCAAAACTAACACTCAGGGAAGAACAAACTATGAACACAAAATCATTAGACAAGCAATTAACCATAATTTTAAAAGAATATTTTTTTTACCAATTATAAACCTAGCATAAGTACAATCTTCCAAAGGAACAAAAAACCTAAAATTATTAACAAATTAAGAAATTAGAGACTAAATATAAGAAAATAAACAAAAATTTTACTATATTAGAGTATAAAAAAAGTAAGAATTTCTATAGACATTAAGCACACAAGAAAATAACAACAACAAAAAAAAAACCTCTTTTAACCACATAAATATTAAGAAAACACACACATGAATTTAAATACTGAATACACGAAAATCACTTATTTCATGCATACACAAAAAAAAAAAAAAAAAGAAATTCCATTCATAAAAGTAAAACAAAAAATATTTTCACAGTAAAATTTATTAACATATCATACAAAGAAAAACACACACATAAATAAAAATATTATATAAGAAAAAACAAAAATGGCTTCACTCAAAAATATTGCACACACAATGAAAACCTTACTTAATAAAATACATACTTTTCATATTTCTAATTATACATATAAAACAACACAATATTGTCATCAAAACATATGCATACGTAAAAACACATAACTGTACAAAATGAGCATCATAAAAAACAATACTACGTTGCATAAAATTATACAATAAAATTTCTCATAATAAACGTACATTTTCAAGGCTGATAATAAGCAAAATGGTAATATGATATATGTAAACAAACGAACGACTGTAGGTCAAGGAACAGCAAAATACACAATAACGGCACGCGACAAAAAGACAACACCGAAGCAAGAAAAATAAAAACGGGAAATAAGATACAACCACATGTAAATCAAGGTCTTTAAGACACAGCTGGAAACTAAAGACAATAACCTAAAAAAAAAAAAATATAATAACAAATAACTTATTACTCTACACAAATTAAATACACGTATAATATTGAATAGAAAAATAATAACACTTGATAACCTAAATGAACAATATCAGAACATACAGAACAAAATACAAGACCAGAGAAACGGAACAACGACAGCATTAAAAACCGGACAAAACTCATCTCAGAAAACACACAAGCAGCACAACGAACTTCAAATCACCACGTCAACGAAACAAACCAAGGCACATATACATATATATCATATTAGCAAAAATTTTTTCAACAACCTCAAAATTTTAGCTTTTTCCAACGGGGGAAGTGTTGAGGAATAACCACCCCAAACAACACATAAATCTATTAACATTTCAATCAACATGCCAATCATAAGCAAACAATGTTCTAATTTCTCTGTTCCCACGCGCAACACACAAAAACACGTGTGCGTAGAAAATTTGAGAAAATCACAAACGTTAAAAACAAAAACCGTACACATGAGAAAAAATGTAATTTCATGCAAATTAAAATCCAAACAAATTATTAATTTGTTGACCCAAAACCCAATTAAAAATTTTTTAAAACAATTTAAATGTGTGACACAAAAAATTTACGAGTGGAAAACTACCACTCAGCACCATTTCGAAACAAAAAACAAAACTAAAAATAAATAAAGACCTATAGTATATAAGCCAGAAATTTGTAAAATGTAGCATAGTCAATCATGGTCAATCATAGTCAATCAAAGTTCGGTGTGCATATATTAAATATAGTCAATCAAAGTTCTGTGTGCATATATTAAATATAGTCAATCAAAGTTCTGTGTGCAGATATTAAAGATAGTCAATCAAAGTTCTGTGTGCAAATATTAAATATAGTCAATCAAAGTTCTGTGTGCAAATATTAAATATAGTCAATCAAAGTTCTGTGTGCAAATATTAAATATAGTCAATCAAAGTTCTGTGTGCAGATATTAAAGATAGTCAATAAAAGTTCTGTGTGCAGATATTAAATATAGTCAATAAAAGTTCTGTGTGCAGATATTAAATATAGTCAATAAAAGTTCTGTGTGCAAATATCAAAGATAGTCAATAAAAGTTCTGTGTGCAAATATTAAAGATAGTCAATCAAAGTTCTGTGTGAAAATATTAAAGGTAGTCAATCAAAGTTCTGTGTGAAAAATATTAAAAGTAGTCTATCAGTAAAATCCGCAATTCATTAAAAATAGTTAAATAGTTATCTCGTTACTTAGAATACAGAAATAAATAAAGTTTGTTATAAAAGAATATTTACAAGTGAATTTACTTTAATCAACCCTCGATACAACAATTGACAGCGCTTTAGTCAAGACTATAATCAGGTAAGAGTTCAATATTACATCATAAAAATCCATTATATTTATTATATCACAATACATTCACTATTTAATTATCACTTAAATTACTACTAACTAAATAAATACATTTAATAAACAATATATGCAATATTAAATAACCTCGAATAACCACAAATATCCATAGCACTTACGCAACAACAATATACGATATGATATACCCGTACAATATATACTCTTTATAAATACAATTGTCTTGAGTACCAGAAGTTCAAGACATTACACGAAATTTTAAAATATAACAGTATTTCACATAAACACATTATAACAATAAACACACAATAAACAACAACCAAAAAAAAAACACAATAGGGCCAAGGTAAATTGCTAATAAATACACTTCAAACTAAAAAAGTTGTGAACAGCTTTAATTTTTCAATATTTCTTTACAAAATGCATTATTAACATCATTTTTTGCATATTTTCAAAATATTTGAAAAATTTACTGTAATTTTCAGCTATTAGATGCAATTATAAAATCAAGCTTCAAAAGTTTTATAGGTAAGATCTAAGCAAAACAAGAAAAATTCCAGTAAAATTGATTCGTACTTCAACCTTATTATTGGCCCTGTGTTTGATAAACTAATTAATTTGCGATAAGAAAACTTTTATTTGAAAAAATTTTGAGTAACAGTTTTTAAGTTATGAGTGGAATTCAAAGTCACTAATTTTACAGTAGAACCTTGGTTGTTTCTATAACGGTCACGCGTGGAGTCATATAATTTTTTTTGTTTAGATTAGTGTTTTCCAGAACCTCCCGAAATTGTTGCACTTGTTTCAGAGTCACCCTTTATATTTAAATTACTCAAAATTTATTTACTACATTATGAAATAACAATTTTTCGGCCTTTCAATTTCCTGCAACAATTAAATGAATCCACACTATATGTTATGTTATCTTATAAAGATCTTGTCCGCACATTTCTAATGCTTTTTAAAAGTTTTTAGTTATTTTTATCTTTTGTATTGTCTGGGTTAAATGGGTTTTCGTTTTAATTTTGTATATTTATAAGCACTCATCTTAACAATAGCCTTGACAAGTGCGCGGCCTCTTTTTTTCTTTATTTCCAACGTGTAAGATTATTTAACTCTCGGAAAATCTCATCTACACAGTCAGGAATTGAGCTTGTCCCTAATCTGTAGTTTGATCTTGAAAATTATATTAATAAATTGTGTATTTATTAAGGAAGCATTATAAAATGATTTATAACTGTTTTATACTTTTTCGGCGTTGTTAAATCGATCTTATTAATTTTTATAGAAACTATTAAGATAAATTTGGGTACAGAAAAAATGCAGGAACATGAAATTAAATAAACAATCAAAAATGTGGAATTTCCAAGAAATCTTGAATTCATGACACGATTATTGCTTTAAGATGTGATATTATGCAAATAAGGATTTTGAGCAAACTATAAATCTTAATATGTAAACGAAATGAATTATGCCAAGAAATAACCAAGAAAAAATAATTCCTTCTAAGAAACCATTAAGCGCGTGTGCTATGAATTTTGAGTTACAAATATTGCAAAGAATTGTAATAGCCACAAATTATAACAACAAATAAGGCAAGTTCGAAAGACAAAAGTTTCAAAATAAAATGTTTTCTTTTTTAAAACTGAATAATGTTTTAAAATACACTCTTCTCTACAACTGTATACAACTGAATAAGCACCCCCTCAGTAATGGCCAGTTATAAAGAATAGGGTAGGTTATTTTTCGTTTATTTATGACCACTCGAGTACCATATTTCCCCTAACAATTACACCACGCATTCATTACGGTATTTTTCAGATGCACATTCAGGTGATTTTGTTAAATGTTCCTAATTTTCCTTCTGATCAGGAGATCAAGACCGCATAACACACATCAGCGTCAAAGCAATACAATTAGTCACTGTATTGGAGAAAATAAGAAGATATTTCTTCTTGAACTAATTTGAAGCTTGAGTAACTCCAGAAGTAACTGAGGCAACTTTGAATTTTTTATTTGCGATTGCTACATACTGTAATCGCTTAGTTAGATATAAGCTAAACCGGTAACTTACGATGAGCATAATTATATTTTGATATATTTAGATATTATTCGATTTATTAAAACTAATGCTATCCAGTTGCAACCCCGCCATATGTTAAGGTTATTATTTTGAGCCTGCTCATGTTGTTTGTTAATTTTGTAAATGCAATGTAAACTACCAGTATACATTGTTAACGTGAAATAGTAAAATAGTGTAAAAGCGACAATTTGGGAATAGCTATGTTGTGTTTTAATGTGAAAATCCCCAAACGAATCCTTTCGAACGTCTAAAATTAATAATATGATGTTGTTTAATAGCCAAGTTAAAATGATTAAAATCAACAGTGGAAGTGGAAGTTTTTTAATGTGTCCAGGATCGTAATTCGTGGGTCCAAAAAATACGTCTTAAGATTGTGTAACTCAAAAAAACACAACTCGAAAAAAACTAAGGGAATTGATTTACTACATTGATCTTGTAAAAATTGACTTTTCGTCATCGGAAAAATCAGACTAGATTTAAATTTGTCCATAATACACCGTGAGGCACAAAAATAAACTGTGGTTTTTCTTGAAATTTAATAAACTCGTATATATATTACATCGCCAGAAAAGTTCCCGGTCTGACACATAGATGATGTCACAAATTTAAAATCCATATGATTTTTAAATTCTACCAACTTTCAAACGATATGTGGTAAAATTGAACCACATCCCACCATTAGTTTACAAGTTACAGTTGTTTTAGTTCCGCTACTTTTGTTAATTTCAAAACAATGGAAAAAAAGAATTTCGTGTAATTAAACACTGTGGCTTGATAAGTGTAATGTGGACTCTGAACCAAGAACATCAACCATCATTGACTGATATGCTGAATTTAAACGTGGTCGTACAACCACCGATGATGCATCACGCTCTGGACGCCCAAATGAGGCTGTGACTCAAGAAAACATTAAAAAAATCCACGAAATTCTTTTGAAGTAAGTGTAAAGTTACGTGAGATCGTTGACATTGTAAAGATATCAATGGAACGTGTTGGTCATATTTTGCACGAACATTTGCACGTCCATGAAAAATTGCTCTTTCACCAAGGCAACCATGCCTGACACCATGTCACAAGTCGATCGCAACAATGGCAAAACGGCGCGAATTGCACATTGACTTGCTTCCGCATCCACCGTATCCGATAGATTTGGTCTCCAGCGAATATTACTTGTTTACAGACCTCAAAAAAGCTCCAGGGAACGAGATTTAGCTCCAATGAAGAAGTTATTGCCGAAACTGAAGCTTATTTTAAAGACAAAGATACATCGTTCTACAAAAAAGCATTGAAATGTTAGAGAGGCGTTTGACTGTTTGTATCGCACTAGAAGGAAATTATGTTGACGAATAAAATGTATTTTTCCCAAAAAATTTGTGTTTTCTTTGTTAGACCAGCCAGGCGATTATTTGTATAATTAGCTTTCTAAGAATATTTTCGTTTTAAATTTGAGAAAAACGACGAGAAATGTGGGAAAATGGGGAATTACTACACTAAAATTCTTCGCAAGACGACACTATTCTGGTAATTCCCTGAAAAAAGGAAAGGGCGAATTTATACAGGCGGTTTATTTTAACTTGAAAATTCAAAAATACCTATACTACGAAAAAATTGTTATTGGCGAAATTACGAGTAATTATAAGTAATAATGAAGGTAATTTAATAATGGTATTGGTTAAAAAGGGTTAACATTTTTTAAAATAGGAACTATACTTTTTTATAGCAGAATTTGTTTCAGAATACGATACATTAAAAATCGTTCTACCTTTACTAACCAAACTTTTTGGCTCACTTGTTGCAGTTATTATAAATATTTGAAGTTTTTATTATATTCCATATCCCACCAAAGCAACACTCATAGTTGGAATTTTTTTTTTTCATAATGAATTATTGATTTAATTGTAAATCTTCAAACAAACATTTAAAAAATGAAATATAACTTTTTTGAGGAAACAAATGTTCCTTTGGTAATAATTGTAGATTGGGTCATTTGGATTTAAAGTGACAATTTTTTGACGAGAAATTTATTTGTATGCGAAGCATAGCCAAGCAAAAGCAAACATTCCGAGTCAAACAAGATCACTTTATTCCGAAAATACATTGTAATAGCGTATAAATTGTACGAGTATATTTAAAATAACGAGCTACATTCTTTTTAATTTTGTGTCTTCAAAGAGGCTTTGATTTTGGTTTACGCCTAGGATTATTAAAGTGTAGTCTTAAAACACGTAAAGTTTTTTACTACTAAAATGTTCACACTAAGATTCGCACTTGATTTTGCAAATAAAACACTCAGAGATTTAAGTTCTTCTGACACCAAAATAACACCAAAATAAAATACTAAATTCATTAATTTCACTCGTTTACTGCTCATAAATTCACTTTTTTACTGTTTACTATTTTGTTCGCACTGTTTACTTTTAACAACTTATTTTGTAGTAAGGTACTCTGTTCACTGGTTATATATATTACAACTGGCTCTTCGTCCCACATTGCTCGCGCTTGTCTATCGCTGTTCGAGATTATTCCTTTTATTGCATCTGGCGATGCGTGCATTGTAAAATACTTGCTTGTAGTTGTATTCGCGCGAATATTCTAACATCATAAATTCCTCTGTTTTGATGATTAACGCCATATTAATTCCAGTATTTTCCATGATGACTGTCGCCGCCGTTTATAAAATTGCTTTCTTTATCTCCATATTCCCCAGCCACTTGGATTTCCATTCTAAAATCCAATTCCCAATCAATAATTCAACTGGGTTCAGACTCGCGACCTTTGGGATGATAACAGTTGGAGGTGTATTACTTTACCTCACGACTACCTAGTGGTATGATTGAGTAGAGTAGAATTCGTAACAGTATAATACTAAATACTAGTAAAATTGACTAATTAAAGATGGTCGCATGACTCGTGAAAATTTACCTTAGCTTGGTTATGTTCCGCGTCGCATTGCTTATTAAATAAAGTATCACTTACATTCTATTAACACATTCAATTTCTTCATCTTCCATAAATAATGGTTATATAGCTATAATGCAATTTTTATTATTATTACTTTAGTTTTCGGGACCTTTTCGGACTTTTTATCAAAAATATCAATAATAATAATTTATTCCTAATCCCTAGGGAAATACCCGAATAGTGCCACTTGTGTTTTAGAAAAGCATTTTTGGAATATTTTCTTCACCTATATAAATAAATTTTAGGGAGATTAGGCCAATTTTCTTTGTCTTCTTTTCATTCTTTGCAATCTCTTCTGAGGCCGAAACACTCCCAAATCTTTCGCGCTCTTTTATCAAACACTTTTTAAATTTGCCTGCCAAATCGATGACGTAATAAGTAATCTGAAAAAGTGGAGGTGATTGAACGATTGAACGTCGTAGAGGAAAGACGTGCTATTTTTTGCCTCTCCCCTAAATAAATAAATAAATGATGTATTGAAATTAATTAATTGATTATTTAACTAATATATGTGTTCTTGTATAAATAAATACTAATATTAATAATAATTTGTGTATTTTTAATAAGTAAAGTGAAAAGTTATACGTATTGTGTAGTTTTATTAATTTGTGTATGGTGCGCTTGCAATGGTGTAGAATATGTATATATATAACAATTTCGTTTATATGTATTTTGATACTGATGTTTGAATGCATCGTGCGCATTGTGTGTACATTTTCAATATGTAGGTCTTTTTTGATTCCAAAGAATGCGTAAGATAAGTGTTATTTTTATTAGATAATAATTAGTTACTATATGGAAAGCCGATCGAGTTCACATTGTCAATTGTCATGTGATACATTTTTGTAGTTGTTGTTTTCCTAGATGAATTCGCCATTACGTTCATTTCATTTATTTTTTGGTGTTTGCGTTTATTTTATGACTGCATACCAATATGTATTTCAAATTTTTTTGTTTGTACTGTACATGGTAAACGACATGAATATCAATTGCCGCGTTGATGCACACTTTCCTAATATATGTGCTACTCAGGAACACACTTTTGAATTCTATAGCAGCCATTTGTACGAACGTGTTAATAGACGAGGGTATATTACATGTATACATTTCTATTTTTTGTTTTTGCGCTTGTTTGCTGGGTGAGAATAGATTATTATGATCGTGCTTTATAGCGCTATTCCATTCAAAATTACAAGATTTTGTACAAAATTAAAAAGAGACGAGAATAAAATATCTACATGAGAGTGACTGAGATACAATTTTTTTTGATAGTAGACCATGTAGGGGAATTTTTTGACTGCAATAGAAAAAGTATTTAAGTAAAGTTAAAAATCGTAATTTTTAATAGTGACGATGTATTTTACACCATATACATTATTTAAAAGAATAAAATCATTTTTATAATGGCGGAAATAGCCTTGTTTTATTTAGTTTCTTTAATTTGGACGAATACGTAAAAAGTACTCTGCTATAAACGATGTGAGGGGAAAATTTTGACAAGTTCCTCTATAATCTAAAAAAAATCAAAAAATTTAAGTTGGTGTAAGGGTGAGGTTGTCACTATTTTGTCAATTGTCAACCGTGCCAAGAAAATACACCGAAAGATGAACACCGTCAAAATGTCGAAGTTTATTTTAAATAATTTAATATCAAAAAATAATTCTAATTTTATTAAATAAAATGACCCAAGATGCATGTTATACATCTTTATTGGGTTTGACTGAATACTTCCGGTCGTCTAATCCTCCAAACATAAAAAATGTCTGCAATGTTTACAAACGCTATTTACATTCGCTATGTTATTTACATTCAATCCGCCGCAAAAGATGGAGGCCCGTACACATTTACAGATGGACAAGTGCTCATGGCATACACAAAAAATGTTGATTTAGTGAAAAAGCATTTAAGCAAGTGGTAAGTTGTGTTTACAGTATTCATAAATGTTGTGACATAACCTAACAAATTTGTTTTGATCGCTTCTGCCAGAGAAAGCTCTCGAAGAATCTCAACGGATTTGTTGATTTAAAATTTGGCCATTAACTAGCTCATTTATATCACAAGAACTACAAAAGGCTTTGGTTTTATCACATAATAATATATATTGGCTGTTATACTGGTACTGCTATGCCAGTTGGATGTAAGTATAAATATGCGAGTGTTGTATGAATTAGTAAGACTATTTATTTGTTTCACAGCAAATTCATGCAATCGACAAGGAATATAGTGTTGCATCTGAACTGTTAGGAGTTGGTGCAGTGTCAACGGACGAGCAGCCAAACGCTTACTATGTGAAGGTACTGTTCTTATTGTCGCGTGCAATGATTTCCATGAACGAACACAAACCATCCAATGTACTTACGTTACTTAGTCAAGCACTATAATCGAAACTCAGATTATAAATATTCATCTTAAGGAGTACCTTCCTAAAAGCTCGGTGATATTCTTTCGTCGATTGTAGTGGATGGACGAACATAAAATGGTTCAATACGAATTAATTTAGGTAAATAATAATAATTCTGTATGAAATTATTTCTTAGCGTTTAGTATTTCACATCGCCAAAATATAATCTACTCGTATCATTCGGTGGCGATTCGATGGTGGAAGAGCACGCACCCCATGACGTTAGTTTATTTCATTGAAGGACGAAAACCAAACTGAACAAAAGTTTATTTCATGGAAAGCGATTATTGGTGATAGTAAAGAAGAAAAATCCTTTAGCATCTATCTTTGTTAATTCTTAACTGAGCAAAATATTGAATATTAATATTAAATATAAAATATTGATTTCAGTTTTCTAAAAGAAGAAGAAGAACGAGAAATATTTTAGTTTTATATTCGAATATAACACACAATTTCTAATTATTTATTTTATTATTATTTCATAAAAATTTAAATCGAAACTTTTTGTTTTATATTATTGTTGTACATATTATGCTGTATATAATATATATAATTACAATCCACCACCATACGCGTCTAGTTCTTCTCTAAAATCACTGCATCATAAATTCAACTTCTAAAGTCACGTCGTCGGATGTCTGTGCAACATAAAAATTTACAAAAAATAAATTAAAAAGAGAGTGGGGGATTTTTATTTTTGATTTTTATATTTGCCGCCATAAAAAATACTCAGATTGGTATTTTTCAAGGAAAAATTATAGCAACTCAACAAAAACAAAAAAATCGGAAATGCCATTCACACATATAGAAATGATTTATTTCGTTTTGTATAAAACCCTGTAATTTTGAATGGAATAGCGCTATTAAGTCATTTAGTGTTTTATAATTAAACAGAGTAAACAGCAAATAGAAAAATAAAATATATAAACAAAATTTTGAGGGCATATATATTTACTACTGTGGGCAAAAAGTAGTAAGACTTTTTAATTTAAATTTCGCGCGGAAAACCATTCGTCGAAATATTTTTTTTCTATGTTGGTATGACTGTCATTGACATCTGTGCCAAATATCACATCAAAATAATCATTAGTGTTTAGTATTCGCTTGTCTTTCTGAAGTACAAAAAGTGCATTCGGCGAGTTTTACAATGAGTGAAATTATTCAACAAAGAAGTTCCATTAAATTTTGTGTGCGGAATCAATTTTGTGGTACCGAAACGTTCAGAATGTTGCAAAAGGCCTTCGGTGATAATTGTATGTCGCGAGCAAGTGTTTTTGATTGGTACAAATTGTTCAAAGAGGCTCGAGAACGTGTTGACGACGAACCACGTCTAGGACGGCCATCAACATCAACTGATGATCAACAAGTTAATAAAATCAAGGAATTGGTGCTCGACAATCGACGATTAACAGTCAGAGACCTTACTGGCATCGTTGAAATATCGAGAGGATCAGTGAAAACTATTTTGAAAGATCATTTGGGCCTAAGAAAAGTGAAAGCTCGATTGGTTGTCGTCTGTGAAACAATGCTTTCCGACTACCAGGATGTCATGATACGTATTTTAACTGGCGATGAGTCTTGGATCTATGCTTACGACTCGGAAACAGACAATCGGCCGAAAAAACCACGTCAAAGCAAGTCAAAAATCAAGGTGATGTTGACAGTTTTCTTCGATTATCGAAGTGTGGTGCACTCCGAATTCCTTCCGACCGGCCAAACTGTCAACAAGGAATATTATTTGAGTGTTATGCGTCGTTTGCGCGAAGCTATTCGTAAAAAGAGACCGGAATTATGGGTCGACAACTCTTGGTTTTTGCACCACGATAATGCACCTTCTCATACTGCATTGGTTTTACGTGATTTTTTCGCCAAAAATTCCACCCATATCGTTCCGCAACCACCGTATTCGCCTGATTTAGCGCCGTGTGACTTCTGGCTGTTCAGCAAACTCAAACGACCGCTCCGAGGAAACCGTTTTGAGTCAATTGAAGACATTAAACGTGAATCGCTACGCGCATTAGAGGCTATTCCGGAAATTGAGATTAACAACTGTTTCGAGGATTGGAAAAAACGTTGGCACAAGTGTATTGAGCCCCGGCCTCGGGATTATTTTGAGGGGGACGAAATAAATTTGGAGAAATAAATAAAGAATTTTAAATTTACGAACAAAGTCTTACTATTTTTTGCCCACAGTATTATACGGGATAAAAACTAAACAAGCATGACCGTGGTTTATTCTGTATTATTTGTGCTCTCCTAGACGGATGAATTCATTAATGCGGGTGATCTTTTTCGTTCTTTTAATTTTATTTTATTATTTTTTGAATATTTATACACCCATCCTCCGATTTACACGGCCTTGCGTCACGAAAGTCCCGACTTAAAACAATAAAGTTGTCGGCGAATATAATTCAATTTATTTATTATTATTAAAAAAAATTTTTAACATACCGGAAGGTCAGGGAAGATTGTGATTGCAACATTCTTGATCAGGGGTCTATCTAATTACTTACGCTTTGAGCATAAACTTATTACAACTAAATATGTTAACGATTCAAAGACTTTTTGCTAGGGAATGATGTTTTTCGACGATCTCTTCTGGTTGAATTCAGGTTATGTTTTAGTGAAGTTGTGTGAACGTTAGATATAAATTAACCTTGCTTTTAGTTGGTTGAATTTAAATATAGGTAGGTAGCTGAATGACAATACCGAATTAATTTTTTTTTACAATATCAACGGAATATTTAGGTCATCATATGTATGATAATACTGCCGAGTCATTACGAACGTGAAGTCCCTCGGTTAGATGGTATTGGATGGGCAGTTAGGGAAAAATATGGTTACATGATGAGATGACCCGTAGATGTGAATTAAATAACCTAACCAGTCTATTATGACTGACGCCGAATACATAAGATGAATATTAGTATCCTTTACCTAAACCTCAACTTACCCAAATTAATAAACTAACAAAATCTAATCTAGAGTGTGAATATAATTGAGACTAACATTCTAATATATTTAAGTAGTTAGAAAATGACTTTGCTGCAGTTCGCCCTAGTTGTTTCTGTGACTAACATCCAGGGCCTGGGCCCGCATGATGCTGAAATATTATTCGCATTCAGATATAATTTTTTATTTGATTGTTGATATTTCAGGATTATGGTAACGTACCTAGGATCGCCGTTATGGTTGGCCTGTACGCCTCTATCATATCATATCATATCATATCATAATAAATAATCTAAAAAAGTGAAATGAAGAATGAATTAATTTAAAATAAAAAAGAAAAGAAAAAAACTCCTCCGATCTTTCTCCGAACTCCTCCTCCTCCGACACCATCACGATATTTAGTATTATCTCTTTCACGGGAATTAAATTATTATAATTGATTTACTCATATTAAAATCTCACTCTCTCTCTATCTGATTAATATCAAATTAGTGGTTAGTTACTTCAGTTTTTCATCAAACGGCGATGTGTAAATACGTGTGCTCAACAATAGAGAAAAATAGTGTAAATTTAGTATATTTTAACAAGGAATGCTGTAAAGGTAAGCACCTTTAATATATGATTTAATTAAATAAATTATTATTTTTATATTTTATTCACTAATACGTTAGATTATTTCTATAAAAAACTGATAAAATTGACCAAAAATATAATTAATAAGTTAATATTAGTGTCAAAAGCTGTAACTGAATTTAATGTAGTTTCAATTATTGATTATGGGCTGTCAATAATTGTAACTTCTATGTTATAGTTATTGAGACAAAAGTGTCAATAACTACACCACTACTGGAACAGTTATTGTCGGTCGGTGGTTAAATTTTTATTGGTTTTTATTTATTTAGCTATCGGTTTTAAAATCTTGTTTAGCTAAATTTTGTAATTCAGGTTGCTACAATGCCGAAAAAGCGGGTAACATATAGTGAGGCAACACTTCAACAAGCACTTACAGAAATTAAAAATAAACAAATATCAAAAAGCCTTGCTTCTGAATAATATAGGGTTTTTCAATAAGAGCACTTCAACTTTTTTTTGAATAAAACACAAACTGTTCTACTTTTGAACTAACTTTTTTTTTATTAACGAATTTGAACATATACATTTAAGTATGAAACTCGATTTCTTTTGCATGACCACCGCGTGCACGTTTTACGAAGTCCAATCTTTGAACCCAATTTTCGACCACTCTTTCGCATAAATCGGCCGAAATTCCAGCAATTTCACGATCTATATTGGCTCTGAGCTCTTGCAACGTCGCCGGCTTATTGGCATAGACCAATAACTTCACATAACCCCAAAGAAAATAATCTAGAGGGGTCAAATCACACGAGCGCGGCGGCCACTGGACGGGCCCATTTCGCGAAATAACACGCTCATCGAACTTAGTCTTCAATAACGCGATTGTATCGTGTGTTGAAACCACATGTCATCCAAGTCCATTCCATTCAATTGCGGCCAAAAAAAATCGTTTATCATATCGCGGTATCGATTTCCATTAACAGTAACGTGGCGATCTTTATCGTCGATGAAAAAATATGGCCCAATGACGCCGCCGGCATGTAATCCGCACCAAACAGTGACTTTTTCGGGATGCAACGGTGCCTCATGAATCACGAGTGGGTTGCTTCCTGCCCAGTAACGCATATTTTGCTTGTTGACAGAACCATTTAGCCAAAAGTGAGCCTCATCGCTGAAGATGATTTTTCGGTGAAAATTTGCATCATTTTCGATTTACTCTTGAGCCCAATTCACGAATCGGCGTCGCTTCAAATGGTCAAACGGCTTTAGTTGTTGTGTCAGCTTGATATTATACGGATGTAGGCCAAGATCTTTACGTAAAATTCGCCACAATGATGTCACAGAAAGGCCCAATTGTTGCGAACGTCGTGTGAGCGACACATTCGCGTCTTCTTGAACTGAAGCCCTGGCGGCTGCGATGTTTTCAACACTTCGAGCACTTCTTACTCTCGAGGGCACCAGAACATTATGTAGCGAAAACGTAGACTCAAATTTTGCCACTATACGGTCGAATGTCGAACGGGCTGGCTTGTTAAATGGACCGTAAAATGGTCGTAATGCTCTCAAAGTAGCAGCAACAGAACGATTATTTTGATAAAAAATTTGCAAAAAATTTGCAATCGCTGTTCACGTGTGTAGCGTTCAAGCAAATGTATACTAATGAAGTTTCCAAATGACAAACGATTAATAAAAAATATGGCGTCGTTCGCCGTCCCTATCGGAAACAAGTTGAAACGCACCTGTTGAAACACCCTTTATAATATTCCTCGTTCAACGTTAATTTTCCGTTTGGAGGAGCATTTTAAAAAGGTGAACCTGGCCCCTCCAACCATTTTAACAACAAGCGAGGAAACCGTTATCGCAGAATGGCTTGTCATATGCAAAAAAAAGAATTTTATAAGCGTAAGGAAGACGTTTTGGATAGTGGAGTTTGTTGAGGCCGATAAGAGACCTACCCATTTCAACAATAATATTCCAGGTAGAGGGTGTTTAAACGGCTTCTGGAACGTAACCCTAATATTAAAATAAGGGTCTCTGACCCTGTCACATCGGCCAGCGCTAAAGTTAGTGCTAGTGATATTAAAAGGTGGTTTCAGTCAATATCAAAATGTTTACAAGAAACTAATAATTTTAGTATCATGGAATGTCCAGATCGTATCTACAATGTGGATGAAACTAATTTCCTCCTATGCCTCAAATCGCGATCAGTGTTAGCCGCTAAAGGTGCACGAAATATTTATGATATTGAGAGGGGGCTGCCAAGTCTAACCTAACGGTTATGTGTACATTTAGCGCTAGTGGTGAAACCATCCCACCAATGGTAATTTACCCATACAAAAGAGTACCAGATGAAATTCGCAAATCATTACCTCGGTTGGACTTTCTGAATTTCTGAAAATGGCTGGATGACCAAGGAAATTTTTTACGACTACATTTCGAAGCATTTTATCCGTTCCTTGTCAAAAAGAAAATAATCTTTGCGGTAGTATTTTTTTTCGACGGCCATAGCACTCATATGACTTTAAAAGTTACCGAATTATGCGTGCGTTTAGGAATTATCATTATAGCTTTATACCCAAATGCCACGCGGATCCTACAACCCTGCGACTACGCTGCGTTTAAACCGCTAAAATGTTTTTACCCAAAAATGTTTTACAGTGGCGAAAGGAAAATACGGGTGCGTCTTTAACCAGAGAACATTTTGCTCCTCTGCTTTTAAAAACATTTGAAGGTAGTATATATTACACGACAGATCATACAAAAGGGTTTCAAAGCATACGGTCTCTATCCATGGAGTTACTCTGCATTAGATTTATCAAAATGCCTTGGTAAATCATCTGAAATCGTCCTCCCAAGTTCACCGCCACCATTACAGACAGAAAGTGGTTCTATAAATTTAAAACAATTTGCTTAAATTGAAAAGCATGATGACAATTTTAAACTTTTATTTAAAATATTTAAGGCTGTTAAAAATGTAAAGCGAAGTTGTCCAATTGAGCCATTTCACGAAAATGAATATCTAACGAATGAGGACAGCGAACATATTGTTACGTTTTCGCCTTGTCACTCAAGGTTCGAATCACTGGATTGTGAATAAATACAACTGCTTCAAATTTGAACACACACAGTTTATTTACACAACACAATTTATTATACAACACAAAATTAACAATTAATTATTACAACTATAACACACTTTAATATTCACTTTAATAATCTTTCTATTTAATCTTCACTGTATCACGTTTAAAATAAAACTCCGCATTCCACGTCAACGCGCGCCTTTATATAACAAAATATCTGTTTCTAGAATAATCCCAAATGTTGTCCAAAATTTATACGAGAACATTCTAGCAAATACGTTAGTATACAAATAGCGCCTAAATGTTGATCCATGCCAAATTAAAATTGAACAACTTATTAAAATAACTTATTCTACTCTAAACTAGATGTCACCGTAACACTACCCCTCACTCAAGCCTGTTCGTCCCGAACAGGATCCAAATCACCTCCTCTGTAGAGCGCCAAACGCTCTAAATGCACCACCTTTGGTTTACCTCTCCGTCCTTTCCGAATTCGATAAACCACGTCGTTCATCCTTTTAATGATAGTGTAAGGTCCTTCCCATGTAGGTTGCAACTTCGGTGATAATCCTTTCTTCCGTTGTGGGTTGTGAAGCCATACCAATTGCCCTTCCTCGAAGCCTTGATTATTTGCTCGTATGTCATATCGAGCCTTCATTCGATCACTTGATATCCGAATTTTCTCCCGTACAAATTGATGTATCTCATTAAGTTCTTCTTTCATCCGGTCGACGTAATCCTGTCCGCATAGAGCCGCTGATGGAACTGCTCCAAACTTTAAATCTCCCGGTAGTCGCAGATTGTTCCCAAATATGGTTTTAGCTGGCGTCACTCCTGTTGTGTCATGTACCGCTGATCGGTAAGCCATCAGGAACATCGGTATATGTCGATCCCAGTTGCGTTGGTTCTTTTCCACAATCTTTGCTAGATATTCCTCCAATGTGCCATTGAATCTTTCCACCATACCGTCCGACTGCGGGTGTAGAGGCGTTGTTCTCGTTTTATTGATGCCAAGCATCTGACATATCTCCTGAAATACCACCGATTCGAAATTCCTTCCTTGATCCGTGTGAATTTCCATCGGTACACCAAATCTGCTAATCCAGTTGTTCACCACGGCATCAGCTATTGTTGTTGTCTCTTGATTGGGTATGGGATACACTTCTGGCCATTTGCTGAAATAATCCATGATTACTAGCACATATTTATTTCCGCTCTCGGTGGTCGGAAATGGCCCTGCCACATCCATTGCAATTCTCTCGAATGGTGCCCCGACATTATATTGTTTCATGGTTCCACGGCTTTTTCGTGCTGGTCCCTTTACTGCCGCACATTGATCACATCTTTGACACCATTCCACTACTGACTGTCTACATCCAGACCAGTAGAACCGTTGGCGAATTTTGGCTAGTGTTTTATTAATCCCTAGGTGACCTCCACTTGCTCCTCCATGATACTCTTTGAGGATTTCCGCAATCCGACCTTTTGGAACCACCACCAACAATTGTTTTACTTTACCATCCGTGCTTTCCCAATTTCTCTTTAAACATCCATTTTCCATGTGGAGGCTGTCCCATTGAGCCCAATAAGATTTTACGATGGGGGTTTTATCGGCTATCTCGCTCCATGTGGGCCGGTGTTCCTTTTCCTTATGTTCCATGACGAATGCCAGATCAGCATCCCGTAATTGCTCCTTCCTGATCATTTCATCAGTCCACTCCTCATCAGGTAGCACTTGCATAAGCCGAATATCGCTGATGTTTTCCTTACCCTCCACACGTCCACAATGCTTGCATTCCACGGGGCATGGCCTTCTTGATAATGCGTCGGCATTTCCATGTGCACTTCCCTTCCGATGTTCAATTTCAAAATCGTAGCTTTGCAAACGTTCGATCCAACGTGCTACTTGTCCTTCTGGATTTTTGAATTGTAACAACCAGCGCAAAGCTCCATGATCCGTCCGTAGAAGAAATTTTTGGCCATAGAGGTACTTATGGAAGTGTTTCACACATTCTACTATAGCCAACAACTCTTTCCGTGTCACACAATAATTTCGTTCCGGTTTTGATAACATCTTGGAGTAATATGCAATAACTCGCTCCTCACCATTTGTTGCCTGTGATAATACTCCTCCTATCCCATCATTACTTGCATCGGTGTCCAAAATGAATTTAACGTTGGGTATAGGGTATGCGAGGATTGGCGCTTCGCATAATCGTCGTCTTAGTTCCACGAATGCCTCTTCTTGGTCTTCCTTCCATTCGAATGCCTTGTTTTTCCAGGTTAACTCGTGTAAACTCTTTGCGATGCTGGCAAATCCTGGCACGAATCGTCTATAGTAGGTGCATAATCCAAGGAAGCTCCGTAATTCATGTAAATTTTTAGGTCGTGGCCATTCCTTTACCGCTGCGATCTTGTCTTCATCGGTGTGAATTCCATTGGTTGTTACCTTATGACCCAAATATTTTACTTCCATCCTAAATAATTTACATTTCTTTGGGCTTAGCTTTAATCCGGCGGCTTGTATCCGATCCAAAACCTCTGCCAAATTCCTTAAATGCTCGTCGAAATCTTTGCCCATGACGATGATGTCGTCCAAATATACGAGGCACGTCCTCCAATGTAATCCCTTTAGTACGCGCTCCATTAGCCGTTCAAAAGTCGCAGGGGCGTTACATAATCCGAATGGCATAACGTTAAATTGCCATAATCCGTTACCCACACTGAATGCCGTTTTCTCCCGATCTTCCTCCTGGACTTCCACTTGCCAATAGCCGCTTCGCAGATCTAATGTCGAAAATATTCGAGCACCCGATAATGTGTCTAACGTGTCATCGATCCTTGGCAATGGGTAACTATCCTTTTTCGTCACAGCATTTAATTTTCGATAATCCACGCAAAATCTCATGCTACCATCCTTTTTCTCGACTAACACCACTGGCGAGCTCCATGGACTGCTTGATGTTTCAATTACCCCTGCTGCTTGCATATCTTTTACCATTCGATCCACTTCTCCTTGCTTTGCCAATGGTAATCTCCTGGGTGATTGGCGAATCGGCATTTCTGCTCCTGTATCTATTCGATGTTTTACCATTGTGGTTCTCCCATTATTATCCGATGTACTGCAGAATATTGGCATGTACCGCTCGAGCAATTGTTTTGCCATATTTTTCTGTTCCATGGTAAGATCTTCGGTCCATTTCTCCATGAGTTGTTCAATCATTACTTTCTGCCCTTGCGAGTTAGCCGTCTTAATCGGATTTTTCTGCTCGCACTTCACTATCGCAGATATTTCTTCACATTTTCCGATTATAGTCCCTTTCTTGATGGTTTTCGTCTTATCCAAGAGATTTAGAGTCCGAATTGGCACTCTATTATCGCTGTCTGATTTCACTAGAGCTCTTCCGATCATTATTTCTCTGGCTCCGTCCTCCGCTTCATTGGTTTCCACAACCCACAACCTGGGTGACCCAAAACCTCCCTCCAATCTTGCCCACACTATTGTCTCTGAGTTCGGTGGCAGCTTCTCCCGATGATCCATTATAATTTGCCTGGTCGTTTCTCCTATAGTGCTAACGTGAAGTGGCAACTCGATATTATCGTAGGTTAATACACCTCGTCCAACATCCACCACGAATCCATTCGTTCTCATGAAGTCCATCCCCAAGATGACTTCATCTACAATATCTGCCACCAGCACCTCGTGTTGAAAATGGTTTCGCCCAATCCTTATTTTCACAACCTTTTTACCTTTTATTGCTGAATTTTCTCCAGTTGCCGTTCGTAATTTCATTCCATTGGCTGGTTTTACAATTCCATCGATAATATCTTGACGAACAATCGTATGAGTTGCTCCCGTATCCAGCGTAATCATGCAGTTCTTCCCATCAATATCGGCTTTAATTGTCAAGCTGTCACCGCCTCTTGCTACTCTCGAAACATGGATGGAGGTTATGGGGCAATCGGTTGTAGGAGTCAGCTTCTGCCCCTTCAAGCTGACTCTTTTTAGTTTAACGACTCCGCTGTCGTCTGACCCTCCTTTCTGGCCTCTGTTTGCTCTTCATTTGGTCTACGCTTCATGGGAGATGGCGATCTTCCTCGTTTCTTCTTAATCTCCCAGCAGTCCCGTGAAATGTGACCCATCCTATCACATGCCCAGCATTTAATTTTGCCACTTCCCTTTCTGAACCTTGGCGGAGCCCGCTCGGTGTCTATTCTGGAATCGATCTCCACTCGGCGAATTTTTATTGCTGGTTTGACGATGGCCTGAGCAGTTTCGTTTGTTAACGCACAAGCGATGGTTTCCGCGAAAGTTGCCTTAGGTGACAACATCACCGCTCTGCGTGTCTCAGGATCTCGAATGCCGTCGATGAATGCATCTATTTTGATTCGCTCCATGTAATCGGCCGACATACTTGAATGTGCCAGATGCGCAAGCCTCTCAATTGCCGATGAATAATCCTGTAGCGATTCTCCTCCTCTTTGATATCGACCCTTCAATTCCATGCGATAGATTTCCCTTTTGTGGTCACTTCCGTACTTTCTATCCAGCGCCTTCATAATTCCGACGTAACTATTGCGTTCTTGCTCCGGAATTGTTTGTAATGTTTCCGCCGCTTCACCTTTAAGAGCCACAATTAACGCGCCAACACGATGCTCTTCATTCCATTGATTTTGCTTAATCACCGTTTCGAATTGGAACTTAAAAATGCTGAAGGATGTTGTTCCATCAAATGTTGGTGGTTTTAACTTAACAGCGGTTACTGTCTGGATTACTTGATGTGTTGTTCCATTTGACTTGACATCTTCAAGCCCCTTCTCAAGACGTTGCACTTCGGTTCGTAGATCTTGTTTAACCGTTTCAATTTTTTGTTGAACCTCCCCTTTAATATTTCGAATTTCTGTGTGTAACTCTGTTTGCCGTTTCTCCACTTCGCCGTGTAGTGTAGCAGATAATTCCAGAAACTTCTCGTCCATTTTCTTTTGGCCATCTTCTATTTGGTGTTTAATATCCGCGCCTTGTTGCTTCATTTGTAGTTTAATTTCCGACTGTTGTCCCATCATTTGATTCATAGCAGCCATCAACTGCGATAAATTGAAATTTCCAAATTGATCTTTTGTTGTTTCGGCCACCGTT
The DNA here is from genome assembly GCA_963691935.1 of Nephrotoma guestfalica. NCBI lineage: Eukaryota > Metazoa > Arthropoda > Insecta > Diptera > Tipulidae > Nephrotoma > Nephrotoma guestfalica. The sequence continues at coordinate 176,525,675 of OY829913.1, forward strand.
TGCGCGTCCTCTGCTTTGTTGTCTACATTAGTCTCGTCCATTTTATCCTCCTCAAAATGATACACGTCCGGATCTAAACCTTCCTTCTGCATAGCCTCACGTAGTCGCTCCACTAAATTAGCTTTTGAGCCTTCACTGGCCAAACCTCGCTGGTTCAGTTGCTTCTTTAATTGCAGAAGCTTTAAATCGTAGAGAATCATTTTTCTTATTATTCACAATCCCACCGCTGTCACCAATTGTTACGTTTTCGCCTTGTCACTCAAGGTTCGAATCACTGGATTGTGAATAAATACAACTGCTTCAAATTTGAACACACACAGTTTATTTACACAACACAATTTATTATACAACACAAAATTAACAATTAATTATTACAACTATAACACACTTTAATATTCACTTTAATAATCTTTCTATTTAATCTTCACTGTATCACGTTTAAAATAAAACTCCGCATTCCACGTCAACGCGCGCCTTTATATACCAAAATATCTGTTTCTAGAATAATCCCAAATGTTGTCCAAAATTTATACGAGAACATTCTAGCAAATACGTTAGTATACAAATAGCGCCTAAATGTTGATCCATGCCAAATTAAAATTGAACAACTTATTAAAATAACTTATTCTACTCTAAACTAGATGTCACCGTAACAATATTAATATTTTATTTACGATTTTATATGTGTTGAGGGGGAAAACTATATTTCCGGTCCACTAGACGACCTGGTCGGAAAATAATTGGTGATAGCGAATACTGGTGAGGAGCTTCTGGTTAGCAATATACAAACGGGCGAAGCTATTATGCAGCCACTTCACAACCTTCGCGATAATGAACTCCTCCAACTAAATCTATTCCATTAGAGGAAATTATTAATAACGAACACCGTTGAGGAGATTGGTAAAATCAATACACAAGCGCATGCACATCGCGTTCTGGAGAATAACACGCCAATTAAATTCTTTCCATTAAACGTTTCTGTAAACGATATACGAGTAACTAATATGCTGAAAACATTGAGGTTACTAGCACTAAAATTCAGCAGCTGGATACTATCTAGGAGAATAGTACTCCATTTAAATCAATCGAAAACGTTTTAGATTGGCCTGAAACACCTGCTAAAGTAGGAACGCAAGCTGCAAAACGAAACAAGCCATTCGTTCTAACATCGCCTTTGTACATATATGCAAGCTGAGAGAGAAAATAAAATGGAAAAACAGAAACAGTTATTTGAAACGGAACAAAAGGAAAAAATGAAAATTAAGAAAGAGCAATTAGAATTAAAAGCCTTAATCAAACAACAGAATTTGTTGAAAAAAAATCCAAAGATGATGAAACCTAAACAGGGCTGTCGGGATCATAACATTAGCAAAATTACTAGTAATAATTGTAATATTGCTAATTATATTTATAGTTTAGTTTATTAATAAAGTATAACTTTTCTTTCATGAATAAATTTCAGATTTATCTTTGTCAACAGAACAAGCCCCAAATCAAGTTCCCAACAAAACTAGCTCTGAAATGGAGAGGACAATTGTGAAACAGAGAGAGACTCACTTCTTGTTCACATCGGAACAATAAACTTGCCAAAGGCTCAATGTGCTATTACTGCACATATTCGTTTTCGAAAATGCAAACCGTTGAAAAAACACAAATCCCAGACAATGTGGAAATTAAATATTCATCATAGCGTGAGGAAGTACCACGTGAAATGCATCAATTTGCTAAAATTGCCACTGTTACCCGCATTTTTATGTGCAAATTGCAATTCGTAAAGCAAAACCTAATATTGTGATAGCTAATGACATTTTATGTCGAGCATTCAAATTCTATGTGATAAGGCCTATTGTGATAACCAATAGTCATTTTTGTGTTAAATTACTATTATTTTTTTATTTTAATGAATTATTTTTTATTACAAATTAATTATATTTCAATTGATGTAATAATCTGTTTAATAAAACAAATTTTATAATTTTAAATACCAAACATCAAACATTGCTGTTTTATTTTTGAATTTTAATCCATGTCAATAGCTGTAACAAACAACACGTCAATAATTACAACAATGTGTTAATAGTTGTATACAATCGTAAACTTTCCAAAAACCCTGTTTTTTAACTATTAAATAATAATTTAAAACAAATCTTATGTTAAAAACCTAAAGTTAAATGATCAGTTTATTAGAAAATATTAACGTTGTGGTTTCCAAAAAAACTTTTTCTAAAGTCAAATTTTCCTTAATAGCTGTAGGTTTTACGCTATTACGCGTCACTCGTGTACCTAGCATATACCTCGCAGAACCACATTTTCAGCGGTTCGCGGAATGTACATATATCCCGTTATATAATTCCTGCCGAGTCGACTATTCGGCGTTTGGTAACCTAATTCGACTTAACCGGTTCAATAAATAATTAAAACATCGCTGTTGTGCCTGAGAGTGTAGGGGAAAACCGAAGGCAGTTAATTTCTCCTCGTTCACAAGAACTTGGACTTTCTGCGACTCCAACTGGATGATATGGATACCGACAATATGTGGTTCCAATGGGACTGCGCTACGTGTCACACAGCGCATGCCACAATGGATATTTTGCACAAGCAATTTAAGGGCATGGTTATCTCGCCCGGCGGCAACGTGAGCTGGCCACCGAGATTGTGCGATTTAACGCCTTTATATTTCTTCCCTTGGGTCTATCTTAAATCGCACGTTTATGTGAATAAACCGTAAACACTTGATGCCCTCGTAGTCAACATAACGAACGCCATCCAGCAAATTCCAAATTCCATTCCATTCCAGCAGCCAGATTTATGCGACAAAGTCATCGACAATTGGACCTCCCGAATGCGTGCCATCAAGTAAAGCCGCGGAGGACATTTGAACGACGATATTCCATACTTAATCCCATAAAATATTCTTCAAAATAAATAAAAAATTTAGTGGATATCTCACACACAACTTGGTTTATTTACTTTTAAAAATCGAGCGTCCCTATTGAAAGACCCTTTATAAATTATACAAACCATATTCACTATTATCACTTTCACTTATTATTATTATTTATTTATTATTATATACTATCAAAACACATTTAACAAAATTAAATTAATTTAATTTATTTAAGTTTTGTTTTATTGCGAAGAAATGCAAACACGTCTTTCTCCTTCGACGAACAATCCACAATCGATAGGTTGGACGATCGATGGTAGAAAATTCAATTAAATTCTGGTGTAAAGTTAAATACTCGTAAGTATCAATTTATTGATGCCATGAATTTGAAGTTAATTCAATTCATTCACTCAAATGTTTGAACTATCAGATGTTTTCCATTTCGACAGTTTTCGGTTACTGAAACAAACACCTTCAAAAAACTATTATCATACATAAAAATTTAAACCCATCAATGAACGAACCTGTCGATGGGAACCCACTTTAGGTAACCCTGTACTACAAATAAGTCATTGTTTGAATAAATTCATCTTTAAAATTGTTGGTAAAGCTCACAAGAACTGGAAGGATATTATGTTCAGGTTTAAAACATTACACCAAATTACGCGATAGGAGACATGAAGTTTATAAAGTTAGATGCCAGTGACAAATCATAGCTAAGGCATACTCAACAATTACTGGGTCACAAACATAAACATTAAAACAGTTAATTCCTCAAAATACAAGCACTTTAGCAGTGCAATTACATGAAACAAAACTTTTCTCTTAAGCTCTTCTTTTCAAATAAGCAGTCAGATTGCACGAATTTAAGCACCACTTACAATCATTTGTGGTAAACAATTATTTTATGTTAGATTGTATCTTTTCACTAATGTATTTTTAGATGATCGTTTCTTTACCTTTTGAGATTTTGAAATTCATATTTTCTGTATTCAAATTTTTGCGATATAACGGTTTTGTCTACAAGACCAATACTTCTTTTACAAACGTGTTTTCGTTTTTTGTTCTAGTTTTTCAAATGACTTTTTGTCAGAGTGTATTTTTTGGATATTTTAATATTTTAAATAAATTTAAATAATTTATTCTGTTATTATTTTAATTAGATAATTGTATTGTACTTGTCTTCTTTAGCACCTTTTCAAAATTATAAATATTTTATATATCTATATTGTTGTGTACATTTAGCCTTTAGGGTGTACAAAAGTTATGTACGAAACGTCATCGAGAGAACGTTGTTTCTTTACGAATTTAAACATTATTAAGTCTAAAAACCATTTAAATTTAAGCTTACTTCTATACACGCAATTTTCGATAATTTTCCGTGGCAACTCCTTAAAACCGGAAAAATTACTAAAAACGGAGTTTTGCATGATCCCTTGAGATTCCATCTTTCAGGATTTTCACTATAAATATTTTTGATGGTACATATCATTGCTAGACATAACCTCTAACGTCACTTTCAGCGGCATTTGAGTTAAAATAAATGTGATTGGAACCGCACATGTTTAATTTATATCACGACACTCTTGCCGGTTTTCGTCATAATTGGCATTGATAAAGAACGTTACGATAACCACAAACAAAACTTACGTAGGTTAGTATCTAGAGAAAACCTGGTTCAATTAAGATCTGACGTTAGTTAGCATGTCATTCACATATTTTCAACCAGCAGAAGATGGATATTATTGTTATGTTATTCTACAAAACTACGTAAGCATCATAAATATTGAAACAAACCGGATTATTAGTTTAAGTGTGAGATTGGTTTGGTATAGAGAACGCGCATGATAAAAAAGGTATCACAAAAAATTTCATAATTCATTCGAAATATATAGCAAAAAAATTTGAATTATTGGCCATTAAAATATTTTTTTTTGGTTATGCAAATTTTAAACCAAAACATTAAGTCATTCGGTGATTTACGAAAGATTATTTTGAAAATAATACATTCTTCTCCATTCTTAAAGTTCAGTTTGATCACACTATCACGAACTACTAGAAAACTATCGAATATTTAAGATAGGTAGTTTACACCAGCGACAGCATTAAACCCTTAATTAATGCTGTCGCTGGTGTAAACTACCTATATATTTTATGCAACTTGCATTTAGAATACGTTTTGTATTTATTTACTTGTGTCACATATCCCGTATTGCGAAATGTATTACCTTCCAAGAAGTTCTCTTAAATCGTGCGAATATTCAGCGATTTTGGTAAAACAATTGCGAGAGGTGCTTTAAGCTGAAAGGAAATTAAATAAAAAAACTCAGTTTCACAAAAATATCAGAAAATATTTTCATCAGCACCTTTAAATAACTTATTTTTTTATATTTCGAATTAAGAGTTTTGAGCGTACGCTTTTCGTAGGGTGCATTTTCTAAACTAATACGTCAACCAGCGAACACTTTGAAGAGTTTAAGTTGCTCTCTGTTTGTACCATTTCGGTTAGTGCTACAATCGCCAAAATTTGATAGACTTCTCGCCACAAATAAACAACTGACCTCTAAAATTTTGGTGGTCATACTGCTTTCCTAAGTGGTCCAAACAGAGCACAACTTAAGCTCTTAAGTTTTCGCTGGTTGAGGCTTAGACCTTAAAACATTTAAAAAAGCTAAGAATCACGCGTAATGAGGCTAGAAAATGGCGATGTAAATTAAACACGTTTCAATCTTCTTATAGGTATTCGGTTATGTAATAATAATCAGTGTTTTGAAATTAACTTAAATGCAACCACTTCGTTAATTCAAAATGAGTAGTTTTCATTTTACTGTCGCTGTTTCGGTAGAGGTTACATTTTACACATTTTTGTCAAATTACAATTAAAATAATTATTTTAATAAGCCGGCACAGAAGTCAGAGATTAATTTACAATGATAATAAGTTATTATATTTATACACATCATATATTTAAATATTAATTTTAATATCATGCAACATTGTTACTATTCATTTATGATATTCTAATAGGAAACACGAGAGAATCTATAAATAAAAGTCGTTTGGAACGGATTTAATTTTTTTTTCTATATATAGAAACAACATTGGATCTCGTTTCGATACATGTTTGGTGAGATAAATAATTTTATCTTAATATAATATTTTATCACGTTTAGTCGATAATTCCATGGGTAATATACAGAACATGACTTTCCGTATTTTTAGTTTAATGCTGATTTTTATTTTAACGTGATAACATAACATCACCTCTCACGTACTATAGTCGACACTGCCTACCCTCCATTTTGTAGTAATATTTATTATTACAAGTTTTTATACTATTACAATATATAATAACAGTGAAATAGTATGCTCATACAATGTATTATTTAAGTAATTACATCTAATCTAATCAAAATCACTTAATCCTTAATAACTGTTTGAAGGTGAAAAATATTTTTAAAATTATGAATATTAGGCAAATTTTTATAGTCTCTGCGGTAAACTGCTGTAAAAAGAAGATTCTGCAAATCATATCGACTTTAAGCTAAATGCAATATTGATATTACCCCAAGAAATATGTTGGCGAAATCTTCTGAAATGAGCGTGTTAATACGTGTAAGTTACTACAGCTAATATTCTATTCTACAACACCAATTCTCTTCTGGATTATTCCCGAAATACCGGAAATAATTTTTGAATAACTTTTTAATTTTTACTGAACAGTGGCCACTACTTGAATCTTGCCGAATCCACCAACACTAAAATACCACAACAAATAATTTCCATTATTATTTATTAATTCCCCATTTATCATTCTCGTACAGTTATTTTTAATCACACTAGTAATTTCACTTTTACACAACTTATTATTTTCCCGCTACTCACTCTCGCTTTTGAATATTTCAAATGCTCCGCGAACAACCGCGACTAAACTGCTATATGACCGCAATATCCGCAATACCACTAAACTCTTATAAAACTACTTCTAATGCTGCTACTGAAACCTAGATGTCACTAATTTTAATAAATGCCATTAAACTTTTAACTATTCATTGTCCAATTTACAGGGAATGAATGTCTCACCCAAGCAACCAATCCAAGCCTGAAGTGCCTCAAGGATGTAGTTTAGGAGCAGTCCGACACTTTTTGTTCACAATCGATATTTCATAAACTGAAAATTCGATGACGCTGATATTATGTCAGTAGTAGAAACCATAAAGGAAGCGATTAATAAACTTTAAAGTGCGATAAACATAATTAACGTACCAACGAAGCGATAGCCTATTAGACTGATTATTAAGTACCTATGGACTACACAACCAGAAAAGTAAACTAATTGCCTTTAGTATTAAATAATGTCCTATTATCGAATGCTAGTTCAGCAAAATACCTAGAAATGAACCTTGAAGTTAAACTATGATAAAAGGCGCATGCGTCAAGGAGAAATATAAAAATTGTACAGACATTTTCAAATCAATCATTTTCAATTGGAAACACCGTAGTTAGTTAATATATTAAATTTGGAACATTGTAATAGTTTTAAATAAATAAATAAATAAAACTAAAAAAAATAGAAAAATATTATTTTTTATATTATCGGTAAGATTACTAGGAACTGTGGACGCATAAAATAATGTCGTATCGTTTGCAACAATATGCATTTTACCAGTCAACAGCATGTTATTATAAATATTATAACAATATGGAACTTAAAACACTACATTGGGGAACATTATAATCTATATTTAACCCATCACTGCTTATATACCTTTTATCATAATAAATTGCTTCAATCTTCATGCTCCACAGTTCATGCCTCTCTCAAATATAGTGCTAACACGTAAAACAAATATTAGAAATGAAACCGATTTCGATGTTTTAAACTACATTATGAATATTACAAGGATCTCCTCTTTACGGATTTGACGTAATGCCCGAAATTTACAGAAATTAAGTTAGTTGACAATTATCCTAACAATCACGTAGCACTTAGGATTTTTTTTGGCATCCATAGATAAACATTTTAATCGAAATAAACGTTTTAATTTAAAGGGAAACAAACTATTTATTATGAAGGGGAAGTTTGCTTACCAAATTATATTGGTTTTGGTTGGTTATGGTTTTATTCTATTTCAATAATCTCTGTCAAATTTGTACGGAAAAAACTACGCAGTACTCAAATTTTTTTCGAAATCCGAAACTTGACGAAATTATAACCGCACATTATAGAAGTGGTACATGTATTTATGTTAGTGCGAATGCGCGCCATTTATAATTTAAAATTTGTAAATGGAAATATGCTTTAAATAAAATTTAATTTATTTTATTATTTAATTTTAGTTTTCAAATAGTTGCAAATTCTTTTGCGAAAAAAACATTTATACGACATCGCATTGAAAAAACCCGGCATAACGATTATTGTTATTAGTATGTTATTATTTTTTTATTCACAGAAATTAAAATCGTTATACGCATGGAAGTAGTTAAAAAAATGTTTCTTAACTCATCAACTGTTTTCACTAATTCGTCTGCACAAAGGCAAGGGATATCAAAAAAGTGAGAAAATTTTTGATGCTTACAGTCGCAGAAAACAAACAAATATAACCACATAAAAATTACACAGCCTAATATAAAAACGTATACGATTCACCTTATACGTATACCAAAATGTCAAGTCTCGTGTCTCGGATTTCAACTAAAATAGCGTTCTGGGTATGAATTTTGTACGTTTTTTACAATTCGACTGGGAATTTACCGGAACGTCATAGTAGTGGTATACGTATTGATGTACGTGTTTTGTTTTGTATTTTTGTTATATGTTTGGTACATAATATGTGATTTTATTAAATTTCAAATTAATAAAGGGTTGTTTATGATAATTTCCTAAAAATTTTAATCTAATTCCTAGTAAATAAATCTAACATTAATTTCATTATCATTCATATTTCCTCAGTTAATCTACTGTATAATTTGTCAAATTGTTTCTTCTCAATAATATTTTCGTTATTTACACATAAAAATATAAATAAATATATAATAAAACTTTGGAATATTAATATTTATTAAAAAACATTAATGAAATTTATTTTATTTAAACTTTATCTAAATATTAATGAAAAATTCACAAAAAAATTGTAATCGCAACTATGTATATTTCCTATCATCTGTCATATATTCCCGACATCTCGAGGTTGGAAAAAATTCTCATTTTTTTTTCTCAACCGACAGTGCACATTTATGTGCAAAGGTAAACATTTTGGTTTCATGAGGATTTGACACAAATGTAATGATGGTCAATGACAGCACACATAGTAGAAGTGTATACTTTACACTGTATAGGTATACAAATTCAAACTTGAATTGCTTGAGAAAAACGTACAAAATCTATGGCCTGGTTAACATAAACACGCCTTAAGTAATTTTTAAAAACTGTATTTTGCACTTATATCTCGTTATACGACTTCAATAACAATTCTCACTGCATAAATACAGTCCCTGTACACAAAAACAAGATTTTTTTAAATGTTTTAATTCTTTAAAATTAAATAATTTTGAGTATACATAAATTGGAAAAAAATTCAAATTTGGTTACCTACCTTTATTTTTAATCAGAGCTTTTATTCTTTCAGGCATGATGCTACATATACTCGTACAAGTATTGATCATATTGCGAATTTGATCACTATTTCTCCATATTTTTTCAATATTTTTTAGAGTGGACACTGTAGGATTGGGGTTTTATATACGTAGGACTTAAGTAAAGCCCAACAATTCTCGATAGGGTTTAAATCCGGAGAATTGCCAGGTCAAGAGAGGATGTCAATATTTTGGTTAAGGAGGACATTCTCTATTAATTTTGCGGTATGCCAAGGGCTCCATCTTGCATAAAAGTGTAAGTATTGGCCTTGCGGTAGCGACCTCAAGTTAGGAAATAAGACGTCTATTAACACCTTTTTATATTGTTCTTTTCTCATGGTTTCCTCTACAAAGTATATTGGACCAGGGGTCCAATCTCCACTAATGCAGCTCCATATCATTACTGATGGTAAATGTTTTATGCTCCTTTATGCTTTAAACCTCTCTCCTGGTCTCTGATGAACTGGGCCGATTTGGTAACGGCCGCTAGCCTGCATTCGTCACTAAATATAATCTATAAATTTAAAAAATCTCTTTTACTTTCGGATTTTTTTCGAAACCACAAAAACAGTAAGTAAATCTTGTAATATTATTAAATATGTAGGTATATGTTCAAGGACCTTCTCGACTTTATCGTTCTCGAACGGCGTACACCTCAAAAACAAATCATCTTGCCGAACCTAAATCCTAATAAATCTAAATTCCTATAAACAGAGCGATTTAATATGTTTTTTGGGGGTTCAAAACTTCTAAACATCTTGTTTCCTATTAAAACCTCTCTGACGGGAAGAAGATCTCAACTACACCCAAGTAGAGAAGCAGAGCTTTATATATATATATATATATATATATATATATATATATATATATATATATATATATATATATATATATATATATTTATATATATATTTATATATATATATATATATATATATATATATCCGAGTCCAGCTACAGATAATTCGGATTTCGTAACATTTGTAAAACATATTCAACAGGTGGTTGAATGGTTCAAGTTTCAGAAAATCCATTTCTAAACGAAAATTGAAACTCGAGTTAAATTACGATTTACTCGCTCCTGAGTCTTTTGAAATTAGCAATACTCGAAGAGGTCGCGGTCGTGTGAGCTCATCGTTAGAGTTGGGAACCCTCGCTTGCTTTATAAGTTTGCGAGTGTCTGTCAGAAAATAGAAATCGCTTAACAATAAACATTTGTTAACAGCAAATATGGTTTAAATAACCCACACTAATTCAACAATAGGCGAAAACAACTTATAATTTAAGATCCCAAGTTAAAAAAAATAATTTATTTTCTAAATTGACTTGATTTTAACCAGATCACAAAATAACTTGAAAAGACACCATCTATATTATGTTAGTCAGACTTTCCATTGTTTACGTGAGCTGCTTTTCGTACTATATCTGCAATGCAATCGTGGAGAACCAAAACCGTACTTATGTTTGTAAAATTCGAATAAGTGTTTCTCTTTGTAAAGATAACATACTCGTTCTTCCAAATAATCCAAGCTTTTATAGAATAGAATAACAGTTGAACTTGCATGCCCGTATAGTTAGAGAGTCGTACATACCCGAGAAGTAAAGGCCAAATAACTAAATCGTTATTCAAATCCCTGAATCGTTATTCAAATCCCTGTTTAAAGTTTTATTTCCAATAGTTACATTAAAGTTTCAGTTGTTCACAATTTACGATAGAACAGAATAACATAATTCGTTAATAGTGCTGTCTCAACTACATATTATTATTTTTTCAAACATTTTTTTTATCAAATCAAACTTGTAAAATACCAAATATGTTGGAGATCCATTCACGTGATTTGAACAGTTAGGTAATTTTATATACGTAAAATTATTTAACTGCTTCAACCATTCAATAGCCAAATGTTAAACCTCATTTTACGAACTCAGACACTTTCATTCCAACGATATCACATTGTGTTCATTGCCTAACTTAAATCACTGCTCAACTTTTAGTTTCTGCACTCATAGTTCGGTTACATTCGTAGACAAATAGTTAAAAAATTTCAGAATTTCGCATAAAATTTAGTTTAAAATTCCGATGTAATTCTTCAAATCTCCAGTTTTGTTTTTATTGAACTGAGTTTATTTCTTAAGAGTCATTGACTTCATTCCAGTACTCCACTAAAATGTATTATTGTATCCCGTAATATTACACATAAATCTAATTTTAATATAACAATGGATAATTATCAGATTGGGATCATCTATTCTGCATCTGGTTATTTTAATCCCAAACAGTTACATCTTATAACCATATTTCATCGTCAACTCAATCTAACAAAATTGAAAAAAAAATTATGTTCGATACTGTACAGCTCGATACAGTGTACAATCTACATAATTATTGGTTCAAATAAATTCTAGCTGGATTTGCTCGACCTATAAGTGAAATTATAAGTTGAAATTATAAAACTGTGCCAGTGCACACTCGCTTCACTTTTTACATTCACATCGTTGCCGCCCTCCATAGCAAAGTAAGTAGAGCGCTTGTTTTTTAATTTGTTCGAATTTTGGTGATGACGAAAGACAAAAGTTATGACTGGCATTGCGGATTATCTTTATATATCAAGCCCTTTTGTCGATTTTTTCAATATTTTTATTAAAACAAATATTTTAACAAAATAGAATAACAAAAACTCAAAATACAATGTCAAATTAGAAAATATATAAATTATTAAATTCACAATTTCTGAATAGCAATTCAAAATTCTTTGAGAACGCAAAAAAATCAAAATATCCCTATGGTTAAATTATTTTAAATCCTATTCCCAAAAAATTGCAATTTGAGATTTCCAAAAAAAGTTCATTTTCATACATATATACGAGTATTTATAGGATGACATATTTTACGATCACGTGCAGATCATTTCTCTTAACGGAAACGTGTGGTTTATTGTTTTTCTTAAAATTAAATGACATACAACAACAACTAAATTTGAACGCTGTATCAAACAACACATTTTTTTAATTTGCATACATCTTACCTTTTTGTTTTTTTATTCATGAGAAAAAAATCAATATTATTTTATACGATACAAAACGAACGATACAAAATAACACGAAAAAAGAGACAGTGGAAATCTTTGTAAATCTGCTAATTCAAATCTATGTGTGTGGTATATTTATGATCGCCTAGATTACCTCATGAAAGTAATCAACTTTTGGGCGATTATAGAAAGATTTCCTATGATATAAGTTCAAATCAGTACTCGTGGCGGCATCCTAAATTTTATGTAGAAAACTACATTGTATTACTAGCTAAGATTTTTTATACAATGGCTAGTTATACACGTAGGCAGTATCATATTTTTAACTATGTTATTATTTCTATTTGATAATATTGTTTTACGTACCAATAGAAATCTAATACCATAACATTTGATCAAGCATGTTTATACAAGACCGAACGAAATAGTTTAAAAGAGAACGTTTTCTAACCACGCCGATATTAATTCATAAAAATGAAAACGATAACAAAGTTGGAAGTAAACCTGTGTATCACACGAGGACTCATTTGAGACCGGTTTCTGTATATCGATTTTGTCCCGTGAGTTACTCATTTAAAATCAGTAAAGCAAAAATATCGAATATGTATACACTGTATAATACACAATTATGTCTTTGTATTTGTATTTTTCTTTTGTTCGTATTTGTGTCATTTTTATGATGATCAGTACCAAAATATCGCGATCCGAGTGAATCTGTTTAATTGGTATGGTGCTTATTTCCTTTTCTCAACACATTACGTCTGCTCACGAGCTGTGGAGTGTCGTTATTTAACATGCTAATGTATTTTATATTTAATATTTTTTTTATAATAAATTAATTTTATATGTTATATGTTTAAATTTCATAAATTTTAAAAATAAAATATTAATTATAAAAAAATCGAAAATACATAAATATTTAAAAAGTAAAACTAGGTTGTAAAGGCGGATTCGGTGTTGCGTTAGTTTGTCTTTTCATTCGTTTAAAGAATTTTTTCGACCAATCATATTGTTCGAAAATGACGAATTTTTCTTCATTTTTTCAAACAACACAAAAATATGGCATTTACAATAGTTAACCCTTTGAGTGCCAAGGAGTGCAATCGCGCTCCTCAATATAGGAATCAAAAATCTCATTACGGGGTTATTAGAATAAACACAAAACAATGATACGTGGTTTGCATGTGTATAGTAAAGCAAACCAATTATACGCGCGTCACTAACTAACATAAACATAAATACTACTACTATATCTTTCCGGTTACACTCATTTCGTTTCACACATTTTGGGACAAAATCGATACACTGGTCTCAAAATACCAGTTTCATCCGCACACAATCTCATGAATCGCTGACTTATGAATAAACTTCTATGTATGTGTAAAAAACTATGTATGTGTAACTATGTATGTTTTGAACTGTCATTTGAAATGTCTTCGTAATAATTTACACAAAAATATGTTGATTAATGGACATATTTACACATATTATAAATAAAAATAATTAATTACAACTAAAAAATACCTGCCAAAAATGTACTTGAGAATTTTTACTTCTCTGAAACGTTTATTTTGTATATCACACAAAAATTTGTTTTATTTTTCATTACTACACACTCGAAAAATCAAATCAAATTATAAAATACAAGCCAAAAATATACCGGAAATTTTTTTATTACTTGCGTTAGTGTGGCGAGCCTAAAGAAACCAAAAAAATTTGGGTTGAAAAATGAATTCGAAAAAAACGGCTTTATAGGCAAAGGGGGAAGTTTGAAACGAAGTTTGAGACCGGTATCATGAGGTCTCGTGTGAATTAGCAGAACAAGACACTCACTATTTGTTTGTTTTCTATTTTTTCCTTTAAACATTTTTTTAGCAAAATATTTCTGAAAGCTATACACAACAATCGAATAAATAAAGAATAATATTTCGTGTGATTATGGGCGATTGTTTAAGCGTTTGGTTAATAATTTAAAAAAAACAGTAAAATTGCAAAAATGTTTGAAAATTTTACTTGAATCGATTAATCAATGTTTGCCATTTAATTTTTAAAGATTATTTCTACGTTTCAAGTGATCCATGCGAGATGTCCAATTTTAATTAATGTTGTCCTGCAATTTTGCAATTGTTGTTGGTGTATTGGCAAGGACAAGAGGCCACGTAGCCACATAAAAAATAGTCAAGAGGCGTTAAATCGCACGATCTACGGCTAGTTCAGCGGACCGAAACGTGAGATAAATTGTTCACCGAACTCATTTCTCAATAAGTCGATGGTTTCGCGTGCTGTGTGCCGACCAGATTCAGTTTATGCATTTTGGCCAAGTCCGATATAATCGAACAATAGCTAGCGCCATTATCGGGTAACGTTGCGGTCTTCGCCGTCTTTGACAAAATAAGGACCGATGATTCGATTTAAACCGCACTAAATAGTGGCTTTTTCTGGGTCCTCACACCAAGCGCGACAATTTTGCTTATTAACGTACTCAATTAACCAAAAATGAGCTTCATCGCTTAACACAATTTTTCGTTTAAACTAAACACATTTTTCGTCGGCAATTACGCGTGATGTGTCAAAAACATATACACGAAAACGCAAAAAGCATAAAAATTACCCCTTATATGCACAATTCCTATTAGATAGAAGTGGATAAGTTACATGCCTGCTGCTACAACAGGGCTTATAAAAAATGATTGTGTTTGGTTTTGATCCAATATAAAATGAAAGTAATTTTACATATAGGAGGAGCAAGTGCTGCTAGAGTTTTGTTTGAAAAATGCAGTTTGTGAATTGGCTAATTTTTTATATTTTCGATCTACATATAATAGACAAATAAAATACTTGTATACTTGTACTAATGTGTATAGAAATTATAATTTAATTTTCTAGTTTCAACATTGAACATCCACAGAGATATTATTAACGATTTAAAGATCATCGACGTTTTTTTGCCAAAGAAATAGTATTGGAAAATAAATAAATTGAAAAGTTTTTGATTTTAAAAAATCCCGCAAAATTAAACATTAATAATAAATATATTTTAACGAATTTAGGAATTTGTAAATTTTTTAAATCATTGTTGCGCTTTCCTGCCATTCTTGTGCGAAGTAATCCAATGCTATCAGGCTTTAGGATGTTTATTATTTTAGAAATGAAAAGAAAAACAGAAATGAAAAGCAGCAAAACTCTCACGATCGCCGGTTATTCGTACCCAAACTAGACCAGTGCTATGCGGCTTTGGGGAGTTCGTTATCTCAGTATAAGGACTAAGGATTGAAAATGATGGATGGATCAGGATAATTAAACTTTTACGCATAATATGTCAATTCTTTATTCAAATATTAAAACAATTTCACATTTATTTATCAAAGTTACGCATATTGAAGAAGGGGTTTCGTAATGGAAACCGGATTTTATTAATTTGTTTATACATTTTCTATCTAATAGCCCGATTTTTTTTTGTTATCGAAAAATCCGAAATCAAAAAAGTTTCATAATAGGCCCCCTGTAAAGTAAATAACGAATTAAAATGCCATTAAAAACATTGAAACTAAGTCGAATTCGTGTTAAATATTCTCGATAATTTTTTTGATAATATTTTGCGATACATTTTTTTCGATGGTTTATTTTTCGCTATTTTCTTTTCGATGTTTTCGCAAACTGCCAATTAACCCGAAATTTGGTAGCAAATCTTTACCAACATCAACAATACCAAGCTTCTGAAGTTGCAATATTTTGCTAATCCGTCAACCCGAGAAATACTGATATATGCTAAAGTCAATTATTTTCGACAATTACTAAACTCAAAAGTTAACCCGAAAAAATATCATTTGAAATCACGTAACTTTAAAACAGGGTTTTGTTTTTTCCCCCTGCTATCTATTCTGGGGCCAATTCGAGGACGTACGGATATAGGTCCGATTTTATTACCATCTGCACATTGCATAGCTCCATGCCAGCCTATACTGGCATGGAAGATGGGCCGGTCCGTGAGTTTTGCATTTCGACAGGGGGTCATAGATGTGTTCCTTTTCATCACAAATCGTAGTTTGTTGATAAAACTTCCCTTTGCATCTTGCCCCTATGTCGATTCGAACCCGGTACCTCCCGATCCAAACGCCAAAGCTTTAACCACTATACCATTTGGTCGGTGGGGTTTCGCTTTCCGGTATTTTATTTTTCGGGATTATTGTAAACTAACGTAATTTAGATATATATTGTGCTTTGAATAATTTATTATTACGCCGTAAAAACTAAACTTTTAATTAAGATTTTGTTCATTTTTGGTAATTTTTGAACATTTTAGATTAAAATCGGTCTTTTGTAGGTCTTTGCCCATGACGATCTTTCGCAACAGAGTGTCATTCTTCTTTGTTGGTGCTTTGTCCGTGAAAACCTTTTGCCTATGAGCCTCTTGGCTCTGTTTTTGATTTTGTCGGTCTTTGGTTTTACACGCGGCTCAAAAAAAACTTATCTTGCAACCACTTTTATCATCTGATGAGATCTATACTGAAAGGAATGCAAAGCTAATAAATGTAAAGCGGTGGATAATAGTGAACGGATAGTAACTCTGGTAGGCAAATATCTCTATATTTGAAAACATATTTTTGATGTTTCGGTATACAGGTTGAGTAACGCAGGAGGCCACACAAAACAGTTTCGGCTAGGAGATTGGAAATATACATTTTTCTAAACCACTAGTTGTTGTAACACGTTATCGCTTGTAAAAATTAAATAACGTGCAGATTAACAAGCACATTAAATTTATTCATAAACTATTTAAGATCTCATCAATCGTAATAGTTATAGACATTCGCAGACATTCGCAGACATTCGACCAAGGCCTATCTTTGGGTATATGCCACTAGGGGCAATTTAGGGCTCTCGAAATACTTAAAACGAATTTTATTTCATTTATTTGCTGAAATATTTGACATAGTTTTCTATATTGAATAGGTGCATTATATACCTATAAAAATTTGTATACGTATAATCCTGAATGGCTACAAATATTACGATTGATGAAAATTTAAATAGTTTATTAATAAATTTAATGTGCGTATTAATCTGCAAGTTATTAAATCTTAATTTTTTATATTAATAATGGGAGCTGTTTTCTATCTAAAATTGGCTTATTATTCGTGATATAATTTTAATTCGCGATGGGGATACGTTTGCTACGTACATTTACACTTTTTCGGGTTAGCTACACTTTATCAGAGAAATGTACAAATTTCTTTCGCGCTGGCATATTTCGGACTAACTTCAACGACTTATCAATATATACATAAAATCAGGTTACAGTTAGTACGTTGAAGAGAACCGGTTCTGCTTGTTGATCCGGAATAGGGCAGCCATTACTGACGTTTGAGGTACCTTTTAATAGAAGCCCGCTTAACACCTTTTTAAATTAAATACTAAATTAATCTTGGTTTTACTAATTATGCAGAAAAACAAATAGAGAAATGCTAAATAATTTCTTACGTTTGTTAAATAAATAAACACAGCAATAAAACGGGCATGTTACTTTGGTAAATATTGACACAATTATCAAAATTTACATATCGCACATTCAGCTGTATGGTTCTTTTTAAATGTTGTTCCAACTCCCAATCTGAGCTATAAAATGATGACAATGCTTACGTATTCTAATCATCAAACCGGAATCAATTAGCGTCAACTGAACGTCTTCATCATAAGAATCTTTGTTCATTAAACTATTGGTCCAATGAAAGTAAACTGTATACATGTGTGTATATAATATGGTGGGTTTAGAATAATCTTATAAGTTATTTTATGGTACCGACACGTGCGACATTGGAAAATGTATAGCATGCGTGCGTAACCACAAAAATTATATAATATTAACCATTTAATAACAATTCGTTAATTTGCATTATGCTGCAAACGTTCAAACTAACGTGAGTTTATTAAATTAACTTATTATTATTTTTATCGTTAAATTCAACTTTTTAGAAATTTTGCATAACCACAATTTATAGAAGATATCATTGCAATATTATGCAAGATACGTTGATGCTTTGCGTTTTTAATTAGCTTTCATGAATGCAATAAATTCATTGCTCTATATTTTAATTATTTACAAGTAATTAATTTTAAGATTACTTTACTGCCGTATTGAATAGTAAATTCATTAGTGGATTTATATAACCACAAATTTACGTAAAAACCCAGTCAAATTAATTTTATTTAAATTTTGATAATTCTTAATATTTAAAACGAATTTGAATTTTTATGAAATAAGAGTTTCTGTACAAAACTATTTACGAGTATATCATAAGGTCTGATTAGTATGATTAATCGTGTAATTCGTAATGAGAGTCTGCAGT
This sequence comes from Nephrotoma guestfalica, assembly GCA_963691935.1. Taxonomy (NCBI): domain Eukaryota; kingdom Metazoa; phylum Arthropoda; class Insecta; order Diptera; family Tipulidae; genus Nephrotoma; species Nephrotoma guestfalica. The sequence goes on from OY829913.1 coordinate 176,544,574, forward strand.
TAATTAATTATTAGTAAAGTTTCAAACCTACTCACCATACCAATCCAAACCCAAGACAAACCAACCGTCGATACTGCAGATATACCATGTTGGTTTCTTAAGTAAGTTTGAGATGCATTATATTGATAGTACAAACTCTGAAATCGATGTTTATACAGGGTGATTTTTTTATAAATTCAAAACTTTTATATTGACCTCGAGACAAAAAAAAGAAAATAAATAAAAAAGAAAAAGAAAAAACCGTTTCCGACCTATCACCACATTCGCAACCGCTTGTATCAAATAAACTAAATCTATCCATGTAGACAGCGAATTTTCCGTATATCCCAAGTGTTTGCTTCTGCTATATTTGGCAAGTAATTATAAGTGATTCTGCCATCACGCGATTAATTTCATGTACCTTGCGAAGTTGCTAAGGATGCTTTTCGAATATCCCTTTTGAGTTTACTCAGGCTTTTCGGCCTTGTATGTCTAGAATTTTTGAACATTTCCTAACATCTTGCCTTTTCAATATTTTAACTCTTTAAGAACCGCCAATCGTTTACTTAAAAATATATCGGTTGGGGTGACTTCAACGACAGTAACCGCTTCGGTTAAGTCTTTGGTTTTACTATTTTCTGCAATTCTTTTGAGGTATCCATTATTTCTTTGACGTCATCTTGCATACTACTTTTGAATACTATATTTCAGAGGTGCGGGCCCAATATCAAGCCTGGTAGACAACCTGTATTTACGCTTTAGGAAAGCATGCCGTGATTTGACATATTAGTGGCTGATCTGTCAGAGAAGTAACTGTTAATGATCGAATAAAGATTAAATGTACAGTCCATTATCCTTAACTTTTTCATTAAAGTAGGCCACCACCACCACAGATTATCAAAATCTCCAGATACATCTAGGAATACTCCTAAGGCATACCTTTGCTCTGAATCCTTTACTATATTGACCTTTTGCTTCATAGCGAACTCTGTGAACCTATTTTCCTGAAGCCGATCTACTTATCGCGGTATCTGCTGCTACTCTGGAATATGTACATCAATCTGCCAGTAATCAATTTCTCAAGTATTTTACCCAACACTGGGAGCAGAATGATTGGCCTGAATCCTATGGGAATATTGTAATCTCGATCACCAACTGCTCTTTTCGATGATTATTGCATTGCAGTTTTTCCACGATTTTGGAAAAATTCCTTCATCTAGACATGCATTTCGGAACTTAGCAATACTTGGTCCAATGATTGGCCAATATCTTTGTATTACCTTGACCTCAATGTTAACTAGGCTTGGCGCTTTACTTTTATGCATATACCTACATGATTGCATTCGTTGTTTCATTACTGTTGAAGTGTTCCCTTTTGTTTGTGTTTGATACGATAGAGCGTTGAGCAGAAAGTACTCAGTAGACAGTTAGTAATGTTTTTCCAACATGTTGTGGCTTGATCACCACGGTCTACTAATGTACTTATTGTATGCACTACTAATCAAAGTTTATAAGTTTTCCAATGCTGAATTTTTGCAATACCATGTTGAATTCAATGAACGACTCTAAACGCTTTGGATTGATATATTAATGTCTCATTACGGCGCAAGCCATAGTGACTCCATGTAGTGTACTTTGTTTGACCAACCTATTCACAATGAGATGCTTCTTGTAATAAATTCTTTAATGCAAGTTAGTAAGTTACTTACTAGGTAAAATTTACCTAGTTTTAATCTAACTTCTACGCATACACTATGCGAGTCGTAGTACTGTGATATTTTGCCAATTGCTGATTGTGTATTGTAGCTTTATTTTATTTTTGCGTATTACAAATAGATAGCGACTCAACTATCTCTCTGCGTTCAGCTAGACGACTTTTAAGAACAGCTAGCTCTAGACACATCGTGTGACCAGCGCCACGAATTGAGCTCAAACACCCATAAATTTTATTTCTGCCTGCTATAGTTATTTTGATTAGACCTCGTATTTCACATGCTAATGTAGTCACTACCTCATATAATATTGTGGCACCATTGATCGCAATCAATGGTGACGCCGTTCCCTCATCGTCGCGTTACCAAACCGTGTTATTGTTTGGAAATGGAGCAACAATAACCGTGTTATTGTTTGGAAATTGGGACCCTGAGCGAGAGGCCATTCTACCCCACCCCTACAGATGCTGCTGTACTGTGTAGCCATGCAGTGAATTTTTACTTCTCTTGATAGATAGAACCACTTCTTCGTGATCTCCCTTCAACCCCTTAGAGGTAATTAGTTAACGAAACAGAATCAAGTCTATTATAGTAAATGAGTAGTACTATCTTTTTATAATTGACAATGACTCGCTAAGTTGTAAATATATTGATTATAATATTCAATTTTCGTTTATATGGACTACTTCTACTTATCCCTCGAGCGTATCTCGTTGCTTATTTAAATACAAAGTGGCCACATAGAACAGCATGTAATTAATGTGAAATGGAAGGAAAAACAGTATTCCTCATCCAGGAGCACTAAGCATCATCCAACAGCAGTATGCCTCTTCATGCAGATCTGGGACCTGGCTAAGATTCATTTGGGCAATCACACATTAATGTGAAGATAATGTAATCTCAATAATCCCTCCATGGAATAAGCGCCTCAGTAATCCCTTAATGGAATATAACTATTAAATCTCAAATACAGTTATAGAAAGAAAGAAATCGCAGAATTATAGAAATAAATCAGAGTCTGAATTGAATTAAATGGACTCTTTGAACATGCCTTAAATTTGCCAACTATCCTTGATTCCTATTATAGGAAACGTAGTTGGTGTTTATGGAAGTTTATTGTATATATATTGTTACGAATACTACTATATACAGATATAAAACTTGATGGTCGAGTGATTAACGTCTACACCACCAAGCGGTAGCACCCCAACGGGCGCGGGTTCGAGCTCGAATGCAGTCAGAGTCCATAATTTTATTGGGCGATTATTATTCTTAGCATGCATCGAAGTTAAATATTAATTATTCCTCCAATTCTAATTAGCGATTTGATTTTAGAGTGGCATTCCATGCAGGGGAATACGGAAATAACGAAAGAAATTTTAACGGCGTCGGTCATCGTGGAATTAACAACGAGATTAATCCTCAAGACAGGGTAATTTATGACTTGTTCGCGAGTACAACTACGTACATTTAATTAACAATAGCGAATCGCATACATCGTCAGTTAAAATAAATAAACTAATCGCAAACAGTGATGCACCAGTATATAAGCGTGAGCAATTTAGAACACAAACAGTCGTAATTTAATAGAGAACAGTAACAGTTGAGCAGTGAAGAGTGAACATTGTGTATGAAGTAAAAGGGAATAGTATAAAGCGAACAAAGTGAAGTTTCTAGTGAGTTTCAGTTTAAATTTATCGAAAATATAACGAATTAGCAATTTTCGTTGGATACCTATGTCTGGTAAGCTGAATTTCTAAATTTGAAAGCATTGACAAGTTATTAAAGTTCTATACATCGAGGTGAGGTTACCAAGGCGTTTGAAATTTTGTTTTTGAACTAATTACATTTTGAATTCTTTAAATTGCGGTCGTCTCATAGGAATGCAGTGATCAAACTTGCAAACGTTTTGGTTACCTCACATCGAATGATCTTGCTACCACCCAGAATAACCCAAATTTCATTTTATACATAAATAACGATACTTTCAGTAGGTAAAATATTAAATTATATTTATTCGTAAACAAATAGTATTAAATTTGTGGATGTACAAATGTTTCACTAACAAAAATTACGTGGATGTTCGTAGGTCTACCTTCTACTTTGCATTTATATAAAATTTACTGTTTCGATGTTGTATATTTTATAACGAAAAAATGTTTATAAAAATGTTCATTACGTACATTCATTAAATTTGCAACAGTGCGAAATAAATTTGAATTTTTTATTTTATACGGCAGTTTGCAAAGTTTGCAATAGATAATTTTAGAAAGTTTGTATTTGAAGAAGTTTGTCTTTTGTCTCCCTCAAAATCGCACAAAAGTGCTTTGTCCTTAGATATTTCTAAGAGGTTATTACGGCTGGAATGAGGTACACAACTTTTGAATATTACACCCAGTGTTGCACTAGATTTCTCAGAAAGTTTTTTAATGGATCGTGCCTAGTACAAAGTGAGAAAACAAATTGCAGCCATAGTAACCGCTTAGAAATATCTTAGGAGAAATCACTTTTAATGGAATTTTGAGGTATGCAACTTTTGAATATTACATCCAGTGTTCCCCTAGATTTTCTAGAAAATTCATATTTTTAAATGGATTGGGTTTAGTTCATAGTGGTAATGCCCATTCCAGCCGTCTTAAAAATATCTTCTCGATATACGCTCCGCGACACTTGATTACTCTCATAATCCGACTAATTATATGAAATTTTTTCATCAACTTGGTTTCTATCTTAACTAACTTTCCAATGCCGAATACACACCCCTGTATGCAACGCGAAGTGGAAACGCCCCATTTCGATTCTTTTGCTTATTTAATCTGCGACACTTGATTACCCTCACCCCTTTCTTTTTGACGTTGAAGGCGTAAGATGCGTGTAAATAAATTTAGTTGTGTTCAGTTTAATAGTTTATCATCAATTTATTAAGTTTATTACCAGCTGCAGTTAATAGTGGTGAAAATGGGTCGAGAACAAACCCTAACAAAGGTAGAAATTGGAAAGATTCTTGCGCTTAAACAAGAAAATTATTCCAATTGTGCGATTTCCAAAAAAATTGGTCACAACTATCTATCCAGAAAATTACGGAAAAAATAAAGCAGAAAATTGGAGTCTCAGCCAGTGTCCTGTTCAGAGGATAATAAAAAGTGTTCATATCTAGAAGTGCTTATTTTTTCAGACGAGAAAAAGTTTAATTTAGATGGACCAGATGGTCTAACAAGAATAGCTCCAATTTCCGATGAAAGTAATCAGAAATCGGAGCTATTCTTGTCCCGCCGCCACACCAGTGTTGGTTTCATCATGGCCCACACGGCAGCAATTTATTTTCATGGTGCTATTGATTTGGTTGTCCTGGAAGGCTGACATAACGCGCAAAGCTACATCGAGCTCCTAGAAGTGCAAAAAGTCAAGTTTGACGAAATGTTTGAAGGCCATCGCTGATTTTTCCTGTAGGATAACGCAGCAATCCACATAGGTGCATGAGTAAAACAGCGGTTTGAAGAAAATAACGTGGCAGTTTTGAGTCGGCCGGCTTTGTTTCCGGATTTAAATATTATTGAAAATCTTTCGAATGGAAGACAATAGGAATACCGGAATGACCTTATGGCAGCTGTTTACGTATGCTTTCCTTAGTTAAGGTGTTTCACACAAGGAGATGATTTTATTATTGTTTAATAATTTACCTAAACAAATTTTTACCAAACAAAGTTATATGCGTTCAATTTTCGATATGTACCATAGTTTTGTATTATAACAACACAAATGTGGCGCAGTATTAATTGATTATCATTATTGATGCCAGTAAATTTTGTATCAACAAACAGAAAGTGAATAGAAAGTAGATTTAAAAAATATATAAAATATGGACTGAATTTAAAAAATAAATAAAATGTCAGTATTTAGCAACAAATTTAGCAATTTTAATAAAATAAAGCATACGAAAACAAATTAGACAAATTAGAATGCATTTCCAACATAAGAACGATCATTAAGTCGCTTCTCAAAATCGACTTGTTCCTATTAACAAAAAAACTGAAGGAGCCAGTTTTCACACCTCCAAGAGCATTTGCCAAGGACAAAAACAGATGATGACTGATTGGTGCCAGGTCCGGACTATAAGAATGATGCGTAATGACCAACCAACCAAGCTCCCAAAGCTTCTCGCGGGTCATAATGGACATGTGAGGCCTGGAGTTGACCTGGTGGAATAAGACGCCTCTTCCATTGGCTAATTCTAGCAACGTCTGGTCGATTGCTGCCTTCAGTCAGTCCAATTGCTGGCAGTAGAGGTCCGAATTGAGCGTTTGGCCATTGGGCAGTAGCTTATAGTAGATGATTCCCTTCTAATTCCAACAAGCACAAAGCAAAACCTTTCTGGCTATCAAACCTGGTTTGGCCACCGTATGGGCCACTTCGCTGGCCTTCGACCAGGATCGTTTCCGCTTGACATGTGGCCAAGGATGCGCAGATGGAAACATAGTCCATCAAGTTTTCTTGCGTCAACTCGTGCGACTCCCAAGCATCGAAGTTCTTTTTGAAAGAAGCGAGCATTATGCAAATAGTTTAAAATTGTTTTGTGGTCGATCTTCAGCTCCTGGACGATGTTACGACAGCTCGCCTGTCGGCATAATGGAATCATATAATAGTGGTACCATCATACGAAAAAAATCTTTAGACGATGAAGTTCCAGGTAGCGCGTTAATCGAAACTAACTTATGCAATAATTTTACTTATTCGCCTAAATGCGCGCTAGCTTAACTTATACCTAACATAAAACACCGATTTTCTATGCATATTAAACAGTATAATTTTGACTTTACTACAATAGAAATACACTAATTATAGTTAATAGTATACTTACTTTTATCAATATTGCACAAAATGTGTGTTATGCGAAGTTTAATCGACTCTTCGATCGTAACAAAACAATCAAAGTAATTCGCCTTAATATATGTTGGATCATTTTAATATTTTCAAAATGGCCGAAAAAATAAAATAAAAATTAATAAAAAGAGAAAGATTCCTTTTTCGCATTATGCTAGAAAAGTAAAATATATTGTAGTTTCTCGTGTTTTGTATGTATGTATGTTGTATGTTATTCAAAATATTTTATTGAATGAATTTTTTACTATCTTTTGGTATATACGATATGCTATATGGTTATGTGTAAATAAAAATGTGTACGTGTGTATTATATTACACACACAGAAAATGCTAAATAAACAGAAAACATTTAGAAGATAATGAAAAATAAAAATAAATTATTTTTATGATTCAAAGTTTCTATGGATTAGGAAAATATGGCGGTTTTTATTTCCATTTAAATTTGTTAATTTAAAAATTAATAATTTTTCAAAACGATCACAATTTGTCATTTAAAAGTTTGAACTAAACCACATGCAAAATACGACATGTTCATGGTCAATAAACATTCCCGATTGTGTTTATATGTTTTAAAGTGATTTTTACTGAATCGATTCAATTGCTCGTTAGTAATTAGTTATTCAAATCAATCAAAATAAAAGTTCTGATTGTGATTTGGTTCATCCGCCACTTCAAGGCCACAACAGAACAAACATTGGTCTCTAAGTTTAAGATGCAACCCATAACAGTACACTATATAGAAATAAATACTAATATTATTTTGGGAGTGTAACGATATCCTATGATATAAGCAAAAGCAAGTAAATTTATTACTGAATTACTAAAAAATTTACATGATGTGCTTTATAACATCGAATTTAAATTATATCATTGGCGGTACAAATAAGTTTTGAGGTTTCTTTTATAACTTCGAAGCTTTATGCCCCATTGTAGAAAATTGTTTTCTTCTGCAAACCTTTGCAGATAAATAAAAAGCATCCACTATATAAAAAGATTCAATATGCGAGAAAGAAATAAACATGTACATATAGCAATGCCATAATTTTTTTATAGGAAAATTATTAATTTATTTTTAATTAATTTAAATGCGAATATTACATTTTTGCCTATGGCGTCTGTTTTTATTATGAATCCTTAACATTTATATATGTATATAAAATAATTTTTTTTTCTTAATTTTAAAAATGTTGCTATAAAAATACACGGGTCGAATATATTTTATGGCAACACTTTCATTTATATAGTGGTTTTGGCGGTATAGTGGCTCAAAAAGTTCTGCAAAATTTTATTGGGATATATTTCTTTAGTGTCTCTCATGTGCAAAAAGTCCATGTTGGTCGCATGTAAATGGGGTATGATTCAGAGAAATTGGTACAATGTATTTTATTCAAAGTATTGGCAATCGTTAGCTACGCCTTTTTCCCATCTTTCAGGCAGCATACTGGTTCCGCATCGAAAAAATTTCTCGTGTTTTGAGGCGATTCAAGAATCGACGCAATTTATGACCTCTGCCAAAGTTTTCTTGACGGAAAGGTCATTTGTTCATGAATATTCGGTTTGATGGTTGAAGTTGATGACCCGGCTTATCACATGATTTTCTGCGCTTTCGGTTGCCTTGGTGGATCCACTTTCCGTCCCCCATCCACATTTGATGCAAAAAAAACCTTCCGTATTTGGAGCAGTTGTTCGCACTTGAAAACATGATGTTAGACGTCTCTTGGCTTGAGTTCATACGCTACCCAATTTCCATGATTTTGCACCTTACCCATGGTCTTGAGACGATTTTGAATCGCTTGTTGAGCCACTCAGTGTCTTCATACTTTACTGGTCTCCTTTCGCGTTTTTTTTCACTGGGGTCAAAATCGCCACTCTTAAAACGGCCGAACCAATACTCACATCTTTTTATTGATGGAGCATGTTCCCCATATCATTCAGACAGCAATCGATGTCCATCAGCTGCAATTGTGTTCAATATTGTTAATAACAAAAAAATATTGTTTATACTTCAGCGAAATGACACATACTGATTTTTAGAGCTAAATGATGACGCTTTAACCTGAATATAGTTACAAAATTGCCCGATGCGATTTAATACTATTTATGCCTTCTTTTGTAAATCCCTCAAAACTTATTTGTACTCCCAATAAGTTGTAGATAAAATATTGAATACTCGTAGTATTTGATTCGCACTTAATGGTTGACTTACATTCGGGTGAGATTTAAACACCCGCCTACCGACTAATACTCCTCGTTAATTATAGCGCCTATTATATGTGTAAATGTACATTATTAGATCAATGAGTTTAGTAAATTTATTTTGAAATATTAAATTTTTTATATTATATAATATAAGGAAATAATAATAAAAATAATATAAAAAAGTAAGGATTTTTAGGAAAACTTCTGCTTTAGAAGATCATATGATGATAAGGCATAAATTTTACCCAGCCCTCAACAAATGGGAGTGTAAAACTGAATCGAGAAACTATAATGAACGGATAATAATTATAAGGTGAATATTGCAAAATGTACTACATTTTGAAGAATTTTAATCAGTTTTTATAGTTATATGGTGTAAAATAAGGTAGTTGAATGAATAAAGGGTTTAATATACCCGCACATATATATATATATATATATATATATATATATATATATATATATATATATCCGAGTCCAGCTACAGATAATTCGGATTTCGTAACACATAGCTTTGTAGAACACATTCAACCGAAAATGTAATGTACATATACCAAAATAAAAATACATACCAAAATAAAATTTAAAGAACGGTTCACACGCGCTCATGCGCACGAACAGAGTAAGACAGTATTCATTAATGGTTCAAGTTTCAGAAGATCCATTTCTAAAAGAAAATTGAAACCCGAGTTAAATTACGATTTACTCGCTCCTGAGTCTTTTGAACTTAGCAACACTCGTAGAGGTCGGTGTCGTGTGGGCTCATCGTTGGAGTTGAGAACCCTCGCTTGCTTTATAACTTTGCGAGTGTCTGCCAATAAATAGAAATCGCTTAACAATAAACATTTGTTAACAGCAAATATGGTTTAAATAACCCACACTAATTCAACAATAGGCGAAAACAACTTATAATTTAAGATCCCAAGTTAAAAAAAATAATTTATTTTCTAAATTGACTTGATTTTAGCCAGATCACAAAATAACTTGAAAAGACACCATCCATATTATGTTAATCAGCCACGCTTACCATTATTTACGTGAGCTGCTTTTCATACTATATTTGCAATGCAATCGTGGAAAACCAAAACAGTACTTATGTTTCTAAAATTCGAATATAAGTGTTTCTCTGTTTAAAGATAACATACCCGTTCTTCCAAATAATCTAAGCGTTTATAGAATAGAATAACAGTTGAACTCGTATGCCCGTATAGTTAGAGAATCGCACATACCCCGAGAAGTAAAGGCCAAATAACTGAATCGTTATTCAAATCCCTGTTTAAAATTTTATTTCCAATAGTTAAAGTTTCAGTTTTTCACAATTTACGATAGAATAACATAATTCGTTAATAGAACTGTCTCAACTACATATTTTTATTTTTTCAAACATTAATTTAGAAATTCTCGATTTTTTTTTATCGGAGATCTAAACCGATAATTAAAAATCATTCATTAAAATCCACCTCATTTTACGAACTCGGACACTTTCATTCCAACGATATCACATTGTGTTCATCGCCTAACTTAAATCACTGCTCAAATTTTAGTTTCTGCACTCATAGTTCGGTTACAATCTTAGATAAATAGTCAATGTTTTTATGTTTCGCTCATGATGTTCTTTAAGAGAAACAACAACTCTATTATATAAGCCTTCGATTATTTGTCCATACAGTGCGTATAATAAAAATTCCAGATAATATTAAAATAATTAATAATAAATAAAAGAAATAATGAATAACAGGACTTTGTGGCAACTTCGCAGCAGGAAAAAATCGATTGTGGCTACGTTCACATTCTGGCAACCAACAAGATTATTTCAAATGTCGATTTCAATCAAACCTTAAATACGGAATTAAACATAACTTCAAAGTTTTCTCAAACTTCTTAAAAAATTTCCAGAATTTCGCATAAAATTTAGTTTAAAATTCTTCCAATCTCCAGTTTTGTTTTTATTGAACTGAGCTCATTGCTTCAAGAGTCATTGACTTTATTCCAGTACTCCACTAAAAGTGTATTATTAAATCCCATAATATTACCCATAAATCTAATTTGTATATAATAACGGATAATTATCAGATTGGGATCATCTATTCTGCATCTAGCAATTTGAATTCCAAACAGTTACATTTTATAACCAAATTTCATCGTCAACTCAATCTAACAAAATTGAAAAAAAAATAATGTTCGATACTGTACAGCTCGATACAGTGTACAATCTACATAATTATTTTTGAATTTTTGACTTATAGATTGGCTAATGTGTAAGAATCACAACAATCAGTTTCGAACAAATGAGACTATTGATTTGAAAAAATCAGTCTTCTCATCAGGTCGCGACGACTGATGTTGTATTACTACATTGGAATATTGGCTATATATATAGAACATAACATGTAGTTGTACTACTAGCGAATTACTGCATAGCGTACGAAATTTGATTCTTTCACATTTCCATCTATATTTTATCAACTAACTTTTCGCATTCACGAATTTTATTATATATTTTTACTTTGGTTTTTTTTTTGCAATTGTAATGGTGTTATTGTGATTGTTCTGTATATTGGTATATTTCAGCACTCTCGAATTAAAGGAAAGAAAGTATGGGGTGGTTGGGAAGTTGATTGTGTATAAGTAAGTGTCGATTATCATATTCGTTTGTCACACAGATAGTGACGCTAAACGGAAGAATTTCCTACGATTTGTGAATTTAATTCGAGAGTGCTGAAAGTAAAAAAAAAAAAAAATACATAATTATTGTTTCAAACAAATTCAGATTTGCTCAACCTAAAAGTGATGAAGTGAATTGAAATTATAAAACTGTGCCAGTGCACACTTGCTTCATTTTTTGCATTCACATCGTTGCCGCCCGCCATAGCAAAGTAAATGGAGCGCTTGCTTTGTAATTCGTTCGATTTTTGGTGATGACAAAATACAAAAATTATGACTGGCATTGCGGATTGTATTTATATCTCGAGCCTTTTTGTCGGGTTTTTTTTTGTTTTTGTTAAAACAAATATTTTAACAAAATAAAATAACAAAAATACAAAATACAATTTGAAATTAGAAAATATATAAATTATTAAATTCACAATTTCTGAATAGCAATTCAAAGTTTTTTGAGAACGCAAAAAATTCAAACTATCCCTATTGTTGAGAAGGGAATGTTAAGCAACGTTGTCGATGATTATGGATTATGATCAATCCAATGTTGGGAAGGAATAATTATGTCGAGGATTATAATTTAATGCGTTTTATAGAGAGTACATCCTTCGCGGATGGATTGTTAGTAAGAGAGAAGTTTTAGTAGCTTGTACTTTCAAGGTATGGGTACTGTGCTCAAAGCACTACTTCGCCAAGCCTTCTTGCTTTGCCATGCAAGATTAAGTAGTTGCAAGATACTAAGACGGTGCCTTAGTGTTAGTTGTTGAAATACTTACCAATTATTTTGTTCTGCTGGTGATGGTTCTCTTCCCTTTTTTCTTTCTCGAGCACAAACACTGACTGTTTACTTTTACGGTTAAAAATGAACTATTGGTAAAACTGAACTATGCTACTAACGTCGAGGTTAGACCTCTAAGGGTTCACGATTCAGTTCTACCATTTGACTTCGATCAACTGATTGTGTATTTCTTTCTGATTTTATTGAACAATTTTCGGTTCTTATATACTAAATATTTGGTAGAGTTCTACCAACAATTCATTTTTTGGAAATTCGACAATTTTATTTAAGAAAGTATAATTTAGGACGCGTGTTTTTATATTTTTGAGTAGCTTTGCATTTCCAAATTAAAATTAAAAAAATGTATTTTGCAAGAATTATAAGTCGATGAACGATATTTATTTTTGAATACAACAACAAAAATGTATAGCATATATATGGTCATATATTTTGATATACCATACTTCATACTTGGTTTTGTTGTTGTATTGTATTTTTATATTATATGAAGAATGTGTAATGTGTGTATGACGTAGTATGACTAAAGTTTTGTTTTGTTGTTGCTTTTGAATTTCATACTTTTATGTATCGCATCGATCGCGCTTACTATGCTTTTTGTATGCACGTAAAGAATGTATGTTATATGTGTTTCGATATACATATGCGATATCGTTTGCATTATCGTAGCGATTTTGTTTTTAATTGATTAGATTTTTTATTTATGATGATGGAATTGATATTTGGCATGGGTGAGGTTGTGAATATCACAACACTATGGTTAAATTATTTTAAATCCTATTCTCAAAAAATTGCAATATAGCCTTGAACTTTTGAGATTTCCAAAAAAAAAAGTTGATTTTCATACATATATATTTATTTATATATTTATATATATATAGGATCACATATTTTACGATCACGTGCAGATCATCTTTCTTAACAGAATGTGTGGTTTATTGTTTTTCTTAAAATTAAATGACATACAACAACAACTAAATTTGAACGCTGTATCAAAGAACACATGTTTTTTAATTTGCATACATTTTACTTTTTTGTTTTTCGTTCAAGAGACAAAAATCAATATTATTTTATACGATACGAAACGATAAAAAATAACACGAAAAGCGAGACAGTGGAAATCTTTGTATAGTTAGCTCATTCAAACCTATGTGTGTGGTATATTTATGATCGCCTTGATTACCTCATGAAAGTAATCAACTTTTGGGCGATTATAGAAAGATTTTCTATGATATAATTTGAAATCAGTACTCGTGGCGGCATCCTAAATTTCATGTAGAAAAGTACATTGTATTACTAGATAAGATATTTTATACTATGCTGTCGGTCGGATAATTTCCAGGATTTTATCGACATTTTCGACGATAGGCCTTCCAGTACGTGCTGCCTCTTTGATATCGAAATTACTAGAACGAAATCGACGAAACTAAAATTGCGCGTAATAGGCTATGATGGTATCGCGACCATAGACACCATTCACATTTCCAGCCGCCTGAGTTGCAAAATTGTAAAATATAGCGAGTTTTATTTTTAACTCTTCTATTCAACACACTAAAACTCACAACAGAATAGGTCAATCAAAACAATGACAAGATAATTGTTTAGTACATGAATCCCCCTTTCCACCAAGTATAACAATCGCCAACTTGGACAAATACATCACGAGACGAGATATATGTCACTAAAGCCATCTAGCGAAAAAATAATGGATTTATTTTTCCCCAACCCATTACAATACCAAAAAAATTTCAGGGATAACGGTAAAAGCAGTTATTGTATTATTGAAGACATTGTTTTTATACTATTTGAGTTGATTTGTTGTCACAGACTTTATTCAGTTTTAGCTCCTAAAATAGTGATTTTAAAATTGTGAAATTTAAAATTTAGTGTAGAAGTATAAAACACAGCAATACACTCATAGCGAAATCGACGACGAAGCAGTAGGAATGCTTCGAAGTGAAAGAAGCCAAGCAGATGTTGTCCGTTATTTTAATGTGTATCGTATAACGTTATATGCAGGTTATGGCAATGGCAATGTATGACTGGGGGTCCGTAGGCGCATCATCCAGGTTGAGTAAGATTAACAACTTCAGCGCAGGAACGTAAATATTCAACTGCAAGTCTCGAGAGCCAACTTAAACTACCCGACAACTACAGTTACGCTTGTGAACAACTGAAAAAAACAATCTCCACCCTCGCCGCCCGTTGAGATGTCCACCGATGCGACATGGAAATCGAGAGCTTAGAAATGATTGGTGTGAAAATCATAGACATTGGAGTGAAGAACAATAGACGAAAATTTTGCTCACTATGATGAGACAAGATCCGGATTTCACCCAGATGCTAGGAAAAAAGAATATGAAGACAACCTAATAACGCCGAAAGATTAAGAGTTGTGCAAGAAGTGCACAGGTACGGTGGAGGCACTGTTATTGTATGGGCTGGAATTACGAGTGGTAAAAGAACTGATCTCGTTTTTTCAGAAGGGAACTTATTACTTATTGGCAGCCAGTTACATCAATGAAATACTGGAACCTGTCGTGCTTCCATTATTAACACAAACCGGATCAGAATTCATCTTAATGAATGGCCGGTTGGAAACACAGGAAATCTACGTGGTACCATGGCCAGCTCAATCCTCGGATCAAAATCCGATTGAACACGCATGAGACAAACTTCAACGAAGCATTCTGCCACATTTAGCCCTTTAAGAACACAGAAGGCAAATTCTACAAGACAGCTTCGATGCGTTGATTAGCTCCATGCCCAGAAGATGCCAATCTGTCATAAATACAAGAGGAGGCCACACCACTAGGAAACAAAAATAACTGTACTAATTAAACGAATAAAAAAAAATTTCGAATTGGCCAAAATTCGTAAATTTGTGTTTTTCTTCCATTATACTAATACAACAACCTTTTTACTGTTATACCTGAAATTTTTTGGATATTGTTTGTGCAATCGATGTATATTCAATAAACAAAACTCAAAACAAAAATCAAACCAAATTCAGGCAATGGAAACCTAAAACCCATATGTTCCATTTACACTTTTGATGTGTGTATCTTGACATTATCTAAACCAATATCAAACGTATTTATTAAATTTGTTAATAAATAATTAAAATCTAATCTAACCGCGAATAATATATTTAGAAAACTATTAAAAATACATAGTTCTTTAATTTTCAGCTTGAAACTTCTGCGAATTCAATGGGCTCGGCGGCTATAAGATTTATTTCAACAGATTCATGCGAACCGGTGTAAGCCTTAGTTACTAGCCTTACTTACTGGGTATCAGTCATTCGTAGATCCCAAAAAGCAATTAACTAGACGCTGGACATTATTAAAAAATTCAACCCTTTATAATATGGTTGGTATATATTTAAATTTTCGAATATTTTCTAAATAGTAAAACAAAATTTTATTTTACTGTCAAAAATTATAAAACCGTTAGTCTAAATATTTGAAAAAAAGCAAAAAATTAATTAAATTAGTTCAAATCAACATAATATTTGTTTATGCGTTTACTGATAGCTAGAAATTTAATGATTTATTCCAAGCTCATGTTAAATTGTTTTACTTAAAAACATTGATTACTAATTTAAAATATTAAAATTAAAACTAATTTTTGACTTTGTTAAAAAGATAAAAGTAAAACACTAATTTTCCCAGGTATAGCTCGTATCCTTAGTCACAAAACACACTCAGCTACATTTATGTATAGAATCAAATTTGGTATACTATATCTTGGTGCTATAACTATGTTAAAAAACTATTTGAGTTTCGGAAAGGGTCTTGGAAATCCATATCAATTTAAATTTTTTCAGCGATCTGAATCAAATTCTCGGTTCAAACAATTTGCTAGATTTCGACAGGTCAACGACAAGCCAGTGTGCGAGGATTAGAAAAATAACATAATGTTACTAAAATTCATTCTCGAACGGTTAGTGCTAGCGCATCGATCATAATAAAATTCGTAATTGTGTTCTAACGAGAGCCAGAATTTTCAAAATCACCAGAACCTTTGAAAATATTAATATACCAATGTGGTATCAAACCTTTTCTTGTAAAATGGTTAAACATATAATCAAACTTTTCAAATGTCCTCATTTAGAGCCACTATCACGTTTTAAGGAGGATTCCAGCCAACGTTGAAACTGCAAACTCAGTAAACTATAAATAGATAACATAGTTATAGTTAGTATTAGTTTTAGAACTACATACACTGCACGTCATTTGATAGAGCCAACTATTTTTTAAATTTTGCTCATTTCAGGTTTTGTTGTAATTTATATATTTTTTCTCTCAAAATCAGTGAGAGGGTTTGGAACGAAGTGAGACAAAACAAAAAACGGTTTCGGGAAGTACTGCTTGCTCAAACTTAGGTTAAAGCCAGCAATTCAACGGTATGCCGCCTTATTAAATCATGCGTATATTTACAGTGCAATTAATTTAAAAAAAAACACCACACAAAGTTGTGTTTTCTGATGAGAAAAAATTCAATACGGAAGGACGAGCGTTTTCTGGACAGACATCATACCAGACAAGGAGAAATAATGGTCATGGGAGTTGTTTCCTATTACAGAAGGATTGAATAAATATTCGAAAGTTCAAAAATGATCGCAAAATCTAATAAAAAATACCGGAAAACGCGTTTCCACAATTCAAAAATATTTTTGAACCACTTCTGTGGATTTATCGGCACGATAATGCCCCGATTAACACCGCAAAAATAGTAAGATCCTATAGGTCCATGCCCAAAACGTGGAACTATTTCAATGGTCATCGTACTCTCTGGATTTAAACATAATGGGGAATGTTTAGGGATGGTTAGTGAGAGAAGTCTATGCAAACGGACCACAGTTTCATGACAGAAAGTCCTTAATTGAGGCTATAAGAAGAGCGTGGATAAAGGTTTCTTTGAATTATTTGAATTATGAAGTGGCTTTGAAAAGTACTGGTTAACGTTGAAATAATCAAAAACAGAGATAATAATCTGCAATTTATAAATGAACCGCATAGAACATAGGATGGTTTACAATGTTTTTCTCTCTACTGTTTGTTTACGGAGAATATGGATATCACTTTACACCTCCAGTATCTTTACATTCTAGAAAACAGTTTCCTGTATAGAGTTCTACGCCTACATTGTGTAATAATGGTTTACCATAATTCACTAACTTATATTATTTTGGTGAGAAACCTTTTTCATCAATTCAAATTGAAATGGCAGCCCACGTTGCATGCATGAAAGAACAATACAATGCTAAGTGGAAAGAAATTCAGGAGAGTTGTGGCCTGAACAAACTTGTAGGACTTGAAACAAGGTGTTTCATATTTTTATTTCGTTGACCAACAAACTCCAATCTAATCAAACTGATTCAGGGGAAGAACAAAGCCTTATGCGGGTTTACAACGAGAATTAGAAAATACGAAATTACTAATAGATGAATAATTCCACTTCCTTACTGTCCTTGTTAGACCAAAACATTTAATGCTCATATTATTTTCAAATTCTGTAATTCGGTTAAGTCTATTAAATACGTGTGCCAAAATGTTAACATGGATTCTGATCCTACTATCTTTGCTTCACAACAACAAAATATATATGATGAGCAACGGAGCCTTTTAGAGAATTTTAAGCTTTCCTATTAATGAAAAACATCCTGCTGACAAGCTCTTGCTTTTAACAAAACATCCTCAACAAAGGATTTTAAATTACGTCAAGAGGATGCATCTGCGAACTTTAGTCGTTCATCATCGACCATTTTATTACACACGGAATACTTAAAAATGGCGTAGAAGAAAGAGGTGAACTGAAGTTCAACTTCGTTACACTATTCATCCAAATCAGAATTTGTATTTCTAAGAATGATTTATGGAATTTTTAAAGGATGATAATCAATGGAATGCTGCCTTAGACCTTTCTGATGAATAATGCTGATAATATATATTGTTTAAATCTGAAAAGGGCAGCATAAAAATTTCATGTATGACATATATGAAGTTTGTCGGATCAACGGCAGCCAACATTTCCTGAAACAAAATATGTGATTATTCTTAAATTGTCTACAAAATATTGTAATTTGTTATACATTTGTACTTAACCTGTAGCAACCTTAACCAAGCATAATTAATATTCGTAGCTCTTATTGTTATTAACCAATCTGAAAAGAAAATGTAATTTAATTAATTTATTCTAATATTGTTATTAAAATTTACTTATTTTAAATTTGTTATGTATGCAGCTTTACCTATCAAATGTCAAAGGTGTAGCTGGATTCATGCCATTGTTGTGATGCAGTTTCGAAACTTATGAGCACCACGCGACATCTCTGTTTATTAAGCGTAATCTAATTTTCGAACATAATTTTCGAGACTGTACCTTTTTTTTGAGTGTACATTTTTGTTAATTCTTTTTCGTCAAGACTGTACCTTTTTGTCTGTCATTATCGTCCAAACCATCGTTCTATATTCAATAAAGAAACATTACCAAATATAAAAAGAGGAATCGCAGTTTAAATAAAGAGGAACATTACCAAATAGATCTAAAGTATTTAAAGTAATTACTTTCTACGTAAGAGTAATTACAACATTATTGGTCCTTCGAGCCGGATCTTTCGAGATCCAAACCAGAAATCATCCGTGGAATACAGAAGCCGCTATTCTGACGAAATACTTCGGAAAATAAATAAATCATCCTGAAATATTAGAGCAGTTCATCTAACGGGATTCGTTCTAGAATATTTTCATCCAAAAATTACATGCAGTCGAGCAGCCATTTTGAGAGCTGGACTTCGTACGAGGTAATATTATTTCATTATTCCAAATTTATAACCAAGTGGAAATAAATATTCGGTGCAATTTTAATCGGTTTAAATTAAATTGTGTGCTGTGTTAAAGTGAAATTATAACTCAAATGGAAGCGTTATTGAAAAGAAAGGCTATCATCAAGGGGCAATTTACGAAGTATACCACTTTCATCAACGCTAAAGGGCAAGATGCTACTGTAGACGAGCTCAATGTTCGATTATCTAAAATCATCGAGATCTATAAGCAGTTCGTGGGCATAGAAGATCAAATATTTGCTATTAATGACAGTGTACCATCGGAAATGGATTTTATCGATGAAATGTATTTCCCGCTAGTATCCAAAATCCAAAGCCTGAATAGAAAGCAAACATTATTTGCAGTACCGCAAGCAAGCAACGAAGATGCAGCTAATGTTACAACCAATGCCAACACGAGCCAATATTTTCAATCGGATTTTAAGTTACCTCGCTTAAATTTACCTGTATTTGATGGGAACTTAAAGCAATGGCAGTCCTTCTATGATATTTTCGTATCAACAGTGCACGATAATACTAGCTTATCTGCAGCCCAAAAATTTAAGTATTTGCTCGGTCAGTTAAGAGGTGCCGCTCACACTTCCATATGCCATTTTCGGGTAGATGACGCCAATTATTATGAAGCAGTAAAACGGCTTGTCCAAAAATATGATAAAAAGAAGCATATTGTCGAGACGTAAATACGTGACTTTCTAGCAACACCAAAAATCAATAAAGCAACAGCTAGCAACATTATGAAAATACATGATACCATAGACGAAACGGTACGCGGTTTAAAATCGCTTGGTCCAAACGCAACAAATCGGGACCCATGGATACTTCTACTAGCTACCGACAAACTAGATGAAGAAACACGACGTATTTGGAAGTATGAAAGTGCAGAAGAAGATTTCCCGACTATTGAAAGGTTACTCGAATTTTTAAGCAAAAGAATGGATGCATTAGTCGATACAGGTGCAGACCATGCCCAAATCAAGAGCAACGATAATAACCGAAAGCAGAGTACAACCAAATCGTATCACACTACCGTTCAGTTACCTAGCTGTCCGTTATGCAGTATTAACCATAAATTATTTGATTGCCCGAAATTTCGAGCATTCTCCGTGATGGAACGACGTGATTTCATTTCCAAAGCCAACCGGTGGTTTAACTGCCTCAGCCAAGGACACACTGTTACAAATTGCAGAATTACCAAACATTGTCAGAAATGCCCAAAACGACATAACACGTTGCTTCATTTTGATTCGGAACCTCCTGTCCCAGTTGCTAACCATGCATGTTCGTCTGCAGTTAAAGTCGAAGGAACGTCCGAAAAGACATCAACTTCAGTAACTTTACACCTAAGCGAGGATCCAGAAGATGTGTTAAGGTATCAGTCACCATTATCAAGCAATTCAAAGATACCCATTCTGCCAACAGCATGTGTTGAGGTAGAAGGCAAATATGGCAATTGGGTTAAGGGTCGAGCATTATTGGATACAGGCTCAACGCATTCCTTCATTACCGAGAGTTTTCTCAATTTATTGAAAATCTCACGTCACAAGTCCGATATGAGAATTTGTACACTAAATAGTACTGAAGCTGGAAGACCGAGAGGAAAATGTGATTTAAAGATTAGATCACATATTGATCACAACTACCAGATACCGGTAGAAGCATTAATTATACCATCCATTACATCGTATTTACCAGTACAAGCCAAAAATATTCAGCCTGATACCAAACAAAATTGACCTTTTATTGGGTTGTGAACCATTTTTCCATTCGCTTGAAGATGAGCCAAGAGACAAAGATCGAAGTAGTACATTTGCCATAAATTCCAAGTTTGGCTGGGTAATCGCAGGCAATATACCAGCAAATTTAAAAATTACCAAACTCATCATCAATTCAGCACATCCAATAAACTCCATGGAAATAAAGAATACATCTCGTATTGAAGAATTAGTCGAACGATTCTGGAGAGTCGAAGAGATAGTACCTGTGAGTCCGCTAACTACCGAAGAAAGAGAATGTATTGAATTATTCAATAACACCACGAAAATTGAGAACAACAGAATAACCGTTTGTTTACCATTCAAACATATCCCACCGACCATTGGTGAAAGTTATTCGCAGGCAGTCAAAAGATTCTACGCATTAGAACGTCGGCTACAGTCGGACGATCGTTTAAGAAAGGATTACCATGAATTTCTGGAAAATTATTTGACGTTAAACCATATGGAGATAGTACCAAGTGACGAGCTGAAGAAACCAAATAACTCAATATGTTATTTACCCCATCATCCGGTGCTGAAAGAATCAAGTAGCACAACCAAGGTGCGCGTGGTATTCGACGCCTCCGCCAAATCAAGTAGCAGCCAATCTCTCAATGACAACCTGTTAGTCGGACCGACTATACAGGACAACCTATTAAATATACTCATTCGATTCCGGAAGCAAGAGTATGTATTTTCGGCCGACATCGAGAAAATGTTCCGGCAAATTTCCATTTCGAAGAAAGACAGGGACTATCATCGTATTGTATGGAGAACTGACCCCAAGTCTCAGTTAATTCACTATCGGTTAAAGACAGTAACCTATGGTACCGCATCAGGGCAAGTGCAACTCTGAAATCGGATTTCTATATGGACGACTTGATGTCTGGAACTGACAGTTTAGCTTCCGCGCTATCCTTACAAAAGGATTTAATCAACTTACTCACATTAGGCGGGTTTAACATTCGAAAGTGGTCCGCTAATCATCCTCAATTGCTCGAAAACATACCGATTGAAAGTCGCGAATTATCATCCTGGGAAATAACAGATAGTCAGATGATAACGGTACTTGGCATAAGGTACAACCCAATAAAAGATTATTTCTTTTTTAAAATAGCTTTATCACCAGCAAGCCAATTTACCAAAAGATCCTTTTTATCAGAGATCGCGAGAGTTTATGATCCGTTGGGCTTATTGTCGCCGGTCATTGTGGGATTAAAGATATTGTTTCAATCTCTTTGGCTACATGGCATTTTATGGGATGATGAGTTACCACTACAAATATTGGACAAATACCTGTTAATCTGTAACCAACTAAACCAACTAGCCGAACTAAAGTTTACCAGATGGTTGTATATCACCGATCAACAAGTGGAGTTACATGGCTTCGCCGATGCATCTTTGGATGCATATGCCGCAGTTATATATTCGCGTTCAATTCAGAATGGGCAACCTAAAGTTAACCTACTTATTGCAAAAACACGAGTCACCCCCATCAAAGCAATAAGTATTCCAAAGCTTGAACTAAACGCCGTAACATTATTGGTTCGACTATTAAAGATTGTACTATCAAGTCTCAACTTATCGAGAGAGCCTAATATTTATCTATACTCAGATTCTACAATTGCACTACAGTGGTTATCCAAACCACCAAAATTGTTGAAAACATTTAAAGCCAACCGGGTCTCTGAAATAATGGTGACAACCAAACTCAGCCAGTGGTATTTTATTCCAACCGAAGATAACCCAGCCGATTTAGCTACCCGTGGATTGAAGCCGTGCGAATTTTTAAATAATTCAACCTGGATTAATGGACCTAAATTCTTGCACAAACTCCAACTCCAACTTACCAGATTACCGATAACCGAGACATTAACCAATTTTGCGAAAGTTACACCAAGTTTTGATGTTATCAATACCTTAATCGCCAAATATTCCAATTTTCGCACAATGTCTCATATTTTGGCCTATATTCTACGTTATAAAGAAAGATTGACCAGGAAAGCAAGTCGACTGCAACAGAAGAACCTATCATTATAGGAAATTTCTAATGCCGAATCCATGATAAATAGATTCGTCCAACGAGAAACATATAATGAAGATATAACCTCCCTGCTAAAAGGAAAACAATTACCAAATAATTCTACAATTTTACCGTTTCATCCGTTTATAGACGACACAGGTGTTCTCCGAGTTGGGGGACGGTTACAATACGCCAATGTGGACCTAGATACCAAGCATATATTGCTCCCAAATAATCATGTAATCACCGAAAGAATAGCCATAGAAACGCATTATAAAAATTTGCACGCGGGTCTGAAGATGACCAACACCTTGTTGAAGCAAAGGTTTGCGATACCGCGGGCCAAAGCCTTAATAAAACGCATCATTCATACGTGTTTCATATGTCGACGTTTCAAGAGTCAACAGCAGCAGCAGTTAATGGGACAGCTTCCTCCTTGCAGAGTTAATCCATCTGTAAGACCATTCATCGAAGTTGGCATTGACTTAGCAGGACCGTTCTCACTTAAAACAATTCGTGGTCGTGGAGCCAAATCGTTCAAGGCATACATCGTGATATTTGTCTGCATGGCTACCAAAGCCACTTCAATAGAAATTGCCACTGACCTGAGTTCCGATACGTTCTTAGCAGCATTGAAACGATTCTGTGCAGTAAGAGGTCTGCCGAAACACATATACTGCGATAATGGTACGAATCTAGTGGGAGCTAAATGACAACTTCAAATATTCTACAGCCAGTATCTCAACGAAGTCCAGGAAAGTCAAATTCAAGCTTGGTGTTCCGATAATAAAATCAGTTGGCTTTTTATTCCTCCGGCTACCCCTACATTTGGTGGATTATGGGAGTCGACAGTCAAATCCTGTAAACATCATTTACGTCGCGTGATGGGCGAAACGCAATTAACCTACGAGGAATTTTTAACGATGATTAAACAAATCGAATCATTGTTGAATTCAAGGCCGCTGGTAGATGTACAAGATGATTGGGATCCATTAACACCGGCACATTTCATTATATTTCAACCGCTTACCATGATGCCTGAACCTAATCTTCAATTGTTGAAGATGTCCCATTTAAGTAGATGGCAGCTTATACAACAACTGCTCCAAGGGTTCTGGAAACAATGGTCCCAAGAGTATGTGACCTCTCTCAACAAATGTTACAAATGGCGTATAGAAAACAGGCAGTTCAAAATAGGAGATATGATATTGCTACGTGACCAAACCTACCACCAACCAAATGGGCATATGCACGGATATGTGACGTTCATCCCGGCGATGACAATGTAGTAAGAGTAGTATCTGTCAAGCTTCCTAATGGTAACATTCTGAAACGGCCAATCTATAAATTGTGTTTAATTCCGAGACTTGACTCTGGTGAGTCAAAGGCGGCGGAATGTTTAAATCTGAAAAGGGCAGCATAAAAATTTCATGTATGACATATATGAAGTTTGTCGGATCAACGGCAGCCAACATTTCCTGAAACAAAATATGTGATTATTCTTAAATTGTCTACAAAATATTGTAATTTGTTATACATTTGTACTTAACCTGTAGTATATTCCAAGCATAATTAATATTCGTAGCTCTTATTGTTATTAACCAATCTGAAAAGAAAATGTAATTTAATTAATTTATTCTAATATTGTTATTAAAATTTACTTATCTTAAATTTGTTATGTATGCAGCTTTACCTATCAAATGTCAAAGGTGTAGCTGGATTCATGCCATTGTTGTGATGCAGTTTCGAAACTTATGAGCACCACGCGACATCTGTGTTTATTAAGCGTAATCTAATTTTCGAACATAATTTTCGAGACTGTACCTTTTTTTTGAGTGTACATTTTTGTTAATTCTTTTTCGTCAAGACTGTACCTTTTTGTCTGTCATTATCGTCCAAACCATCGTTCTATATTCAATAAAGAAACATTACCAAATATAAAAAGAGGAATCGCAGTTTAAATAAAGAGGAACATTACCAAATAGATCTAAAGTATTTAAAGTAATTACTTTCTACGTAAGAGTAATTACAACATATATACAACGACGAAATATATATATATTCAAAACCTCGTGTTACTTAGAGAAATACTTGATGCACCATATAATAGAAGACCTGTTTTATGTTGCGAGACTGACTGCACACGTACAACCTTTTTTATTAATTAATTATACAAATGCTATGAACATAGCTACAATTTTTGGTTTTTACATTTGATAAAGCACATCCTACACTACTGAATGGGATTTATATTTTGTATTAATGACAATAATCAAATTTACTAAATGTTGTATAATAACCAACACCCCTTCTCAACATATAATGAAATTGAATTAAAATAATCCGATTGATTTTGAATGTTTATTTAACCTTGGTCCATCTAGAGGTTTGGTTAATATATCATCGATCATCTGGGCAGTAGGGTAATATGTAGCAGTTACTCTTCCCGATTCAATGTGATCACGTGCAAATTTGTACTTTATGTCGATGTGTTTTACACGTTGATGACAAGTTTTGTCGTTCAGAAATTTGATGCATCCTTGGTTATCTTCAAACATTTTAATTGGGGTGTCTATTATTTGATCGAAATAGATTATTTTGCGTTCTAACCAAATGAGACCACACAATGCTTCAGCACACGCAATAAATTCAGCTTCGGTGGATGATAAAGATACTGATGTTTGTTTCTTGCTGACCCACGAAATTAATGCTCCATTAAAAAATGAAACAATAGCCTGTGTTGGACTTTCTATCAATATGAGCAATCAGCATCAACATAGCAGTTGAGAACACCATCGTTTTGTTCATTTCCCAATTTCAATTTTAATGATTTTGTACCGTTCAAATATCTGAACACTCTTTTAAGTACATTCCAGTCACCCATTTTTGGATCACTTACACGTCTTGCTAAAATTGATGTTGCGATGGTTGAATCCGGTCGTGTATTAGTAGAAAAATATAGTAATGATCATATTGCTCTACGATAAGTTTTCTGTGATTCGAATGGTTCTTGATTCATCTTTTGGCTTAGATAACCAAGATTTATTGGTGTAGATGATGATTTAGCGTCTTCTAAATTGAATCCACGTAATTTATTCAAAATATACTTTTCTTGATTCATATAAAATATGCCATTTTTATCTCTATCGAACTGGATACCAAGATAGAATTGTAGTGAACCAAGATTTTTAATTGTGAATTCAATATTCAAAATTTCAATATTTGTTCAAAATCTTTCATACACTGAAAAAAATCTTAACCATTATATTTATGAATCTCGTTCATTAAATCAAATTCATACTATTTATGCCAAATTCATCACATTAATGCGCAAAACCAAATGAATAAAAATTTTCGTAGATTATTGCGTTAATAGTAAGAATCCAAATCATTAATATTTATTAAATTTATTTTACGTGGCATAATATAATTCATTCATAATATTTATTTATACATTTGTGGTTAAAATTCAGTCCATATGAATTTGTTCGTTATAATTATGAACTAATTCATGGTTTAGAGATTTACTATTAAATTTTTTAATATTACGATAAATTTAATAGTTCACAAAAATAAGTTTTAATATATGCGAACAGATGAACAGTCTTTACAATTTTTACATTGTATTGACGTTTCCAGTTGTACAATTGTTTAAAATTAAACAAAAAAGGAGGCCTACTCCATTTTGCATTATTTCAATCGATGTAGCATCGGCGTTGTGTCTAAACAGGTTGACAAAATCATATATGTTAATTTCAATATTTAATTCAAAGTGATTGTTACGAGGGCATGTTGATTACGTTAATCTATGGGAAATAATAATAAGGTAAGTATACAGATTCTAATTGTGTAAAAACAAATTGTGTTAACTGAACCTGTCAGAGTTAATGTTTAAGTTAAAGTGAAATTTTGCGTTGCTGTTTCTTTTGTGAATAATAAGTTGTTATATCAAATAAATTAAAGTTCTAGTTTCTAAATTAAATTCAATATTTATCTAAATACTTATGTGTTTGTGTTTTAAATTTGGCTAATGCATCTAAAGTCGTACCACTTTTATTATATATAATTATTAGATGGCGGCTACAAGTCAACGCGATATAAAATTTTATCTGGATTATGTGGTGTATCCGGTTCACTGGATTTACAGAAAATTGTAACCTAGAAGGAGGATAAAATTTACTTATAATTACCCATTTCAAAGGAGAATCGTTGTTTTCAGGCACCGTGTTTTGGTGCAAGTTTGTGTTTAGAGCTACATAGTTTATTGAAGTTTTTTTAAATAAAATTGTTGATAAAAATAATTAAAAATAATGAATCCGAGTTTTTATTTCACATTTTCGTTTCGTAATAATTTGTTTTGTGTTGGTTGTTGAATGGTCGCCTAAATTATTTTTTGATTGCTTAGAGTATCGTTCTGATCGTTATGTTCTAAAAACATAAATGTAAATTACTCGTTCCTAATTTAAATATGTTATTAGTGTAATACTATCTAAAATAAATTGTCGGTAAATTACATTTTTCAATCCTAAAAACAAGAAGACAATACTTAATATTACGAAATCCGATGTTATTTATAATAATTCGATATACATTAATTGCATTATTAGTGTTACGAATTGTAATATTATTACAAGACTGTTTACTAATTTTTATGAATAAAATCATAAATACCACATTTTACCGGATCAAAATATTTTTTAGGAAATTTAAATTTTACGTAATATTTTTGAATCATATTTCGTACTGTTAATGATGGCTTGCATCGTTCCTCTTCATAACCGTGTCGAATTTATTGTTTCACTTTTTAGCACCTTGTTTAAGACCGTACAGATTATTCACGAGCTAATATACCTGATTTTTGTCGTTTGACGTAAACCCTTTTGGCTGTTTCATAAATACTTAATGTGATAGATCGCCATTTAAGTATTCTGTTTGTATGTCAAAATGTTTGACTTCCGTTTTTCTTTTTCCAGCTACAGCTAAAATAATTTTTAGTGTTGTTGAATTTGCAACGGGTGCAAAAACTCCGTCATAATTACGACCATACTTTTGCGAGAAACTCTGAGCTACTAAACGAGCTTTAAACTTTACGATGTTTCCGTCTTGGTCAGTTTTCGTTTTATAGACCCATTTACATCCAATTGGACTAGAACCTGGTGGTAATTTAGTTAATTTCCATGCGTCAAAATTGTGAAGAGATTTGATTTCATCTTTCATAGCTGTCAACCGTTTTTGAGAATTTATGGCTTCTTCATATGTCATGGGATCTGTATTCATTCCTGTATTTACTTTATTTATTTCTGTAATGAGCCTTTTTGATGGTACGCCTTTGTTTTGTCTTGTTAATCTTTTCATGGGTAGCACTTTGCGTTCCACATCCCCTTCTGATGCTGTATCATATGTTTCGGCATCATGTTCGGGTGCGATATTTTGTTGCACGTTGTCTTCATCAGTTTGATGTGTCTGCTCACCTGGGATCTCGATAACTATTTGATCATTTATTTTGGTTTCGATAAATTTAACTTCACGACTGATTTTTACTTTATGTGTATTAATGTCAAGAAGTCGATAACCTTTTGTACCAAGCTCGTATCCCACGAATATCAGACTCTTTGCTGTATTGTCCATTTTTTCGGCGATCTTTAGGAACGTGTGAATATACAGGTGCTCCGAAAATATGAAAATAATATAAATCAGGCTGTTTGCCATGCCAGAGTTCATATGAAGTTAATTTAAAATTTCTAGTAGGAAGGCGATTAATTATGTGGTTCGCTGTAGTCACTGCTTCGCCTCAAAACTGTTTATGTACATCCGAACTAGTTACATACGAGTATAACGTGTAATCTCAATTAATATCCGATTTTTACGTTCGTTACGTTACGGAAACTCCGTTTTTTTGTGGCGTTTTAGGTACTGTCAACTGGGTTTTAATTCCTTTCGATTTAAAATAATTCCGTAGTTGAATATCAATGTACTCACCGCCTCTATCTGATCGTATCACTTTTGGTGTTTTATTGTATTGAGTATTCATCATTTCAACGAACTCAATCATTTTATCGCGCACTTCCAATTTTTGTTTTATTAAATATATAAACGTATACCTGGTATAATCACAGTTAACGTAAGTATATATTTATTACCCCTAGGAGTGGGTACTTGTAACGGTCCACACACATCCGTATGGATCAGATCCAATTTGTGAGTTGACTTTGTAAAAGATTCGTGTGGAAAAGGATCTCGAGTTTTCTTGCATTGAAGGCATGTTTCACAAACATCTTTATGAGTATACAATTCGAAATTTTCATTTTGTTAGCCATTTCGGGCATTTTTCGTATGTCGATTAAATTGGGATAACCCAATGCCCGATGCCATTCATGAATACATTTCGACTTATTCAAATTAGTTACGTTGAAAATTTGATCGTCTACTTTGTATGTAAATAGCATTTCTGGATTTCATGACCATTAATATTTTCCCTTCTTTTCTATTTCACATTTATCGCCCTTGAATATAATGTTGCAACCTTTTTTGGCTAACTTTTCAAGTGATAACAAATTACATTTGAGTCCAGGAACAAATTGTACGTCGTTTAATCTGAATTTACTGATTGAATTTTTGAAATCAATAGTGCCGGTACCTTTTATCGCTAGATTACTGAAATCAGCTAATGTAATCGAATTTGTCCAAACACTTAAAAAAAGACTCATCGTTGCACAGATGTACCGATGCTCCGGAGTCAACACACCATTCAGGTATAATTACTTTATTCTGACGGTTAACCATTAAACATAGGGATGTGTCTTCATTATCACTTTTACTTTGAACTATGTTGGCTTGTTTTTGTCCATTGCTTTCGTTTTATTTCTTTTTTTCCATGCTGCGTATTTACGGCATTCACTTTTTTCAATGACCGACAGAAGAAGCAAATTTCTTTAGATATGTCAGCTATTTACTCTTCTATTTACTTGTAGGGCCTTCTCCCTGCTTGCATTAACGGATTCAATTTCTTGTCTTCTTTTGTACTCTTCCATAAGTTTGTTCTTCACCATAGTTTTGGTTAAATCTGTCTCGGGAGGTGACTCAAGAGCCGTTATCAACACACTATAACATTCCGATAGAATGGGCAAATATAATACGATCGAAAGAGCCTCCGTTATTGGCTAACCCAATGTGGTTAATTCATCCATTCATTCCTCCATTGCGTTCAAATGTGTTTGCATGTTTCCACCCTCAGGTAACATCATTCGACATAATCGTCTTAAGATTCGAACCTTGTTAGATAAAGTTGACTTTTGATGATACTCCTTTAATGATTCTCACATTGTTTGTGCCGTAACCTTAATTTTCACGTATATTATTTGGTTGGCTTCTATTGACAGTCCTATGAGTGCTCGCGCTTTACCTTCATATTTATTCTATGTTGCTAATTGAGTGGCATCATCTGGTGCTTTTCCATCAATTGTTATCCATAGACCTTCTTTAATCAATAGGAGTTGAATTTTATACTGTCAAACCGAATAGTTATCGTCATTTAATTTCGTAATCTGAATTTTTGTTACGTCAGACATTTTTTATGGTTTTCTTTATGACTGATATTTCTTAGGATGATAGTACGACTTGGTCAATAACCTGATGAATAATGCTGATAATATATATACAATGATGAAATTTATATATATTCAAAACCTCGTGTTACTAAGAGAAATATTCGATGCACCATAATATAAAACAGACCTGTTTTATGTTGCGAGACTGACTGCACACGTACAACCGTTTTTTATTAATTAATTATACAAATGCTATGAACATAGCTACAATTTTTTATTTTTTATTTCATAAAGCACAACCTACACTACTGAATGGGATTTATATTTTGTATTAATGACAATAATTAAATTTACTAAATGTTGTATAGTAACCAACACTTTTGCATAGCTTCTATAAAATAACGGGACACATTTTAACCATAATAGCATGTTAGCAAATACCTGAGAAAAAGTGGAGAACTTTAGATTGTGCTGCAAAACCTACATTTTAACGTGATAACTGACTTGTGATTTTAAAATGAATTCAAACGGTGATTTTGGAAATAACACTCAACGATTGATAACTCTCCAAATTAATATTCGTGGGATGAATGACATTAATAAAGTTGACAACCTATTAGAGTTTTTAATAAACACATTATAACATTAATTTGTTCAAAATGTTTAAAAAACGTAAAATTTGTTCAAAATGTTTAAAAAATTACTCGGATCGATTTCGACTTGTTAGGTCATCATCAGGAGTATCTACTGATTTGTAAAAATAAAAATTTAGTTATATATAGCAGAAATAAGCAAAAGAAAATAAAAGAAGGAGGGACAAAAAATAGGCAATACAAATTTTTGCGGAAAATTACTAATAAAAAAGGGGGATGGAATAGCAGGTAAGCGATTAGTCATCGGTTGAGTAACAAAATTCAAGGTATATTGAAGTACATTTAGTTACCCGACGTATTAGTCATATTATTAAGAGCGTGAGAATAGAACAGCGTGGGATCCGTAATTGGTGAGAAACGGATTTCTCTCTGTTCGTTAAGGATATTTTGGTTAAGGAATATGGATTTTTGGTAGGGATCCAACTAGGCCTTTTGAGGCTTCTGTAAGTAAGTGTATCAACAATACCAAAAGTTGTTTAATGGAACTGGTTCGAAGTGCTCTGTCATGAATCCATCTGCTCCGATTCTTTATGGTTTACCAAAAATCCATAAGGAGGACATCCCGATTAGACTAATAGTTGCGTATTGCAATGCTCCTGCCTCTAAGCTATGTAAGGGTTTCATGAACTTGTTCAATGATGATACTAATTTCTTTTCGGCTTACTCGGTTAAGAACTCCGTAGAATTGATTCAAGACGTCGACATTCAAAACTAGTTTCGTTTGACGTGGAATGGAATTAATGGAATGGAATTATGGAATTAATTTGTTTCTTAATAAAAATCATAAAACCGCTCAGTTTGATTCAATTTTATTTAACGGGCGGTTTTATAATGATAATGGTGATATAGTTAACCTTTTCAATGACTATTTTGTTAAGATAGGTAGTTTAATTAGTGAATCTATCAACTCCGACAGAGATATACATAAATTCGGAACCATTTATTGGTACCCTGATTCTATGTATTTTCCGTTACAGCTGCTGAAGTTTACAATATTATTTATTCACTTAATGATAGTAAAGGTTGTGGTCCGGACAAATTTAATAACTATGTGGTTAAAAGTAGAGCAGATTTTTTCTCAATACTTTTGTCAGACATTTTTAATGAATGTTTGTTAACTAGTATTTATCCTAATTGTTTAAAGGTTGCGAAAGTTATTCTCGTTTTTAAAAATGGCGATAGTTTATCAATTAATAATTACAGACCTATTTCCACTTTATCAGTATTTGTCAAGATTTTTGAAAAATTACTCTTCTCCCAAGAGTATTGGTAAATTTTCTTGACTCAAATAACTTTTTCTATTCACATCAATATGGTTTTAGAAAGGGAGCTGGTACGGAATTAGCTCTTGTTGAAATTTCAAATATGATCTTTACAGCTTTTGAAAACAAAAAATATATTGGAGCGCTTTTCTTAGACTTAAAGATAGCTTTTGATTGTATTGATCATGATTTGCTACTTAACAAATTATATATTTATGGTATACGGGGTGTTCCTTATAACTTGCTGAGAAGCTATTTATCAAATAGAAAACAGGATGTCATGGTAAATGAAGTTAAAAGTAATATGTTGAATATCATATGTGGTGTTCTGGGCCACTTTTATTCTTAATCTTCATTAATGATATCTCTTATTTACCTTTAAATGGTAAAAGTAGAATTTTTTGCAGATGATACTGCTTTGTTCTATGAAACCTTAGATGCCAGTGGGATAATGAATGACATGAATCATGATCTCGATGTATTATTAGAATACTTCAAATCCAATTGAATCCCACTTAATATATCTAAAACTAAACATATGCTTTTTCATTCCCCATATAAATCAATAGTTACGGTACCTCCAATTAAAGTGGAAAGCACTTAAATAACATTATGATTGAAAGAGTTAATTCATTTAAATAATTATGAGTAACTTTTGACGTTCATACGTGTTGGCAGGATCATATTAATTATATTAGTAACAAAATTGCTCCACTTGTAGGTCTTCTTAGGAAATTATCGTTTTTTTGTTCCTAGACGGGTGTAGTTAATGACTTATTTCTCGTTTATTCAGTCACGAATCTGCTACGGTCTACTTACATATGGAACAGCCACTGTGACTAGGCTAAAAAATTCAGATAATGCAGAAAAGAAGTTTAAAATCAGTTTATAGGTAGCCATTCCTGTTTCCAACTAGGGAACTATATTGTAATGAGAACTATTTAATGTTACTCATTAACGTGTTACATAAATTTCAAATAACGCTATATATGTATAAAACTCTACATATATCTTCAGTTTTATCTAATATTAAATTTGATTGTATTCATCATATTTATAAAACTAGAAATTGTGAAAGAATTAATTACCATCACATAAAGACTGAATTTGGTAGAAAGTCGATTACCTTCTTAGGCCCATTTACTTATAATCAAATACCTAACAATTTAAAAAAATCTGAAACATTTTTGAAATTTAAGAATAGTATTAAAAATTATTTTTAGTCACATATTGAATTATATTTTTAATTTTGGGCAATTTATGTATTATCGTTATTGTTTTTTGTTTTTTTTTGGTTTTGATATTGTTATTTTCTTATTACTTTTTATATAGTAATAGTTTATTTTGCTGTACATACTACACAGATTATTCTTGAAAGGACAGTAAATCCACTAATCTAAAATAATCTAGTAGTTGTTTTATAACTGATAATATAAATAAAAAAATTTTTTAAAAAAACTGTACCGGCATGTTTAGGAAATTAATTGATATTGTGGCAATGTTGTCTAAGCACTTATTTTTTTAAGTATAAGGCATTATTTTATTTTAAATATTTGGATGTGTAGGTCGGACGTTTGTCTCGAAGCATCATTGGTAATATGAGCAAATTGAGGTTGACATGTGGTGAGGAGAGCCTGATGCGAACCTCTGATTTGAGAGATTTGCTTCAATAGAGAGAGAACGCCTCAACTTTTCGAACCAATTCTGGTGTTAAACATTGTGTAAAAGCACGCTGGTGGTTAATTAAATAAAATAATTAATTTCTACCTAAATGGTATACATCATAATTAAGATAAAATCCCGATGACTTTAGGATGTACTTGTCTGGATTTCATATTCACCGTTGAGACGCAGCCCATAATATCGCACTACTCGTACCACCGTTCCACTCTTAACCGTTTGCATACAGCCGATGGCGTGTACAGTTTTTCATTTCTTCA
This sequence comes from Nephrotoma guestfalica, assembly GCA_963691935.1. Classification (NCBI taxonomy): domain Eukaryota; kingdom Metazoa; phylum Arthropoda; class Insecta; order Diptera; family Tipulidae; genus Nephrotoma; species Nephrotoma guestfalica. Next base: position 176,578,828 of record OY829913.1, read on the forward strand.
CCTCCTATGAACGTTATCACACAAAATAACTAGGGCGGTGTAGATCATACAGTCCATATACAATTTTTTAAATTTAATTTTTTGTTTTTCTTATCCGTTTCGCTCGAACGTAGTTGCTTGAGGAAACAGATATTATTGTTATGTTTGTTTTGACTAAACGTTCCACTACCTGATTAATAAAGGGTGATTTTTTTGTGGTTAGGATTTTCATGCATTAGTATTTGACAGATCACGCGGGATTTCAGACAAGGTGTCAAAGAGAAAGATGCTCAGTATGCTTTGACATTTCATAATGAATAGACTTACTAACGAGCAACGCTTGCAAATAATTGAATTATATTACAAAAATCAGTGTTCGGTTCGAAAAGTGTTTCGCGATTTACGTCCGATTTATGGTCTACATAATCGACCAAGTGAGCAAACAATTAATGCGATTGTGACCAAGTTTCGCACTCAGTTTACTTTATTGGACATTAAACCAACCACACGAATGCGTACAGTGCGTACAGAAGAGAATATTGCGTCTGTTTCTGAGAGTGTTGCTGAAGACCGTGAAATGTCGATTCGTCGCCGTTCGCAGCAATTGGGTTTGTGTTATTCGACGACATGGAAGATTTTACGCAAAGATCTTGGTGTAAAACCGTATAAAATACAGCTCCTGCAAGAACTGAAGCCGAACGATCTGCCACAACGTCGAATTTTCAGTGAATGGGCCCTAGAAAAGTTGGCAGAAAATCCGCTTTTTTATCGACAAATTTTGTTCAGCGATGAGGCTCATTTCTGGTTGAATGGCTACGTAAATAAGCAAAATTGCCGCATTTGGAGTGAAGAGCAACCAGAAGCCGTTCAAGAACTGCCCATGCATCCCGAAAAATGCACTGTTTGGTGTGGTTTGTACGCTGGTGGAATCATTGGACCGTATTTTTTCAAAGATGCTGTTGGACGCAACGTTACGGTGAATGGCGATCGCTATCGTTCGATGCTAACAAACTTTTTGTTGCCAAAAATGGAAGAACTGAACTTAGTTGACATGTGGTTTCAACAAGATGGCGCTACATGCCACACAGCTCGCGATTCTATGGCCATTTTGAGGGAAAACTTCGGAGAACAATTCATCTCAAGAAATGGCCCGGTAAGTTGGGCACCAAGATCATGCGATTTGACGCCTTTAGACTATTTTTTGTGGGGCTACGTCAAGTCTAAAGTCTACAGAAATAAGCCAGCAACTATTCCAGTTTTGGAAGACAACATTTCCGAAGAAATTCGGGCTATTCCGGCCGAAATGCTCGAAAAAGTTGCCCAAAATTGGACTTTCCGAATGGACCACCTAAGTCGCAGCCGCAGTCAACATTTAAATGAAATTATCTTCAAAAAGTAAATGTCATGGACCAATCTAACGTTTCAAATAAAGAACCGATGAGATTTTGCAAATTTTATGCGTTTTTTTTTAAAAGAAAGTTCTCAAGCTCTTAAAAAATCACCCGTTACAAAATAAATAAAAAAACTTTAAATTTAATTTTGAAATGAATTTTATTTATTTAAAATTAGTTTTTGTTGCTGGTGAGTGATGCTGCGGCGGCGTGTTGCTCTGACCAAAAATCCAAATTGAATAGAACGAAGATAATTTTTTCTTCGTCTTCTTGCGCAAAAATAAATAAACCAAAAATCAAAACCTGATTTTTTGGTTTTTAATATTACATGCACCAAAATGTTTTTGGTGCACCCTTTATAAAATATGTTTTCATAAACATAGATGATTGCCATGCCATCTCTTGAGCGATGGCATGGTGGTGTATAGGTGCGTTTAACATGATTTTGGTTTTGCAAAATCAATACGATTTGTATGCATCTCTAAATGATATGATTGTAGAGGAACGTATTGTAATTAGATTGTTATGTAACCAAAATATAATTTTTCAATTCTATTTTGCTTACACCAAATTCGCTATGTACAAGTGCTGTTGTACGATTATCTATGTACAAGTTGTTATGTACATAATTTGTGTATACAAGATTGTTGTATATTTTGGAATAATTCTATATATGGAGAATTGTCCATTTATAAAGAATTATGTGAACGGAGGATTGTCCGTTGAGAATAATTGTGCGGAGTTTCTTATAGTTGAAGAAACTACCCGCTACAAGCTATTTCTTATATTTCTGTGAAAATAACTAGCTACAGCTAGAATAAATAACAAACTTATTTATTTTACCAAAATAAAAACTTCGTGCGACCATTAATTACGTTGAGGTAATTTGAAGAAAAGATCATAAACCACTTAAAATAAAAAATATTTATTAGTTTAAACATATTTACAATTTTTATTTTATTTGAGAATAAAATGATAAATTCGGCTGTTTTACATGTTGGTACTCTTTTCCAATGGTGATGAACACAAATCGAAATTGAATAATTTTAATAAAATATAAGGTATATAATAAGGATAAAATAAGGCCCAACAATCAATTTTAGTTTATTGTGCTCTTTAATTTGAGTTTACTGTATTTGTTGTGTTTGTCCTTCCTCAATAACTCACTGTTCAAACTCTAAAGAAAAACTTACCAACAGTTTTTAATTATTTGTACCAAATCAACAATTTTACAATATCACAAAAATCATTTAATTTATTATTTTAAAACTTATCAGATATCAACATTTTATGTATTTGAAAAAAAAAAACTATACTTAAATTACATAAAGGCACTTATTTACAAAAAAATTAAATCAGTCGTTTGTAGAAGATCAGTACTTTAATCTTACATCAATAAAAATAAAAATGTACATACTATAACAAAATATATTATTTATAAGAATAACAAAATTATTAAAACTTAGGCTTAACATTATTGTAACACCTTCGCAACAGTCTTCTCATTGAAAAGCAAACAATAAAATCATTAGCGGAACCGAAAGCACACAAATCAAGTAAATTATAGTTCTTGGTTCACATTCTGAGACAACGACATAATCGCCGTTCCACATCGAATCATTATTGGTGAGCGGCATTTCAAATACCACTTTCTGATCCGATAAGAAATTAAGCGGAAACGAGCATTCAGTAATTGAATTATTGCATACATCTAGTGGTTGTGAGATGTTGTACAGCGTTTTTTTTAAATCGAAATGTACTCGAACATGGTTATTCTGTTTCTCGTTCTCACTGCTGAAGACAAAAAAATAGTACCCATTTGATGGTACGCTGGAGGAGAAAAATAATTTTTTATTAAATTATTTAGAAATCTACATTCTACAATCAAAATGACTCACTGATATGAAACTTTATTTGGTAGACTGGCCTTTTCAAATTCTGGATTGGATGCATTAATCATACACAATTGTTTTGGAATAAGTGGTAAACTCAATATCAATCCAGCACAATTTAGTAGCGCTTCCTCACTTGACGAAAATGAAGACCAATATTCCGAATTTGATCGATCATTTAGAGTTGTTTCATTAATACGTTCGTGGTGTTGTGCATGTCCATCCGGTACAAAACCTTCTTCCATTGCTAAATTCTCACTTTCGTCATCTTTATTTAAATCGTCCGATAATTGATTTTCGATAACAATATTTTTTCGAACTCGCTTTAGGTTATTTGTGATAAATTCTTCACTTAAATTGGTTACATCAATTGCAGAAAAATTTGTGGTTTTACTTTTTATCGTAGTTGGATTCAATTCATTATTTTCCATCTCGGCTTTGATTTCATTTAACATTTTAAAACCGCGTGGACCTAACTCTTGCAGTTTAGTTAAAACTTCTTTAAATATTTCAGCAGATGTTTGATTTCTATTTTCAGGTTCTGTCACTTTACTTTTAGCAATGGTCTGCATTTGAGCTTGCTCCAGCACAACATTATTCACTTCTTCCTTTCCGAACGCTGGTTCCCGACGTACGTGCTTATTATCAAACGTCGGATGATGTTTTCGTGTTTTGTTTTTATTCCAATCCGCAAGCGACGATTCTTTAATAGTTGCAACCAGTTGTGGACCACCTTCCTGAATAGAATGCACTTTTGCCATTTTTTTAGCGTCATTTTTTTGTAGTTGTTTTTTATTGTAAATATCTACTTTTGTGTTTAACTGATGTAGTAAATTTTTCATTTCTTTTGCATTAATCTCATCATTATCATTATTAAAAGTCTTTTTGTTCGGTTGGTTTTGATACTTTTCAGCAATAAGTTTTGTTTCTGGATCGTGAAAATCAACATCAGCCGTATGTTTTCGAAGTAGATCAGGTTCATTTGATGGATTATCAACGGCATGGTCAAGTGTATGAATACCGATCGATTTAGCTTTATCGAGAATTTCTTCAATTTCTTCAGAAGAATCATCACCTATGTATGCACATTCGTGTAGATTTCGATGACCTTTGATGAGAATTAGTGAAGCACCCGGAAATCTAAGAAATGAATTAAAATATAATATTAATAATAAATAGTACGCTAAATTTATTACACTTTGGTTAGCAGTTCAGGCAGCAAAACCACTAAATAACTATTTTGTCGGAATTTGGGCGGGACAGACAAACACGGACTCTACTGATAAATATTATAAAAATGGAGGGGTTAATATACTGCGGCCAACACCCGGCTTTCTTTTTTGTTGATCGTATACATAGATCTCGACTACACCACAATTTATTTCTAAAGCGAAAAATCAAACTTAACGAACTTTTGGTAAACTTTTGTGTGTAATCAAAAAAAAATATCCTTTCTAAATTTCAGAAAACCAACGAGATCAACCATTGATGGTTTTAAATTGAATGTTTACTTTGATTTAAATTTTTTAATTCTTTGTGGTTTTCGTAAATGCTAAACTTTTCAACATCATTGCAAAAATTGAAAAAGCTTTCATTGAAGGTACCACTTCCGGTACATACAGATAGTCACAAAATTTCGCAAGGATCGCCCAATTAAAGAAAAAAGTTCAAGTATGAAGCTTCATTTCGAACAGTCAATCCGCCTGTACAGTAGAGGAGATGCATAATTTTGGTTAAATAAAGTGTTTTATCAAAACTCGTCATTTCCGGTTAAATTTAAAAAACGATCTGAACTAAATTTCTCTGAAATTTTGTGTACAATCTTTCTATTTTTAATCGTTTTTCGTAAACGCTATATACTTTTCAAAATATTGACAAAACACAAAAGCTCATGCGGAAGCTGGCACTTGCGGTAGACCAATTTCAGCCAAATGTAAGTAAGACCCCCCAATTTATGGTAAAAGCTTAAGTATGAAGTATAGAGAAGGTACAGACATTTAGTCTGTACGAAACACACACGCATGAACACACAGAGATTTTTTAAAACCCACTTTTTCTTGCTTTGGTGATATAGCGAATGGTAAATCGGCAAAAATCTCGAGGTCAAAATTTTGCATGATTTACTTTGCATAAAGTAATTATGAAAAATGTTATAGTAAAAGATTCTAAATTAATTTTTCAGCCATATATCGGTCCAACCAAGTTTTCCAAAATTTAAGCGAAAATGATGATTTTTGACAAAATAAACTGTTTTCAACAAAAATTAGGCCTATGTATAGCCGAAACTGAGTGATTGATCGGGATGAATCTTCTTAATTAAGCTTTTACCACAAAGAACCTATCTTTGTGCTTTTACCATTACTGTGTGTTGGGGCGTATATTTTGAGAAGTATATTATTTATGAGAAAAACGGTTATGAACTTAAAGATTGTAAATTAGATTTTCAACAATACTGGTCCAGATCAGTTACCTAATCGAGTATTAAATTACATACTAGTAAATATTATTGCAGAATGCAGTTCTGCAATGCATGCAATTTATGTGATACATTTTTTGGTTCAATTTAGTTAACTTTATTTGCATAACCTCTAGATTTCGGTAATTCATTTGGACAGATGGTGATGGGAGTATGCCATAAATATGCATACTTTGTTTATTTTTCTAAATATACATTTTCAATATGTATGATAAAACTTTTCAACGTGTAATGGTTTACGAGATATTAATTAATTTCCCTTCCTTAAATTAAATAATCTCAGGTTTCAGGAAATACACTTGGTATTAAGAACTTAAGTTTAACAATAAACTCATCATTAAATTATTATGTCACGATGATTGGTGTTTGGGATATTTCCATCTGCATCATATCATACAATAAAAAGAATAAGATAATATGCAGGGCAAATCTCTTCACTAACATTAGCACACGTGTCGATCTTTTGAAGCTTAATAAAGGTCGTTTTGTGTTTTTGTTGTTGTTTACGTAAAATAGAATGTCGGTATTTGTTTTTATTTTATTTCTAAAAAAATAAGTGTTGACTGTGTGACGAAACGAAATGGGGATACAATATATTTATTAGGCAATGGAAATTCTGAGTGTGGAAAATTATTTTAAATATTGATAAAACTCAAATCATATTATTTAATTTCTAGAAAAGAGAATGAAAATCAACTAGAAAAGCTTAACGTAACTTAAAGGTGAAAGACCCTGCAATGATATGTAAACAATGAAATAAAATAAGGATTATTTACAATGAATATCTTTTTGTTCTATTTGTATCAACACTTATGAAGAAAAGAAAAGCTTTTATATTAAACAAATAAGTAAGATATTAGATGTACAAGTAGAAACTCGACTCTGAAATTAGTTCCATTAAAATATACTTGAACGCATCCAAATCGCCCGCCATTTTGGATATATATAGCTTACTGCTGTTTTATGATTATGACATAAGTATCAGTCATTAACAAACTGTAGTTTCGTGTGCATCAATTTTAAGAGATAAGCAACATTTACGTCATTGAATTTATTCTGTTTTGAAATGAAAAAAAAACTGCCGCTCAAGTTATGGAATTGATTAATTTTGACATTCTGTGAGTCATTCAACAGTATAAACGTGGTTTGCAAGATTTCGTGATCGCAATTTTAGTCGACGATCCACGTCCAAAGGTGCAGTAAAACAATTTGAAGACGAAGCACTTGATGAAAATCCGTGTTAAACTCAAAAAGAAAGTTGCAGAACAGTTAGGAATTACTCATCAAGCAATATCACTTCGATTTCATTTAACAGGAAAAAATACAGAAGGAAGGAAAATGGGTTCGTCATAAACTGACCGAAGAAAACAGTTGCAAAAATGAGTATTGGTGGCAAGAAAGTGTTACTGTGTGTTTTATGGGATTGGAAAGAATTAATTTACAGCTGATAGTTACCAGACTCGATTGATCAAATTAAGTGATGTGGAAAAAATACCATTTACGGGTCAAAGAAGGCGGAAGGTGATATTGCTGCATGGCAACGCAAAATTAACCTAGGAACTCATCTTTTACAGCATGCGACGTATTCTCCAGACTTGGGTCACATTTGCAAGACCAACGGTTCATGAAAGTTGAAGATGTACAAAATAGGGTCGATGACTATTTTGCTTCGAAACCACCAAGTTTCCATCGAAGAAGGCATAGTATTATTAATATTTCTATTTGCACACCTAATACAATATATACAATTAGAATATAACGAAATGATAATATTGAAAATCTTTGTACTCTTAGGTTTAAACTCCTGTGAATAAACATTTACTTAAAACGACTACCTAGTTCTTGGTGGTCGTACTTTGAAAAGATCACTTTCTTTGACGAATTTGGGTATTCAGTGTCGCCCTTATACTAAGAGGTACAAATAACAAAATTGGCTTAGTTCTCGTAAAAGCTGCTGCTAAAGCGGTATTAAATAAAATGTTCTATAAATACCAATCCTAAGTTAAATGCTATTCGTTATCATTCTCAGAAAGGAAATGATTCAAAACAAATACTTAAATCCATAAATATATTTCTTACTAATTCATAAAACATTTTAAAATCAAATTTTTAATCTAGAACCGTCCTCCATCTCTTGTCCATATCACAGGAACTTGTGTTCCGGGTTTGATTTTTTACGCGCTCGATATGTCGTTTACTATGCTTTCGAATTAAAATGAGGATCATGAGGCTCAACAAACGGTGGTCGAATCAAGAGTGGTTCTTATCATAAAAAACCTTCACTTTTTATTATCAAGCAGAGTTTTTATCATTTGCTGTTTCAAACCTACAACGTGAGAACTCCTTTTACAAATTTGTCCAAACATTTCTATTTATCGTTTACATTATTCTGCAGCCCGAGACTTTCTTCCGTCAGTGAGATCGTATTAAGAAAATAATTCCGTTTATGCTTTGAATAATGCCGTCAAAAGAGAATACTTGTTTATTTTTAGGCAATCTTATATGTTTCAAATATATTATCATATTATGAAGAAATTTCTACGTTTCTCCTGCCTCGTCATACCTGAATCCCGACTTGTGTTTGATGTTTAACAAATCAAATTATTTGTCTAAATTATCAAATAAATTACTTGATGCCGATACCTTACATTTATCAGAAACAGAAAACTTATTTAAATCAGAAATAGTTTTGATTCCTACTACAATACTCCAACTGAACACCTGTGTTTCTCTTTTAATTTTTAGTCACATTCTAGTAACAGATGTTTGCTCGATAGCATATAGCTCTCTTACGATATCTCAACTTGCTGCACCATCTGCACATTCGTTGGCAGAACTTAGCATTGCATTTCGAAAAGACATAATGACATGAGGATAATCAAATACTCCAACAATTTTTGCGGGCCCTTCATAATTCAAAGCAGGATTATCTCGGGCTGCACCCACGTAACTTAAAAATTTTCGTTTACTTGAACCCTGGTTACAAATAACTATTCGAACCGACAACTATAGTGAAAATGAGAAATCTAAATTACACTTTATTAGTCTATTGAATACTTCAGATTTAATCCGCTTATGTGGAACATAATAGCATAATATATGTTTCCAGTTTTCGATTATTAAACCGCTAACCATGAAGGCACAAATATGAGTATCAATTATCCTCGCACCTAAGTCTACATATCCATCTATACAATTTTTGACAATTTTTACAATTAATTAAGCTTGCTACGAAACAGTAGATTTTTGATTTTTCTTTCAATTTATTTAAAATAAATGCGTTACTTTTTCTTGGGGAAACTTTTATTAGTGATGATCTGGACGGTAAACTAAATTTTAAACGACCGCTCATAAAATTGTATGCTTTTGGGGAGAGCGGTAGTACATACATATTTCCTGCAAGCGATTTAAAATCGTCGGTCCACTTTTGATTTTGTTTTCAATTCAACATAATCTTCTTGAACAATGATTTTGTTTTATATCACATCATTTAAAGAGATTTTAATTTTTTGCTTTAACGAGACTTATTTTTTAGCTAACTTGTCTTTTCAAGTTTATGAAAGTTACATTTTCGGTTTAATCGTCGGTAAACCTCGATATTTTTTCCTGATATTTCGCAACTTTTCTATAGAAAAGAACTTTGACTAATTGAAATATTATCGAAATCCGGAAATCTTGAAATTTCTGCTAAACTTAAATTATCACTAATTTCATCAAGTATCGTGCAAGTTTTTAAATTCGAAACACTTGAACCAGTAAAATCTATTTCATGAAGCGAATTATCGTGATATTCTACATCCATGAAAACAATATTTTGAATTTGATTAGCGGGATTTATTTCACTTGATGTTGAAACATTGGTCTGGGTTTTCTGGTGGTAACAATAATGTTGGAGCTGCATTTCGTTTTAATTTCCGGTTTAAGAAACACTGTGCCTCGCAATGTTTGGAACAAATCAAAATAATTTTTAAACTAGGTGGTAAAATTTGCCAATTTTTTAACCATAAGTCATGTCTATCATAAACTTTGGACTATTTGAAAAGCCACTTTATTTTATCTTTCTGAATTACAATTAAAAACGTCACATTAGATTCCCGAAGGTATACCCATCTCGAAAATTATTTTGAAAAACACAGAATTAATTAATTGTTTTATATAAATGAAACAAATATATACCAATAAAATGTATTGAATAAACTCACGAATAATAATTAGTATAAAACGCCAACTCTAGTAAAATATGTATATAAAACATTTAAAGGAATGTGTACACGTATTTACGTAACGAAATAAAATCGAAAACAAACGTTATTATTGGCCAGATTCTGAAAATGTATAAATTATATAGCTGCAACTTAGAAATAGCTTACAGAGATGAAAGGATTCCTCTGAAAAGGATTCCTCCTTCTGAAAAGGATTCAGCGTTTTAAAAAATTATACTCACAAACTGTAGACTTTTCGCCGCTTTAAATCAATAAGTAATGAATTCGCCGTTGTTGCGCCTTTTTTAAATATCCTATCACATTCGATGGCGACAGTCGAATATTGAAATAAATTCGCATTAAAGATAAAATTTTGCTATGTTTGTATATCGTAGAAATATTGAATTTTATGTAAATTAATTAAGAAGTAAATTAAAATAAGTATGTATATTGTACAGTTGGCGCCATTCATTTGTATACCTTAAAAACAGTCCTTTCTCTGTATTGGCAGACAAACTATTTGTTTCGACTGTACGTACATATATGTATTTCATTATGAACATTCAGACGTATTAAGAAAAGCAAAAAATCGTAAACAAATTAATTTTAGGGATTTTCAGAAATAGACCATGGTAACTGTTGAGTAACTTGCTGACAAAAAATTACCAGATCTATTTCCGAACATGTAGAGTAACTTTAGGGTAATTTACTTTTAGTTGTTTTTTAATTTCTGTCTTTCTGTCAATTTATATTAAATTAGTAGTGTCAGAAAAATTAAAGTACAAATTTTCAAAGTATAAATATAAACTATTAAAAAATTACAACAAAAATGTCGTATCTGTTAAAAGACGTCATTAAATTTTGCTGAATATAAATATAAATGTAATCTTACTTATTCTATATAATTATAAGTTGCTACACATACAATTTATTTAATTCAATTCTTCAAATTCGACCAAATCGCTCAATCATTTTAGTAGGCTTGAATGCAGGAGCTGCACATCACTACAAATATCAGACAAAATGTTAATTGTACCGTGTTTATGGGATTTGGTGTTACAATTACCATACGGTGCGCGGCGTTCGTGGTGTACCCGATGATAACATGCTGGGTATTGTAACCCCAATATAATTTATCATCAGACAAAATTCGGCGCATGTCAGTCAAGAAGACATGTCGACATGACGAGTCTCTTCTGGGAAAAATGCACGAGCATACAGCGTTGGTTGTAGTTGGATCAGCCGAAGATTCGCTTTGAGTGGGCAAGAAGAAACGGTTAATTGAGGGATTTACGGTATGGTGGATAATATGGTTATGGATGAAATCCATCCGGGCTAAGACAGCCTTCGTGATACACCAGTAAAACCACCCAATACAATCCTGTTTAAATCGGAAACGGGTTTAAAACCGTTTCCGAGCATTAAACAGTCTTATGAGTCGTCAAATTTAGTGCCGGCGCACGCCAGTCGTGAAATCGTAGTAATTATAAGAAATTTAACAATTTTGTGACCCATCTGATATCGAAACAACAATCTCGGTAAGGAATTAATATTAATAAGTTATCAAAACCAGTCGATGATAATTTTTAATTTCAGGAATTGAAAACCGATGGAATTCTTTGCTCTGTAATCAGCTTATCAGAAGAAGAACGCTTATGTAAACATCTAGCAACGGAAACCGGTGGCCAATTCAGTACAATAATGGACGGGTTATTTATTCATATTTATCCTTCTTTTGCGGTAACTCAAAAATATTCTTTGATTAAAATGGGATTTCCACACGGTGAATTAGACATTGGCCAAAATCCTGCACTATCACTCTGCCATCGCCGTTGTGTCATATCGAAGTTGTAGATGAAAATAACAAAATAGGGACAGGTGGATATCACTGCACACAATGCCTCAGCAAATATTGTGAACTTCCAACAGAATGTTTATCTTGTGGCTTAACATTTAACGCGTGCCAGAAACCTTTCGATACATCTGATAAAAATGTAAGAACCACTGCAAAAACAGATTTTTTTATGCTAATTTTATTCCAATTGCAGATCTATCAATGCGAATGATATGTTTATTCATGATACGTTGCTCACATTGCGCAACTTTGATAACTAATATAACGTCTCGCAAAAATGTGGTATAATAAAACAGATTTAAATTTATCTACATATTGTGTTTCCATTTATTTGTGTATAATTCTTATTTATCAGACTCAACATCTGCGGTCGATTCCGCACAACCATCATAGTCTAAACCAATCCACAACCTTCTGTTTATTTAGTCGGTCGTGTACCCGTAACTGACTTTACATGCTGTTTTCTATGATTGTGAAACCCGTTGGAATGGCAAACGATTCACTGCATTCGATACACTTTTCTTTATTTTCTCGATTAAATGTTGATTGTTTCCATAGCGGCCTTTCTGTCAATCCGTTCTAGAACTAAAAACAACAAAGAAAATATATAAATAATTATATATAAATAATTTATAAAGAAAATAAATAAAAATTAATTGTTATATACTTACAATATGGCCGAACTCGTTTGATTGTTTTGCTGTCAAAATAGGTTGTCAAAAATTTTGTACACTGTTATGAGTTACAACATTTTTTTATTTAAATTTAAACTTACAAAAATAACGAACTTTTTCTACCTTATTGCGAAGCAAGGTCAAAAAAATGAGTCGAAATTTTTCCATACAAAAACAGCGTTATGTCCTTTCTATATATTTTGTGCCTAGACTCCAATCAATACCGGTCCAGATCAGTTTTCCAAAATTTAAGTGGAAAAGCCGATTTCTGGCAAGAATATTGTTTTTGCGCAAACAATCGGTCCCTGTACAGCCAATACAGATTAATTGATTGAGGTGGAACTTCTTATTTAAGCTTTTTTTTCCATAAATTGGGAGAACCCAACGATTTTTGGCGGCTAACATCGGTCCACCGGAGCTTTTTATTTTTTTGCAAATATTTTGAAAAATATATAAATGCTATTTACGAAAAAACGATTAAAACCAAAAAGATTGTAAATTAAATTTCAAACAAAATTAATGGCAGCTTCAATGAGAGCTTTCTCAAATTTTGTAATAAAGCTAAAAAGTTTAGCATTTACAAACAACTACAAAGTATTAAAAGATTTAAATAAATTTAGAGAATAAGTATTCAACCGGCAAGGGAAAAATTGGGTAAGTTTAATTCTTCGCTTTTGAAAACCAGAGTGGTGTATTCGAGATTTATGTTTACATTTGAGGTAAAAGAATGTCGGGTATTGGCGACAACATATTCACCCCTCCATTTTTTTACTACGTAAAAGAAGCTACAAACGGCGAAATTTACGAAACTTTATCTAGTTTCAGTAATTGCTGAAAAAATTAAAACTTATTTTAAGTGGTATAATCCACTTATATCTGGCATATCGGTCCCCTATATTATCAGCTGGTCACACTTATAACATGTGTCTTGTGCCTCCAAAATTATAAACACTATCGTCTAATGACTCTATGCAGTATTAATGGACAAATGAAGTATATAGAAAATGATATTGTCGTACGAGTATGTTGTTAAGCTTGGTTATTCATTTTTTATTTCATTGATTGTGTTTGAGGTTAATTAAGCGATTAGATATGAGTGATTATGTATAATTCCAAACATGTGTATAATTTATATTTTGTAATACGGAAAAATTAATTGTCGAATACGACAGTGTGCAAGATTTTATCTCCTTATAAAAACTTATCTAATAAATTAGGCACGAGCGATTAATAACACACTTTGATAATAATTGTATACAGAATGTTTAAAAGAGTTTTAAATAATAAAATAAGTATTTGTTTAACAATTAACTAGCTTTTATTTTAGTTACAATTTAAATTAGTTCGAGTTTAAACAATTCGAAAAGACTAAGAAAGAAATAGAACTTAACAGAATATGTCTCACTAATGGAGAATATTTAGCCTAATGCGAATATAAATTAAGTTTTATCTGGTGTCGTGGAATCAGTTTACTAATTATATTTTTAAACCCCTTGATTACAATTTAATGTAATTAACTAACAAGAGGTTTCGGCCTACAGTATGGAACGGATTGTATTACGTTTGCTCGCAATTTATTTTAAATTGAATTAAATTTCCAATAGACACCGGTTCTGCTCCTTCAACACTTTTTTTACTTAAATTACAGTAATCCTGAATTTTTATAGTTCACATAGGAACTTATTACAAAATGGTATTGCGCATTTGCTTTATTTAAACTACGATGCGATAAATTTTCCAGCGACACGGTCTTTTATGGCACATACGACACAAACGTTTGATTAGAAACCAAATATATAAAGCTGATGCCGTTTATATCTTGTAAGTTGTATTTATATGTAATAAACTTAATCGCACAATTTGCTTAATTGAAAAGTTATCTCTTCTTAGTAAAAAAAAAAAATACGTCTCTTTCAAGTTAGTGAACAGACATTTTATATAACTCTCGAATGAATCGACAAAATAATTAACTATTTATGTACAATCATAAATTACTCAGCGAATATTTTGTATCATCTTAATAATACGAGTATATCATAAAAAATATTGTTCAACTTTCTAACTAATTTTATATAGTTTTAATGAATTAACAGAAATATTGTAAACAAAGACACTAACCTGGCACACGTGGACACTGTAACAGTAGAACCTTTCAGTAAATAAAATCCCCAATACTCTTTCATGTCATCTACTAAATTTAAAGTTCGTGTCATATTAAGATGCAGATGATGTGTTGACATCGCCGGTGTCCTAGGCATTAGAAATGCATTAAATGTTGAATTAAATTTCACTAATTGTTTCTGCGTGATTAAAAAATTGTTGTATGAACTAATAGTTTTACAAATAGTAATATAATTAATGGCTATTATGTTACCTGACACCATGTCGTCGATATTTTACTGTCAATCAGTCTCATGTCAGCCATACCAACTGGGTACAATTGATAATCGTACACACGAAATCTATTATTAAACGGATGCAATAAATAATTTATCTTAATTGAATTACTGTGTTATACGTATATAGTTGGTGTAAGTACTTACTTCATATAGACAGGCACAGCTATAAATAAGCCTGGTAGTATGATTGCTAAAATACATAATCGAAACGCTTTTATTGGGCCATGGAATCGATTATTTTTCCGTGATTGGTTATATTGCCGTTGAAACCCACGCAATGGCTCTTCTGTTCGCTCGAATGATTTTTTATCCATGCTAATGGTAAGTTAGGTATATAAATACGAGTATATGTGCTTTTGAGCTCGTTGACACATATAAAACTGAAAAATAATTGGAAATGAAATGTGATTAAAACAATAAAGTAATAAAACGATAATTTCTTTAAATTTGTTAGATATGTGTTAAAATAAAATTTATGTGTTCCACGCGACTGTAATCAAAGGTAGTTTTAATCTAAATGGTTATTAGTATTGTTCTATTGGTGATATTATTATATAGAACAAGGATATATGAAACAACTAAAGAAAAGCATTAAGCCAAATTTGTTACAACCCTAGAGTTAGCGGTAAATGTATGTAGAGAGGATAGCATTGTTATGGTGTTTGGCTGTTTTTATGAGATAGATTTAGATACGAGTATTCTATCTCATTAAACGCAACGAGGCAATATGTTAACGAAGCGAGACAGTTATTTCTAGGGACTGAAACGCCTCAAATCAAATAGCAGTTTAGGCACGAGATGCAAACATTTTTTATAACTGTTCAACTATGATCATATAAATATCCAATAATATAACTGATATTACCTATGTCATACTTTCTTAGTAAACTTTCTCATAAACATCTCATAACATGTAGCTGTAGTTCTCTTTGTTAAATAGCTTCAGTGAAAAATCCATAGAAGTGGCTCTAATCGCTTATGAGGTGGGAACGGAAAATAATCTCCAATATTTTGGCTTTTTACTTACGTTTCTCTGAGTAGAAATGTGTATTTTATTGGTTTAGTGTATATACTAACTATAATTTTCATATTATAAATAATAAAGTTTTCGTTAATTATACTCGTTGAATGAACAAAAACAATCAGCAACATTTTATTTAACTTACTAGTGGTGCACTCTTAAGAGTTACTTCGTTCTAGTGCTTTGATTTTTTGATACCAGTTTGCCTTATAGTTGGATTCGTTTTTAGTTTGAATAACCATTGAGGTTATTCCATCCCTTTTTGCAAGAACTAACATTTACGCTTGCTCGTACCTTTGAAGCCACTGTTTCTATTGCGACTCAACAAGTTAGATGCAATTTGGGGTATTATTTCGCTTACTACATTTGAACAAATACACGAGCAGACAAGGGTTACGCGACTTTTTGTTGTAGAACGGGCAAATATTGAAATTTTTTTCAAAAATCCCAGCCCAGTTTGCTTTTAGCCCTAGGGTGAAAAATATTTTTAAACTCTGTCAATGACAATCAGTATAAATGAAGTTTAATGAAAAAAGTTAATGCTAAAAGTTATGCATTGCAATCAGTTAAAAAACTGGATTTTATTGAAGGAGGTTTAGTAGAAAGAATAACTATTTCCACTATTATAACTGTTGCATGGCATTTTTGCATGTCATAGTTTATTGCAATGGTTTTATGGCATTGGCTTGAAAATGTTCAATAAAAAAAGTAAACGGTGTCTAGGATAGAAGTAACAAAACAGAAAGCACAAGTTTGCAAAAAAATTTAAAGTAACCAAAAATAAAGTACATTTTGTTGGTAAACAACACTTTTGTGTACCAATAAAAATGTTAAAAATTATTGTATTCACAAATTTTTGTTGCGCTGATATAACGGGTTATCCAATTCGAGGTTGATAAAGTAGAAATCTGTATACCGACATCTGTCAAAGATAAACGTCAAGTACGCTGTCATTTATTTAGTTGACATTCTGCCATTTAAGAATATGGAGCATTTAACAATCGACCAACGCGTTAAAATTATTAAATCTTATTATAAAAATAGTGATTCTGCCGTATCCACATTTCGCGCTTTACGAGCAGATTATGGTCGTCATAATCGTCCTACAAAGCAAACCATATTGAATACAGTGAATAAATTTGAACAAACTGGATCTGTTACTGATATTGTAAGGTCTGTGCATCATCGAAACATTCGCAATGCTGAAAATATCGCTTCTGTAGCTGAAAGTGTGGAAGAAGATCCAAATTTGTCAATTCCTCGTCGAGCTCAACATTTAGGCCTATCTTATGGCTCATTATGGCGCATTTTGCATCTGGATTTGCATCTTCATCCGTATAAAGTCCATTTGACACAAGAGCTAAAGCCTGCTGACCATGGACAACGAAGAACATACGCAAATTGGGTGTTGGAAAAACAGGCCGTCGATGCTGATTTTTCGAACAAAATTTTCTTCAGTGATGAAGCTCATTTTTCGCTTGGTGGATACGTTAATAAGCAAAACTGTAGAATTTGGGGCTCAGAAAATCCACAATTGTTTGTAGAGAAGCCATTACACCCGGAAAAAGTCACTGTTTGGTGCGCATTGTGGTCTGGTGGTGTGATTGGGCCGTATTTTTTTGAGAACAACCATGGACGAACCGTTACCGTCAATTCTGAGCGCTATGGCCGCATGTTAACCGATTATTTTTTTACGAAAATCGAAGATTATGATCTTGACGATATGTGGTTCCAGCAGGATGGAGCAACCAGTCACGTAACACGAGCAAATCGAGATCTTTTGCAAGAGAAATTTCCTGGACGTTTGATTTCGCGATTGGCTGATGTCAATTGGCCTCCAAGATCCTGTGATTTAACGCCTTTGGATTTCTTTTTGTGGGGCTACGCGAAGGATCGTGTTTACGCAAACAATCCTCAAACTCTTGACGAATTGAAAACTAATATTCGTAAGGTAATGGCCGAGATACCGCCCGAAATGTGCCGAAAAGTCATTGAAAATTACCGCAAAAGAATCAAGGCCTGTAAGAAGTCCCGTGGAGGACATTTGAATGATATCTTGTTTAACTAAAAATGGCAAGGCTTAATCTGTAAAATGAAATAAAAATTACAATACATTCCGAATATTTTGTGTGTTTTTTTTAAGTTTACTTTATCAAGCTTGAATTGGATAACCTTGTATAAATATTCGTTTTGTCTGATAAAAAAAGTTAAAGATGTCACAAAAAGTATTGTAGCATAATTTTATACTATTAGAATAACTCATCGCTGGGCGGCTGGTTTTGCTCAATTTATGTAAAAAAATTCTGATAAATTAGTGTTTAGTGATTAAAAATGGTGTCGATTCCACGAGAACCTTTTATTTGTCTTTTTTTCTATTCGGTTATTATTTCTAATGTCGGGCCCACACAAGGCCGATAAAACACTATTTTCAGATAAAACCGACACAAATATTCAGAACCAAAACATATTTTGAAGTCAAAACACAACTAAAACTTCTGGCAGTGTTGCCAAATACTATTTTCCATGGGTGCCAAAATAGTGAGAGGATACAAGACATATTTTTGTATTTCAAGACATATTTTTGTATTTGAGTAAAAAGCATAAACTGTTTGCTTGCGAGTATTGTAATCAGTCGAGGGCAAGCTCGAAATGCAAACAAGTTTTTTTATTTACCTCAATCTGTTCACATTTAATGAAAGAAAGAATCACATTTTCATTTGTGCACATTAATTGTAATTTGTAAACATTAATTTTATTATACAGATTTAGTAAGTTAAATATATAAAAAAACTTACAGCTAATTATTTAGTTTATGACAAATATTTTAACCATTTATCAATTTGTCAATGTTGGCAATAATTCGAGTATCTATTTATTTATCCTTAGTACTGAGTAACAAAATAAGTTACTAATTAGTAAATTTATTTGTTTCATTAAATAAGAGAGTTTAATGAAGTCTTCAACTAGACGAGCAATGCAACATATGAAACCAAAATGAAAACATATCGATTGTTCTAAGGATGGTAACTAATATAGTAATACTATCCAGTTACCATATTTTTCCTTGGAATAGATTGGCCCTATTTCTGACAGTACAATAAAAGTTTGTAAAATCAAAGCCAAATTCCGGTTTGGTTCAACAGACTGTATTTTTGTACTTGGCGAAACACATTAACACTTAATAAACACATTAAAACACTTGTTTATTATTTCGCACAAAATTTTTTTTTTTTTTTTTTTCAAAAATGTTTAAAAAATTACTCGATTAATTTCGACTTGTTAGGTCATCATCAGGAGTATCTACTGATTGGTAAAAATAAAAATTTAGTTATATATAGTAGAAATAAGCAAAATAAAATCAAAGAAGAAGGGACAAAAAATAGGCAATAAAAATAAATCTATTGATCGTTCCAACCGCATCTCCAACCCGTTAGAGATTTCTTCGAACAAACGATTTTATCAAACAACAATCCTTATTTTCGTCATATAATCTTTTGGTATAGATATGTTGATGACATACTATGTCTATGGAATGGAACTGATAGACTGTTAAACTCATTCCTTACTTGGTTAAATTCTCAGTATCCCACCATTGATTTTACGTTGGAAAGGGAAGAAAATAAATGTATTAATTTTCTAGATATAACAATAACCAGGATTAATCCTTCCTTAGACTTCAAAATTTATCGGAAACCTACGTATACAGACGCTATTATCCCTAGTTCTTCAAACCATCCCCATAATATTAAAATGTCAGCTTTCCACTCACTTATAGATAGACTAATAAACATCCCTTTGACAAATTCAAATTACGACATAGAGCTTAATATAATTCTATAAATAGCAACGAATAACGGATATGCAACTAAGACTATATTAAAGTTATTAAATAAAAAGCTAAAGCGCAAAGCTCTAACGGGTATTTATCCACCGGATAATCCAACGCAGGAAAATTGGCGTCGCTTAGAGTATATAGGAAAAACTAGCCAACGGATTAGCAACATCGTGTCCGATTATACCAATATTAGTTTTGATTTTTTATTATTATACACAATAAAGAAAATGGTTTTTAACAATAAACCTAGAGTTGATCGTCTTTCCAAGTCTGGTGTTTATAGGATTAATTGCAATGATTGTAGTTTCTCATATATTGGACAGACTGGGCGCAATTTTGGAGTTACAGCTAAAGAACATTTATCTGGTTGCAATCAATCAACGTTCCATAATCATTTAACTTTAGAAAATCATACAGCTAGCTTAAACATTTTAGACATATTACATATACAACCTAAAAGCAGACGTTTAGATACCTTAGAATCTTACGAAATTCGAAAATCCGTATTCCTTAACCAAGATATCCTTAACGAACAGAGAGAAATCCGTTTCTCACCAATTACAGATCCCGCCCTGTTTTATTCTCACGCTCTTAATAATATGACTAATACGTCGGGTAATTAAATGCACTTCAATATACCTTGAATTTTGTTACTCAACCGATAACTAATCGCTTACCTGCTATTGCACCCCTCCCCTTTTTTATTTGTAATTTTTCCGTGTAAACAACAGATGGTTGGAACGATCAATAGATTGATTTTTTATTGCCTATTTTTTGTCCCTCCTTCTTTTATTTTCTTTTGCTTATTTCTACTATATATAACTAAATTTTTATTTTTTACCAATCAGTAGATACTCCTGATGATGACCTAACAAGTCGAAATTAATCGAGTAATTTTTTAAACATTTTTGAAAAAAAAAAAAAAAAAAAAAATTGTGCGAAATAATAAACAAGTGTTTTAATGTGTTTATTAAGTGTTTCTACAGATATTCTTCAATTGATTTCTTTCTATTATACAAACGAGTTTTCTAATAAATAATGGCAGAATGAACGAAAACAGTAAAAATTGTTTACGGCATCGGTGCACATTATTAATTATTGATCTAGGAACCTAGGCTATTAAGAAAAATTTAAACATTGGGCGCGTTCAGGACCGCCAACTGTTGGCATCATGATTAGTGAAATCATCGCCAATTTGATTTCAAAATTTCACAATAATAAACGTTTTCATAACGTTGGCTTTGATTTTACTCAACATGTTCCCAACTGTTGGATGTCCTGAATGCGCCCATTGAATTATTTTTTAACACACATATCTGGCGAACATTTTTCGCCATAATACGTCAAACGAATCGGGGTCGAATATAGTAGTGAATTAAATTGTGCAGGTGGAGTCAATTTTTTTTTTGGTCCAGTTAGTATAGCGTAAATATTTACGCTAACACACAATATGTACTTGTATTTCAGGCTACTTTGATTTCATTAATATTATTAAAGAACAAGTATTTCTTCTATGACAAAAGGAACCCAATGTTTATATATGGTATGTAGTCCATACTTCTTAATGAATAATCACAAATTGTAAATTATCTTGTTTCGTTGTTTTGCCACACTTCTTGAGCGTTTGGGTCCTGTTTTTGTTCGATTTGGTTTGCCGAGATTCAGGGGCACTAGAGCCCGTTTGTTGCTTTTTATCTAATATTTTCAACTATATTTATTGTTTTTATTTGTAACGGTTTTGTGTGTCTTTCTTTGGTTACGTACATGTCTGTGCCTGAGCCAATTAATAAATCTCTTTGTTCTTCGTTATCTTATTGTTAGTAAGTTTATTGTATAACATACTATTAGCTTGCACATTCACAAATTATAGAACGAAATACTTTAGTAGCGCACTGTACGAAGTACATCTCAACGACGAACCGTTTCCAAATAATAATAAGTGTTTGTAAATATATCGATTATTTAATCAGATTATAAATTGGGAAACGAGCTCTATTAATTTCCTCTAAAAAAAAATAAAAATAAAAAAAATATTTAAATAAATTTGGTTGACTCGAATATTATCTTGTTTGCCACAGTTAAATCACATTATTCTTCTGGTAACGCTTTTAGTCACACTTAAGCTGAGATCTTATTAATCCTATTGAAAATTGGTATAGTTAAGCAGCGCGTTTACTTAAATTTTAGAAACGAGTCGGATTGTTCAGTACAGACATACGGTGGTACTGTGGTCCGACCGTTTACTTGGTAAGCGTTTTTTTTGTTTTGATTTTTTAAGATTACGAAAATAAATGTACGGAATTGAAATAAAAATTTAATTTAATTAATTAGACTTAAATTCAACAGAAAATAAATAATAAATAAGTAAAAAAAAATTAACGGAAGAAACAAAATGTTTCGATTGCATTCATTAACATATCAGGTTGATGGGAATAACCCCTGACGAATTGAAGCGCAGTAAAATAAATAAAAAATAATACAACTATTTCACTTCAACTGTTTCACTTAGATATTAATTATAAAATCGTCACTATTACTTTATATTATAAGATTTATTTAATTTTGTTTATTGTTTTAAATAGAATTATAGTTATATTTATTACTATCAGCGATTCATTATTAATATTTTAACATAATAAGAACCATGGTTCAAATGCATACATATAGAAAAATGTATACAAAAATTATAGATGTATAATTCTTTTCTATGGTTTAATAAATTTAATGAATAATATTTTTTTACAACTATAGAATCGTATGTTGGGGTAGGTTTAAAACACACACAAAGGAGGTGTGGGTTATGACATAGTGGCCAAAAACATCAACGGTTGTATTTAGTTGTAACTTAGTTGTATTTAAAATAAAACTTTGGTGAACGCCAAATTTATCTTGTCGCATATATATTATACGGTTTAAAACAGCATTATCAAGCTCTTGATAAAGGTGGAAAGATCCCATCCTCGGCGACTGCCACCTAGTAACAGCATAATGCTGCTTCATTACCTAATAAAATCGAGAGTCTGTTAACTGTTTACACTAGATAAGTCTTTTACTTTTCGTTGTTGAATTCATCAATTTTAGACGAACCGTTACAACTGAGTATCTGAATACAACAAATTTCGTATTAAATTTGGTTCCGTTTCGTCTAGGTTGAGATCTAGTAGATTGGGTGTGATTCACTTTATTATTTCAGGTTCTTTGTTAACTGTTTTTCTATTTGATGTCGGTTTTGATTAGCGTTGGATATGAAAATTTTAGGATTTCAAAATTACGGTTGTTCTTGTATTTAACTATAATTTTCCGCAGCTTGATTGTTCTTCGTGATAAATTTCATATGGGATTGTATGAAAATTTCGCTTGTTCGTAGTTAGTTGTTCTAGGTTGTAAACTGGTATATGGTTTATTGTTATGAGATATGGTTTACTGTTATGATTTGATGTGTTTAAAGGTTGGGTATTTTGGTTTGTCAGGGGTTTAAACTAGTTATTATGCTTATAATCTAGATTTGTTGATTCAACGTCTTGGTTTGCATGATTTTGATGAGATAATTGAACGATTTGGTTTGATTTGGATGGTTGATGAGTAAATGAATTCGTTGGCTTCTTAGCTAGATTTGATGAATGATCTTCTGAATTTGCTTGATTTATACCGTTGAATGGATTTCATGTTTGTTTTAAATTGTTTGTGAACAATTATTTAGTTCTCGTTTGTAAATTTGTTTCCTCCTTGTTACTATAGTGTTGTGGTAATTTAATTTGAATTTAATTAGTGTGAATAATATCTAAATTTGTTTGCCTACTAATTTAATTGAGTGGGGAAGCATCTGGGTACGTATAGTTATTTTATTTGGTTCGCTGGATGACTAATTTGCTTTTCCTTAATTTGTTGATGAGTGTCTGGACTCTTTTGTTTTCTAGTTATATGGGTTGAAAGAACACCGGGTTCGTTTGATTTTTATTTGTGTATGTTGTATAATAATTTGAAGAGGCCTGTTTATTCTATGAGTGTCTTGGCTTAGTTTCTAAATTACGAGGTTTGATGGTTGGTTGTGATTGCTGATTTGTTCGTCAATATTGGGTTTTTGCTGATTGCTAATCTAATACGCGTTTCTGCAATATCAAGTTTGGTTTGTTTGAATTCATATGGGCGACTGTCTGGCTCGTAGTGTAGTTTCGCTGTTATCGAGTCTGTATCCGTAATTTCTGGTTGTATGTTCATAATTTTTATTCGTTTCCTAACACTTCCGTTTTTCACAATGTTGGATAGTCGGAGTTTGGTTAATTTGTCGAATAATTGCGTTTATATGTTAATAAGTGTTTCATAAACACTGTCTGCAAAGGTCAAAAAACAGTTGAGTTCAATCGTTCTTTCTTTTGTGACCGCTACGCTGAACTTTCTAATATGATCGATGCACTTTAATATTTGTAGCTGGTTAATTTTTTCATTGTTTGTCGTGCCGGAGTTCGATTTCTATAAGAATAAACGTTATGTTTGCGATGGTTCTTTTTCTAGCTTATTATTTTAGGTTTTTAAATAGTGTCGTTGATTTGATTTTGAAATCCGGTAAGGCTCGTTCTGCGAGATTTTTTTGTTTGTACTTACAGGATGTTGTGAAAAGTGTTGTCAACGTCAATGTAGTGCAGTTAATTCACTGTGCTAGTTGCAAAAAGTGACAAGTGGTCACCCAGGTGGTAAACCTAATTCGAATGCGCTGAATTTAATAGTGCTAGTCCCATTTCAAAATTAGTTCCCATTTTTGAGATATCGCTTTCGACATGTTTTGGCTCTAAGTCAAAAATTTGTCAAAATATACACTCATTTTCACGTTGATAGCTCTTGAACCATTAAGATTTTCGTTATTTTTTCGAAAAACCACATCCACCGTATATGTGTATTTATTTAGGCCAAGGTTAGGTTAGGTTTGGTTAGGTTGGAGTGGCTGCTTCCGCACACTTAGATCAGTAGTGGTCCATTGTGATACCACAGGATCCTATTTCCCCTTTACCTCTGTTGAAAACCATTCGGAGCTTCGTACGTAGCGTAAAATATCTCGTACTCCACAGTCCGCGAGATCTGAAAGGCTGGTCATACTATACACGCCCAAATACCTATGCCTTCTGTATGATAGTGCCGGACACGAGCATAGAAGTTAGCTAAAGTCTCTTCCTCCTCTTCGTCCATGCAACTTCTACAAAGTTATTCGTCTGTAGACTCAGCCTTCTCGCATGTTCCCCGAAAAGGCAAGGTCTTGTCAGTTTTGGCAAAGCTTCTCACAGAAGACTCCGGCTCCTAGCTTGCCGTCTAGAGAATCATAGAGGTCGGCATACTTAGGCCAAACAGGACGCTCATTTCAAAAAATATATCAATGACATAATCAAATTTAAAACAAGTACATAAAATCAAGTTTCGCACAACACATAAAAACTGAAAATCATAGGTACACTAAATTCAATAAAAATTTAACCATTTTTCACAGAATCAAAAAAAGGCCGAAATTCGACAGGCTAGAAGATCTTGGTATAAATTTTGGGCACAAATTTGAGTACTCATGTGTTCTCATGAGTCATGAGTCAAATTGCGGTCAAAATTCACACCCTGAAAATAGACAAAAACAAAAACACCAATAGTTTACTTAACGACAAAAGCAACACAAAAACCAACAAAATTTACGACTTATTATCCATAACTTAAAAACATAGGAGGTGCCAAACAGCAGCGCCTAGCAACAGTATATAAACAGCTTCAAAATAAATTATGTAATAGTAGTAAAAAATAAACCGAAGAAGAGATTATTCTCGAAATCGATATTTCTAAAAAATTTAAAAAATTGACACAAATAGTAAGAACTAAAAACAACAATATAAAATTAAAAATAAAAAGTTTTTCATTTAAATATATAAAGTGACAAAAGAACACAAAAAATTAAGTGAAAATCGGCTTGTGAAATCTGGTGAAATAAATAATATGGATAGGTGAGTTTGTTATGTGTGTGGGAAATTTACAATTATGACCAATCGCCGCAAAATAAGTGATGAAACCGCTGATTTATATCGACTATACTTTTCACAAAATGTTATCAGTGTTGTAAATTGGGCGCCGTCTTTTGTTTGTACGGTATGCATTTTCCAATGAATGCGTGTCCCAATGAAATGGATAGATCCACAAGGACATACTCCAGTTCAATGTTATGGGTGCATAAATTATATTCTCGGTACAAACAGAAAATATTGGTTCTTTGACATACACTGCAACGACAAATGCTTAATTACCGCTGCCGCATTCAGATGAAATTCATGTTTCGGAAAGATCAAACGCAACTGAAGAATATATACCACCAATATTTGAATATGATGAAACCGGAGAAACATCTGCATCAATATATCAAATGTCACTGCGCCAAGCAATCACATTGAAATCTCGCAAAATCGTTTGGATATTATGGTACGACACCTGAAATTATCGCAGCGGCAAGCCATTCTTTTGTCAAAGAATTTAAAACAAGTGAACATTTTGGCTCCAAATGTTCGGATATATGGAGCAATAAATCGTCATCGTCATTATACGAATTTTTTCAAATCAATTGAGAATAATTCACTCTATTATTGCACTGCATATCCGTGGTTTGGTATCCACAATGCACAATGCATATAATCCCGAAGATTGGCGATTGTTTATCGATTCCTCCAAAAGCAGTTTGAAGGCAGTTCTCCTTCACGTATCAACTCAAAAAATTACATTCCAATTGCACTCAGCACAAACACAAGGGAAACTTATGCATCAATGGAAAAAATCATTGATTTGATTAAATACAATAACCATCACTGGAAAGAGTGTGCTTATTTAAAAGTGAAAGACTCTTTTAAGAAGCATGCAATTCTGTTACACTAAAAACAAATAAAACACTGATGGAATACACGTTTTAAAGGCGGCAAAACAACGAACGGAGCTAAGCTTTACGTGAGAACATTAGATTGCGATACGACAACATCGTTGAGGCTTTACTTGTGCCAATCGAAAAAATATTGCTACCACCACTTCATATCAAGCTTGGAGTAGTTAAAAATTGTATGAAAGCGCTGAATCCAGATGGAAATGCGTTCATCGAATTGCGTCGCATTTTTCCACGTTTAAGTGGAATGAAAATAAAAGAAGGTTGGTGTTTGAATCTATTCGAATCTAAGTTTTGATCAAATGGAATTTCACTTAACATCTTGTTTTTTATTACAGGAATACTTAATGGTAGAGACACCAGATATTCGTCGTTTGATGAACGGTCATGCATTTGAAAATGATAAATATAAACGTTCGAATGTTATCAAAAATACATTTTTTTGCATTGTCATGTGGAAAAATTCGCCGAACAATCACCGACCGAATCTGATGAGTGCGGCGAGCGTTTTCACCCAGTGACGGCAAGGCTGGAACATTGATACAGCGGCAAAAAAACTACATGCACTCTTGGGTGACATTTGTTGGAATTCGCAAGAGGAAGAAGATCCTGAAGACGACACGAACGAATCAGAAAATTTAAATTAAAAAAGTTAAGAAAAATGTTAATTTTTTAGGAAAAAGTTAAGAAAAATCACCATAAAATCAACTGAAATGAAAAGAAAAAAGAAAAATAACACAAAAATGTGAATGTAGGTGTGGTTTTTAGGTTTTGATATGTTCGGCAAAGTTGTTTGTCTTGGCTTGCGCGGCAACTTTGCTGAAGAAAGCAAACCGAAAATCTTAATGGTTTAAGAGTTATCAACGTGAAATCTCCATCTTAAAGTTGTTCACACTGAGTTAGCGATTCGTTTGCACTCTGTTAAGTTCGATTGGCTGGACAAAAAATTTCGTACAGAGGTATCCGAAATTTCACATATTCAATATGTGAAACAAAAAGCTAAGCTGGATGTGTTGCGAGGTTTATCCATTTAACCGTAGAGGTAATAGTGGTTCGTCTGAGCAATACAGTTAATTTTGCTCCTAAGCTAAATAAACCCAGCCTTCAGTCATTCGAGAATCTTGCTGTAGATGCTGAACCTTCCTTATTTGACCAGTCGTCCAAACTAAAATCAGTATGTGCACTACAAATAAAGAAAGGTATTGATAACTCTTCTTCTCCTTCTAACTCTTCGTCTGCGGCTTCTGTCGCTCTTGCTACGTGAAAAAGCTACGTGATGGCCTAATGGCATGTAAAGCGGATAAAGGCAATACAAATACTGTGCTCGCAAAAGTCGATTACTGTAATAAAATTTCTGATTTTATTACAGAAAGCAAAGCAATAGAGCTTTGTAAGGCTCCAACTAGGTCTATAAGACTTCTGTCAGTAAGTGTATCAACCAATGCCAAAAGTTATTTAATGGAACTGGTTGGAAGTACTTTGTCATGAATCCATCTGGTCCGATTATTTATAATTTACCAAAAATCCATAAGGAAGGTATCCCGATTAGACCAATAGTCCCGTATTGCAATGCTCCTGCCTATAAGCTATGTAAGGCTTTCATAAACTTTTTCAATGATTATACTAATTTCTTTTCGGCTTACTCGGTTAAGAACTCCGTAGAATTGATTAACAAAATTCAAGACGTCGATTTTCCACTACATTCAGAACTAGTTTCGTTTGACGTTGCTAGCCTTTTCACTTCAATTCCAATTAAAACTTTATCTCAAATAGTTTTTAATTACTTAGATAGGGATGTTGTAGATGAGGACTTACGTCGTGAACTGAAGTTGGTGTTTGAAACTTGTATTAAACAAAACTATTTCTGTTTTGATAATACATATTTCAAATTCGCTGATGCTCTACTAATGGGCTCCTCTCTGTCACCTTTGTTAGCTGAAATTTTCATGAATTTCTTCGAACAAATGATTCTCAACAATATCCTTATTTTCATCATATAATCTTTTGGTATAGATATGTTGATGATATACTATGTCTATGGAATGGAACTGATAGACTGTTAAACTCATTTCTTACTTGGTTAAATTCTCAATATCCCACCATTGATTTTACGTTGGAAAGGGAAGAAAATAAATGTATTAATTTTCTAGAAATAACAATAACCAGGATTAATTCTTCTTTAGACTTCAAAATTTATCGGAAACCCACGTATGCAGACGCTATTATCCCTAGTTTTGCAAACCATCCCCATAATATAAAAATGACTGCTTTCCACTCACTCATAGATAGACTAATAAACATTCATTTTACAAATTCAAATTATAACATATAGCTTAATATAATTCTATAAATAGCAACGAATAACGGATATGCCACTAAGACTATATTAAAGTTATTAAATAAAAAGCGTAAAGCTCTAACGGGTATTTATTCACCGGATAATCCAACGCAGGAAAATTGGCGCCGCTTAGAGTTTATAGGAAAAACTAGCCAATGGATTAGCAACATCGTGTCCGATTATACCAATATTAGTTTTGCTTTTTATAATAATAACACAATAAAGAAAATGGTTTTTAACAATAAACCTAGAGTTGATCGCCTTTCCAAGTCTGGTGTTTATAGGATTAATTGCAATGATTGTAGTTTCTCATATATTGGACAGACTGGGCGCAATTTTGGAGTTACAGCTAAAGAACATTTATCTGGTTGCAATCAATCAACGTTCCATAATCATTTAACTTTAGAAAATCATACAGCTAGCTTAAACAATTTAGACATATTACATATACAACCTAAAAGCAGACGTTATGAATGTGATATAAATAAAATGGTTTTTAACAATAATCCTAGAGTTGATCGCCTTATTGTAATGATTGTAGTTTCTCATATATTGGACAGACTGGCAGAATTTTGGAGTTAGAGCATTTAACTTTAGAAAATCATACAGCTAGCTTAAACAATTTAGACATATTACATATACAACCCAAAAGCAGACGTTTAGATACCTTCGAATCTTACGAAATTCGAAAATCCATATTCCTTAACCAAAATATCCATAACGAACAGAGAGAAATCCGTTTCTCACCAATTACGGATCCCGCCCTGTTCTATTCTCACGCTCTTAATAATATGACTAATACGTCGGGTAATTAAATGCACTTCAATATACCTTGAATTTTGTTACTCATCCTTTGACTAATCGCTTAGCAGGTAAGCTGTTCTACCCCCCTTTTTATTATTAATTTTTCCGTGTAAAACAGATGGTTGGAACGATCAATAGATTGATTTTTTATTGCCTATTTTTTGTCCCTCCTTCTTTTATTTTCTTTTGCTTATTTCTACTATATATAACTAAATTTTTATTTTTACAAATCAGTAGATACTCCTGCCTGATGATGACGTAACAAGTCGAAATCGATCGAGTAATCGAATTTTGAACTCTTTGATCAAATTTTTTAATTAAAATATTCAAAAAAAATTATTTTGCAAGTATTAAGTGTTAGTGTGTTTCGCCAAGGACCTACGGTGCATAGTGTTAAAAGGATTATTCATATGATTGTAATTGTTAA
The DNA here is from genome assembly GCA_963691935.1 of Nephrotoma guestfalica. NCBI lineage: Eukaryota > Metazoa > Arthropoda > Insecta > Diptera > Tipulidae > Nephrotoma > Nephrotoma guestfalica. The sequence continues at coordinate 176,609,010 of OY829913.1, forward strand.
TAATTACTGATTGGGACTCTTGCTTAAAGCTAAAATGTTCTTGTTATACGAACATTTAGGGAAAATGAAGTTGTTAGAAAAGAACTACGGAAAACAAATGTACATTTTCCGAGGTTTTGGACTGAAATTTAAATTCCTCAAAGAAAACTTCATCAAATACTAAATATACAATTCTAATATTAAAATTATTGAAATATTAGTCAAAGCCGCCGCGCAAGCCAAACCGAAACGAGGATGTTTAATTTCAGTTTTTATATAAAACATTAAAATTTCATTTCTGGATGAGAGCCAATATATTCTTGGTTATTTTAATAATTTGGAAGTGCGAATTAATATCGCAAATATATGTCACACGGTTTGAGAATATAACGTTTTAATACCCGTTGTATTATCATTATAGTTCACGTAAATTGAACATGATATTACATTTCAAAATATGACGAGTGAATTAACTGATTGGAATGCTTTACATTGTAACAAATTATAATCACGAAACAGTAACCCTAAGTAAGTATTCGTTTATACTCGTAATGGAGCCATTTGCATCAAAATTGTTTGTAATTTTTATATCGTGATACGAGGTAGAGTAAACAACCGTTAACTAATAATAACGGTAAATGTGATTATAGCGAACATTATAGTAACTGTAACATTTTATTATCCGCCTCGGCTTTAATGCAAAGAATTAAAAATGCTACGTTGGGCCATAAAAACAAATTTAACTGTTAGGTCGAAAATCTCGTTTCTAATTTCTAAGAGAAGCGAAAAGTCGATTTATACAAAAGTATCCACCAGTTTTGATGACAAAACCATATCTTGATTATACAGATTACAAACTCTGAGAATTGTTAAACTGCTGAATTCGCTTATCAATTCGTAAACAGAGGTGACCTGTTGTAACCTCACACCTTCGATACTTTATCGAAGTTTATGTCTCGCTTCTTTTGAATAAAATGTGACACTATTTCGCATTTTATAACATTTATCAGGTTGCTAGATTGACAAATTGTGATATTCTACTCCGTTTCTATCACCAAATAAGTTGTTAGCGATATTTGAACGAAATTAGAGATAGACAACTTGTTCGCATTTGTGATGCATAGGTAGGTTGTGATAGCAATAGAAACGAAATCATTTATAAATAAAACAATTGCCTAGTTCAGTTTGGGGAAACGAGAAATAAATTTCGATAAAGTATGAAAAATGTGATGTTACAACATGACACCCCTGTATTGAGCAAATTCTAAAGCCAACTATAATGTAATACTAATGTAGTAACGCACACAATGACGTTTCAGTTATACTACAAAATCTAAGTTTCATAGCAAGAACAAGGTTCTAGTTCATGCCAATATTAGACAAACTTCACAGCTTGGTTGAGTTCGTAGTTCCCTAATACGGATACCACAGAAGGAAGTGTGAGTAGTTTATCATGCATGGTTAACATTAATGCATTTGCATTTTAGTTTATGACGACAAACGAATCTGCAAATGAAGTCGAGTTGGATTTAGTTTTATAAATTCACTCAAAACCTGAATTTCAGTATCAAATATATTGTTAACGAACCGACACATTAATTGGAAATTCAAATTCAAATTCTAAATTCAAATGTATAGTAACAAAAAAGTGTTCTTTGAGTGTCCCACTTAAAACAAAATCTGAAATTGATGAAGCAGTAAACCATCTAACGCATAGAGCAAGAAGAGAAGGATGCAACATGCAACAGCTCTACTAAGGTGAAAATGCACCAGCTGTCACATAATATTCAGCAGCTCTTAAAGAACAAACGCATACAGCACAGGCAATGGCGATTACATAGATTAGCTTGGCTTAAATGAAAATTAAAAAAGCTATCAAAGCCTGAAAGTATTGCGCTAACAAAAGAATATGATGAGCGAATCCAATATTAACAACGTATCTAAAAGAATTCGTCGATTTTCGAAATATTAACAATATCATGGCAGTACCAAAAAAGTTAAACGCTTAAATCGCTACTACTAGAACGTAAGAGGACTAAGAACTAAGTCTCGCGAAGTTTTCTCAGCAATTCAAGGACTTCGATTTGATACTTTTGTACTCAGCGAGACTAATTTGAATAATGATTTCAACAGTAACGCGTTTTTACCACGGATTACAAGTCTTCCGGAAATATGGTTTTTTGTCCAGACAAAAATTTCATCGTAGAGGTTTTCTAATCAGTCAAATTTTCACCATCCCAACACTGTTAATACCGATCTAATATGAGTCAATATTAAAAATAATAAAACGAATATTTTTATTTTATATTGAAATACTCGCCCTCTAAGTGAGATCGTGAGCTATCAGCTTCTTACTAATGCTGTTGATTTCGTCTTTGACTTGATTTATACTCAATTTGACATTTTTGTGGTGGTTGATTACAATCTCCCTGGCCTGAAATGGGATCATTCAGATTATAACACTCATTATGTTGCTTCGAATGCACTAATAGCCAAAGAAACTTTATTCACTAACAATAAGTTGAATTCTGGACTATTTCAGATCAGTAACATTAAGAACAATCTAAACCGGTACCTCGATTTAGTGTTTTCTACTGTTATCAACACTATTGTTGATAACAGTAGAAGTCGTCGCTTCTGAAACCATTTTAATCCTCTGTGTCCAGATGTATACCATCCCGCCATTTTAATCACCTCTTGTCTCGAACAAGGTAGTCTAAATGTCCACTCTGCTAACTTTGTGAAACTTAGTGATTTATTGGCAAACATCGACTTTGGCACCATTTTGTCATATAAACCTAAACTGTTCACTTTTACTCTGCAGTTTTGGTATGATTTGTACAGTCGAGTATATTGTACTCGCCCAAAACCTGTATCGCTATCACCTCCTTGGTATACTAGCGAATTATGAACGTTGGCTAAGAATCCTAAAATCTAAATCGGGCTCTGATTTCTCTAACTATTTATACAGTTACAATGATTTCAGTAGTTTGTATGACGAACTTTATAGGAATTATATCAGACCCATTCAATCCAATCTTAAGGCTGATGCTAAGTTTCTGGCGATTAATTAAATTGAAGAAAAAGATCCGATGAATACCCCTCCGCTCCGAAGTATAAAGATCATTCTTCCAATGATCCTAAAGTCATCGGACATTTGTAATTACAGACTGATTATAAAATTGTCTTGTATTCCTAAGCTGCTTGAAAGTATCATACCTGATTCACTGTACTTTAATGCAAATGGTTGTTTTCGTGGTTTTCTCAAAGCACGATCCCCGACCACAAACCTTATTGAATTCACTTCCCAGGTGAAGCATTTGACAGGATTTCGTATGAAATAATTTTGTTTAAGGTAAGAAAGGTCGTATATATCATGTGCTAATCAGACCATCAGTATCAGCTCATTTCCCAGTGACATCTGCAGTGCCCCAAGACACACATTTGCAGCCAATTTTTTTCATTTTGACTAACGTCATTTTGTCGAATGACGTTGAATGTTTGATTAAGAATGCATTACGCCGATAATATGAAGATTTACAAACGGGTTTCAAAGACAGCAGAGAGCCTATTGCAATCCGTTCCCAATAACTGCTGCATATGATGTGCAAAACCAACCTTGAAGTTGAATGTGGGCAAATACCAAACAATCATCTACTCTCGAAAACGTGCATAGTCCTTTTCTGGTGACTACTATATTAACAACGATGCCGTTACCAGAGCCAGTTCATAATTTGGGTGTCATTTATGACAACGAATTGAATTTCAGCTCGATTGAATGTAAGAATGTCACGAAAGCTCCTTATTTAACTTTTGTTCGACCCCTGCTCTAGTATGCTAATCAGGTGTGGTCGCCTTAACATAATGTTCTCATAAAAGGTATTGAAGCAGTTCAACGTACATTTTTTCGCTTTGCTTTACGGGGACTACCGAGGGTGGATATGTTCAACCTGCCTCCAAGAGCGGTATCTTACTTTCGAATCGACCAGCATAGACCTGCCTACGGTAAGAGTGAGTCTGTCACTCCAAATGATTCGCGAGGCTAATCAACATTGTCACTTCATTGATTTTAATACGACGAAAAGCACGTTAAAACAACTTTTTTATTTAACTTAACTGATTTCACTTATTACATTTATATATATTTAAATTATTATTCTAAAAAATTAATAGATAATATTGTTTATAAACAAATTTATTTTAGTATAAATTCTCTAAAATCAACTCTTGGCCACATAATGAAATTTCAAATTATTTGTCAATTCCTTACATTAAGAATTTATTCGAAAAAATTAAACATTTATTCAAAAATTACAATTTCAAAGTTATTGGACGTTCAGCGACAAATTTAAACAGCAACATTTTTCGATACTAACAGATCAATCTTATGTTGTTTATCAAGTTTGTTGCGAGTGTAACGTAAGTTGCGTTCGCCAAACCAAACAATTGATTGAAAAGAGGTTGTACCAATATAAAAATGTAAAAAATCTTGGCCAAAATTGCAGTGAACTTACACAACGTCTAAGAGGTACTAATCATATAATTACATTAGATAATATCAAAATTCTCAAAAAAGAAAAAGATCAATTTTAGAAATGTTAAATATCAAACGTAGTAGTAATTCGATTAATATCGTAACTGATCGTGCTTATATTAGCAATACTTATAATTTATTTGTTTAATTATTGTTGTTTTTTGTCTTATTTAGACATTAAGTTTAAATTTATTTGTACAACGTTTTTTCATAGAGTTCGTCTATGTAGTGCACTTCCAAAAATTGATTTTTAAATTATTTTTTTTTTTTGAAAGTGTCTGAGATAGCCGTTTTTCTATACCTCGTCTAAACCTCGTTTTTTTGATTTTACTATATCGATTTTGTGTTTTTATAAAAATATTTTATATTGCTTTTGAAATGACACCGAAAGAGTGTCGAAAGCTAAAGCAGAAATAAATTATTTTTGTACGTTGAGTTAAATAGCAATAAAAAATTAAAATAATTTAAATTTATTTATTTATATCTCGTAAATGTTGCAGAAAATTCAATTTTCATTCTCCTGAGCGTGAACTTTGTTTATTTATCTTTAATTGTAATAAATTGTTTTTCATTTTTAAGTTAGTTTTCATTCAGAATGTTATCATTTTCCGCTAAGACGTCACTACTTTGATGATAGTCGTATAAAATAAATAGAGCTTCGTTTGAGGATTATTATTATTATTATTAAGGAAACTGAAACGTCCTATGCAATCATGCCCTCCGATTCGCCTCCCCGATGGAAACTGGGCAAAGATCGATGCAAATAAAGCAAATATATTCGCTCAACATTTAGTAAAGGTATTTACTCCAAACGAGAATAATGGACACTCGGAATTGCTGCTTGAAGAAGTCGAAACTTCAAAATTTCAACCAATTAAATATAAATGGCGCGACGTAAAAACAATCATGGTCATGATCTTAGTGGAAAATATTTATAGAACTTCCCGATATATGCATCTAAATAACATATGTCTCCAATGCTCTACTGAATCCTGGCTATTTTCCGGCAACTTGTAAAAATTCGCAATTCATGATCCATAAACTAGGTAAAGATAAAACAAGGACAGCCTCGTATTGTCCAATCAGTTTACTGCCAACTCTGTCAAAACTCTTTGAAAAAATGCTTAAAAAACTTAAACCAACCCTGCAAGAGCAAAGTATTATAACGGATCATGCATATGATCGTATTTGAAATCAGAAACGCAATTGAACAAAAGCAGTACTGCTCAGCAGCATTTTAAGGCATCGCCCAAGCTTTCGCTGAAGTTTAGCATAAAGGACGTATAAATAAAGTTAAAGCTCAGCTACCAACACTATCATGCGATGATTAAAAATTAATGCTAAACTGGAAATTCTTGGTAAAATATAATAGCGCGCGCATCTTCCAATTTAAATCACATATACGCAGGGGATCCACACCACTAGAAAATGTACTGGGTCCAGTGTTATATCTAATTTAAACAGCGATTTCAAATTATGTAACAATTTCAACATTTGCCCATGATATAGCGTTATCAGCTACACATCATAATCCTCAAGTAGCGTGAAGAGTTCTGGAAAAAAATTTAGAATAAATAGCTAAGCGGCTTTCCAAATGAAGAATAAAGGTAAACGAGAAGAAATTGGCACACATTACATTCACTCTCCGTAAACAACATAATCCTTCGGTGAAGCTAAATAACATCAATTTACCCCAACGCCAAACCATTAAATATCCAGGTCTACATCTATATATGGAAGAAACTGAACGAAATAAAACGCCGACAAATGGACTTCAAAAGTGTTAAAAATATTGGCTAATCGGATAACATTCTAAATTAGCTTTAGACTGTACAGTATTGTTATATAAAATGCTATTCAAACCCATCTGGAATTACGGAATAGAATTGTGGGGATCAACCTGTGCTTCAAATATAACAGAATTGAAGATGCGCATATTCAATCAAAAAATACTACAGGATGGTAAACGCACCATGATACATACGTAACAGATAGATCTAGCCTTTAGATCTAGCTACTAAGGCATATAAAAACTAACAAAATACTGCATATTAATATTAAGAACTAACATAGATTATATCTTAAGAAATTGTGTTGAACTAGCTTGCAAAATTTGAAAACACCTTATTAGTTTCCCAACATGGAAAAGATTCAAGAATAAAGCCAAAGACAATTAAAGAAACTCAAAATCCGAAAATAGGGAACACACATCGTCATATTACAGTACCAATATTATGCTAATTTTTCTCCTTCAGTAAAATTTGAAGTAAAAGGAAAGGTAACCAAATGACTATTCAACGCCAAAATAATAATGCCGTATAATTGTGGCAATAATATTGTAGTCCATCGAGCATATAACATATAAGCATCAGTCTAAGCGGGGGTGTCAAATCGTAAGAGACAATGTCATAATACACATTCATATAAGAAACAAAATTTCACACCTCAATCGCTATTTAAAATATTTAATTTGTATACAACAAATACTATAGATATAGCCTTAGATTCATAATATAGTTTGAATTGACGATTTAATGTTATGATTACAGTTATAATTTTTAATGTGACTTGTCATTTTACATATGAGAGTACAAGGGCATTGGTCTTAAAATATCAGCTCTAATATCAACCGCAGCTGCATGAGCATACTGCTTGTTTTTCAAATACCGATACCGATGCCCACTCACTACCTACGTTATGGAAGAGAGGTTGAAAAATTAATATTTCCGCCATTATTGCTGATCATCGCAAACAGTATTGCAGTTACATGCGATGTAAGTAATCGCAAAATTTTATGTTTCTTGCAACGATCTAAACTTAACAGTCGACGGCGTGTAGAATGTTTTTTACAACCTGCGCTGTGATTTCAATAAGTTTTTTTGAATATTTTTTTAAGGATCCGTGATTATGCAAGAGGCATCTTAATTTTCTATTCAATGAAACTAAACCACTTAAATAAAAATTTATAAATTTTATTATAAAAAATAAAAACATCCTCTAAATAAATGGATTGCATTCGAACGTCGAATTGATCATCGTTGTGACAAGAGTACAATGTCACCAGAAATATCTCATGAAGAGTATTACAGAATTAATATTTTATTCCGTTCTGAAACCCGTTTCAAATTAAAGTGAAGAAAGATTCAAATTGCACAAATAGATGTTGTCGCCTTTTAATCGTAATTTCCCAAAACCTAAATCTTGTTTATTTTTGGAAAATTGCTAAGCGGGAAAGAGTTTTTTGAAAAAAATATCCATCAATAACCAATTACGAGTATGTATGGTATAGGAGAATCGAAGTTATGCGGAGGAGACAAATTGATGTAATGAGAAGGTTTAACCCACCAGACCCGAGACTTTAATTTTATATAACAAAAACAAGTTTCAAACTGTGTACACCTTATCAAAAATATTAATAACACATCCGATTACAACAGCATCCGAAATATGGTTTTCACACTTAACTGACTCAAGAGTTGCTTACGGAATACGATTGGTGAGGAACGACTGAATGAATTAGCGTTATTAGAGACCTGAGGTTTAAGGCCAGTGGTCTTAATGAATTAGGACGAGAAGAGACGCGACCGTTAAATTAAAACAAAAAACAATTATATTTACAATAAAGTTTATGTTACTAAAATGACACAAGTTTATGCTGCTTAAATGACACTAACAAAATGTTTGGAATCTTTTTAAATCTATAGAAAGAAATTTCTGGCTACACCACTGTTCACTTCGACACTGTAGTACATTCCGTAGCTAGAAATCTAATTCTTTTAAATTTAGTGAAAATATATATATAAAAATATATCTATTGGGAATCAATTTAAAAGAATCAAAAATGAAAAATACGTATATGATGGTGAGTGATGCAACCATGTTGTTCCCGTATAGGAAATATCGAGAGATGAATCTACAAACAACAAATAGTAGCATCTAATAGCCGTCTTACTTTGGTAATTGTTCAACAGCAATGCCATATAATATCAATCCGGAATGACAAATTTCAATCCAGCTAAAAGTAGGTTTAGGAATAATTCTATTCTTCATGTAATTGAAATGTTCACCTCCTTCACCTAAGAAATAAAGTTTAAAAAAAATATCGTTTCTCGGCTGGTACTTTGGACAAAATTTCATTTCATTTTTGATGGATTGAAATTTACCAAAGTAAAACGGCCATTACCTTTCTATTTGCTGTCTCCCATGTCATTAAGGACAAGATAGCATACGTTTAAAATCAGTAGGATCTCGTTTAATTGTTGGTCGTAATGTTAATGCTAAATAATACCTTTAGGGATGATTTTTAAAATTTATTTTATGATTTGGAATGAGCATCGACTCACTTGTATTCATACAATAAAAATTAAAAATATAAAGTTTCCTAAACTAACAAATAATAATTAATAATAATAATCTTCAGGTGAAAAATAAAACAATGGTTCATTTGAGAGGCGAATTAGAGACATTTAGCAACAGTATTAAGCACAGGCAGCTTGCAAAATTTCAGCTATGACTCATACCAACAATCCCATAAGGAAATAAAATTACTTTCTTAAGGTTAGAGAGTGCAGAGAACGAGAAGTTTGAAAAATATGACAGAGAACAGCCGCTCCTAAACATAAAACTAATTAAGGAAATAATAACCGAAACCATAAACAAACAACTCTGAGGTCTTTCTGAACCAATGCATTATGGATCAAAATTGCAAAGTAGAATGTCTCCTTCGTTAAGTTGAAGAGGCTTTCTCACCTTTGATTGGTCAAACAAAAATACAAATGAAAACAATAATAATCTAAGTACCAAAAAAGAAAAGTTCCATTAAACGACTTCATTAAAACACAAAATGGAAAATTTTTCTGAACCTTAAAAATCAATTTTAATTAAATGACGTCATATTGAGACTGGCAGACACTTCGCACTGAGAACCCAAACATATGCTGCTAATATAAGCCATATAGAAATATAGATAGTTAATGAGAGTAGTAGATACACTTTATAAAATTGCCCGCTAATGACTAAAAATCTATATACGAGTATTGATCACGTACAAACAGGTGTTTGTAGTTTTTCTAACCAAGCAAGCGATTTTCTAATCGGATATCTATCACGCGATCAATGCGAGTTTCCACAACGGAATTAACCTTTAGCTCATTTTTTTCGTATCATTAATAATGTTAATGCACGTATGTATTATAAAATAAAGATTATTTACAAATACAGTTAGCCCAATTTTTTTAGGAATTGAGCAGAGACCCAATGTGAATTAGAATATTGAATCGAAATGGCTTCTCGAATGAAACTTAATTATGGTCTCTAATAACTATATGTATCTTTATCACATATTTCAGAGACACAAAGTTCTGAGTTCTTTATTCGTTGTTCTATAGCTAACAACTGAAATAATGTTTAACTATATTTTGTCCGTCATTGATAAATTTCCGTATCCGTGTATAGCGAGTACACGTTTTACATTTTATTATTTATTGACGTTTTTGAAACGTCAATAAAATAATAACGATAATTATCAATCGAATTTTGTTTATTTATTTAGAATTCGATTTGTTTGTATAATTTTGAAGAACACACAATAATTTACGAGTATTGTTAAAGTATGAATGAAATTTTTTAAATATTTCTCTGCGTTTAAGTTTAACAACGGAGGAATTTTTACTAAAACGTTAACAACAAATGAATATCGTGATAAATAAAATACATAAACAAAATACAAAAATAAAATACGTAAATAAATACAGAATACAAAAAATATACAAATCTAAATTCAGATTTTTATTAGATAAATATTAAATTTTTGATTTTTAAGTAGCTGGTTTGTGAATAATTTATAAATATTGTATTTATTGAACAGATTATTTAAATAGGAATTTCAAATTTGTTAAACAGCTTTTATTAATATCATTCGTAATAATGGTAAATTACTTTTAGGCCCGATTTTACACTAGCTCGTTTTTCTAATAGAGAAGTGATACTAGAAGTGATACTACTCTTTTTCTAATAGAGAAGCCTATTGAGTACCGCACAAAGCGATGATGTAAAGCTTCATTTATGTACATTTTTGGACACACGTAATTTAATCATTATCAATCAATTCAAGTATATTGTCATTTCGAACGATGGTGATGTATCCTTAATACTCCTGTGGAAATACACTTTCTTATCTTTGTTACAAAACCATCTATTTTTGTTTAGTTATTTCTTCTATCGTATTTAAAACTATCAAATATGGAACCAAGAGAAATCATTCAAATAATGGGATCGTTTAAAAAACGCTACACTAGAATTTAGTATATTAAACGATATTTTTTTCAGCCACCAACCATAGATCTTGCTAGACCAGTGAAAAACTGGATTCAAATTTTGTAAAACAACAAATTTTGATTTGAAATTTAGATAGCGCGTTGTGTTACGATACTTAAACTTCCCAGGAGTTTTCACTATACACATTTACTGATAATTTATGTTATACTCAAAAACATGTTTCCGTAACCCTAGCCACAAAAATTAGCCAAAAACATGTATACATATAATATACATGTCTGTATGCCTTAGGTGTCGAATTATTTACAGTTAAAGTAAATTGTAGATGGATTACTAATTACTAATATTAATCGTTTTCGGAAACTGCCCATGTAATTTTTGAGTAACTTGCTGACAAAAAATTAGACGATCTGTTTTCGAACGTGTAGAGTAACTTTAGGGTAATTTCGGTTTTGTTGTTTTCGTTTCTGTTTTTTAGTAAATTACAAGTATCAGAAAAATTAAATTACAAACTATTAAAGTACAAATTGTACAAAAAGAAGATCTGCCAAAAATACGCCATTAAATTTTGCTGAATAAAAATATTCTTGCGCGAAATGTAAACTTACGTTTTTTATAGACAGGGTAACTTGAGTAACTTTGTTACCCAAAAGTTACTATGGGCTATTTCCGAAAACGCCTATTGAATGTACCATTTCAAAATATTTTCTTTAAATTGAAAAATAAAATTTGTTTATTTTATTCACATGTTTAATGTAGTTAGAATATCAACAAAGTACTATTAAATTTTAAAAGCATTTAAAGGTCTATTTCTTATTTTCAATACCCAACCTTTATTTAAAAAAAATTAATGACATCACAATATTCACGTAACTACTTTGTATCACATTAAAGTACAAAGAAAATGAGCCAAACTTGCTGAATAATTTAGTGGTAAATTATAAAAATTATAAACTCACCAGAGATCGGGACTTATATTTATTGTGAGCAAGCGCACTTAGATAAAAAATAATCTATACGATTAGACGTTCTCCGCCATATATATGTCTATGCTCTAGTAATAAAATGGCGTAAGTTGAGTTGCGTATCTCCTAATCAATTTTTACTCATTTTCTATTGAATTTTCTAATAACACTTTCCTCTCGCATTCCAATTTTTAACTAACTTTAAATTATAAGTTCATTTCTCATTGGCTAGTCAGTCCGTATATCAAGGGCACAAGCATTTATATTTTGTCAACGACAACTGTATAAAACACTCATTATATGTATATAATGTGTATGTGTGTATTTGGTTGAGAATTAGATGCCAGTTTTGGAATTAGCACTGATTGTTTCTGAATTTTCAAAAGCAAAAGCAATTTCTTCATCATACAGGGTCTTCTAATAAGAACAGTTTTTTGCAATAGACTCTAAAGTAGTTGAATGAATTGAATTTTACTTCAAAATCGTATCGTATTAAAACAACTAAAATCCATTTATTTCGAAAATAAAACTGGTAACGTTGTTACTGTCAATGGTGTTCGCTACAGAGATATGGTGGCAAATTTTTTATGGCCAATATTTGATGATTTGAGTATTAACGAATTCTGGTTTCAACAGAATGTCGCTACATGTCATACAGCTGAAGAAACAGATGTATGTCATTCGGCCACCAAGAACGTGTGATCTAACACCATTATATTATGTTTGTGGGGCTATGTGAAAGATAAGGTTTATGCGAGAATAACCCACAATCAATCAAAGGACTCCAAACCAATAACGAACGTGTCATTGTCAGTGAAATACAGCTGCAATTATAAAATGTAATCGATAATTATGATCAACTTCTGCGAACGTGCTCGTGGTGGACATTTGCTAAATATTACTTTTCATCCATAAATGGTCAAGTGTTTGCACTAAAAAAGAAAGAAATATATGTTTAACAAAATGCGTGTGTAAATTCACAATTCAAATTTAAAAAGTCTTACTGAAAGACACTGTAGTTGGCATATTTATCACTAGTAATTAAATTCGAGTTTCCTTTATTTAAATCATAGAAATTGAAAATTTATATAAAACGATGATAAACAATTTTCTTCTGCTACGAAAATTCAGAAACCAACATTGCTAATTACAAAACTGGCCTTAATATTTTATTTCTCAGCAGCTTATATTGATATACATATGTACATTTTCCACTGCAAGCAGTGATTAATTATTATTATTTCCTAGTAACAAAGTACATCATTCATTTTGTTTTGATTTTTTGACATTTTGTTTTAATTTTTTAGTAGCCTTTCCTAAAGTACTATTAGGACAGACAAAAACAAGCAGATCGTGCATTTGGAATAAATTTTTGTCCGAATATCGAGGAACCGCAACATAATATTTCTGCCGAAAATCATTCAATGCACTTTAACCTATTTGATATAGCAGTTTATAATTTTATTTCACCTTGTATTGCTTTGGTCAAAAGTTCGATTTGAGCATAAAATATGCTCCCATAAGATTGATGTTTTTAATAAAAGAGTACTAGATAAAATTTCAAACATGAAAAAAAACTGAATAGTTGTCATTTTAATCAAATACGAAACGTTATGTCGTTCGACATATCAATACATTAAAAATAAGTAATTGTCGTGAACAAAATGTAGTATTCTACTTGCGCATAATGGCTATTATTCACTGGAATGAATTACAACGATTTTCATCCTCGTATATAACATCCATCATTTTATGCTCTATTATTTATGTCCTTGTTAATTTTTGGTTTATAATGTTTCATAATGGACATGAACGACCTTTTATGTGAGAAAAAGAAAAATAGACTGAACAGTTTCATAATATTTAAAACGGCTTAACTCGAGATAATTATTTTATAAAAAATTTAATTTATAAAATTTTATGATGAAGCATTTCAAGATCAGATCTTTTATTAACTAAACTTTGTTAAATTAAATTTTCGTTGGTCAATAAGTTTAAAGACATAAAAATTATTAAAATAAATTTTTTTTGCCAATTCGACTTTATTCATCGACATAGATTCCTTCGATAGTGATGCATTAATTCCAACGCTTTTCTAAAATATCGATGTCATTTTTGTAGAACGATTTATCTTTCGGTCTCAAAAAATTCGTGTGTTCGGCAAAAACTATTTTCCTGGGCCATTTTTTGAGACCTGCGAACAGGTAGTAGTGGCTGGGAGCCAAGTCAGGAGTATAAGATGGATGGAGAAGCAATTTGAACTTCAATTTATACAATTTCAGGTTTCTGTTGTTCGAAATCCAAACACATTACCGTATATAAATTTTTTTGATTGATTGATTTCTTCAATTATTTGTTTTTGGCATAATTACAGTCTTCTCCCTTAAATAACAGCTTTGTGTTTCATTCGAGAGTCTCAAAATTTATCAAACATAAATTTGTTAGATTTCTGCGCCCATTTGAATACAACGAATAGCGCAATATTTTAAATTCTACTTCCATTTTGCCGAACACCTTCTGATCACCATCAATTTCGGACTCTTTTGTGATAAATATTAGTATGTAAAGCAGCACGTAAACTACAATAAAATTTATGAATATTTAAAACAAACAAATAATTTATTTTATTACTACACAATTAATAAATTACCAAATAAATTTTCAATAAAGTATTTTGGGCGTTTTATTCGAACAAGGGGTGTAGTAGGTGCACGATTCGCTTTAAACGCCTATGCGTTAATGATGGGGTAAGAATGTACCTTTAAGTTGTTTGGAATAAGTTGCAGGGAATAATTCAGCGAACGAAATAAAGTTTATCTTTGACTGTCGTGTACATTTCAAATATCATTTAAAATATTTTCTATTTTTTAAATATTTTCAAACTTTGCTATTTTCGACCGTCTGACAATTGCATTAAATTATGCAGTATTTATATCGTACTGCAGTATTATGCAGTATTTACATCGTGCAATCATCAAATGCTTTTGGTACTAAATACGCGAAATTTGTATTGCACTCGGACGTTATTTCCGCTATTGACGAACGTTTTAGTCCCAACAATTTTTAAGTGGTTTAATGCATAGTCACACGGCTGAATATTTCTAGCAGCTTTAGGATACAGCACTATAATTATTATTCCTAAGTACACACATAAATCACTTACTTTAAACGTCATGTGATTACTACGGCTATTACCAAAATAAATAATCAGAAAAGGTATTAAATTTTTAACAAGAGTCGAATTGAAATGTTTTGAAATATATTCCAAAAATTTTTCTTTGATCATTCATCCATTAACTGCGATTCAGAATTTGTTTTGGTGCTCATTTATACGGATAAATTATCATCGCCATAACGATTTGTTCATTGGCTCTAAATATAAACATAACCATCAGATTTGATTTTACACTTACGCTGAACTTCATAGAAGTAGATGTTTCGTGAACCTGTAGCAGCTAAACTTGATCGTATTTTTGAGACATATAATGATGATCCTCCTCATTGCTACTAGCCAGCTGCCAATCTCATTTCACACATATCAAACATTCCAACAAAATCGACTACGGTCGAAAGTAAAAGTACCGAGTAAAAGAACGCGATTCTACAACAATCATCTTTAAACGTGTCATTATAATGGGTGTATGCTCAACCCGGGCAATATCTTCATCCTGCATGGTTAGTATGATGAACATATTTAAAATTTCACAACATATGAAAACAAAGCACAGCCTTGAGCAACGATGAAAGTGAATTCATATACTGTCCAGCTGGCCTATGCCCGATTTAATCTGCCTTCCATTTCCATCATCCAATTTAGTCTTATCCCTAATGTATCTAGTTCACATATGATTAACACAAAATATTTAAGCAAGGAAGACAGCGACTATTTTTTCCTGTGAATGTTTTGGCATTTAACTGCACTGTTAAATTAATTTATGCTACTAAGAAAGATGTGTCAGCGAAATACAATTATATATTGTTCGAATTTTTCGGCATTTTTAGAAATAAATTGTATTTAGCCAGAATTTAACGTGCCTGATACCATCTTGTTTGACTAAATTACTGACTAATCTAATTTAATGTTAGTCCGTACCAGCTTTTAATACATATATGGCATAAAACGCAATACACTAACACTTATTTTCATCAACTATCGAATTATTTATTATCGATGCTGGATAATAAACAATTTAGTACACAATTAAGATTTAATATGAGGCACAGTACGTTTTATGGATACAGTGACAACTATTTTACTAGTAAAAACTAATGGTAATTGAGTTTAGTCGTCCTACAAGTTAAGTTTGATCAAATGCTTCTATTAGTTTTGAATCTAAATTTTACTCACAATAATGGCTAACATTTCCACTATGTATAAGGAATCTTAGTTTTTAAAAATAAAATATATCAATACAAATTTAATTTTTATTGTTTTATTTATTAACAACAAATGATTGGAGGTAGCTGCACACTCAAAGATTTTCAAAATGAACATCTCTAGTTCCTAAAATCTCCGGCAAAAGCAGTTCAGAATATGTAAATCATTCAATCACTACCGTAAATAGCAAGTAGTTATCGGCATTGTCTACGAGTAATCGACGTTGTCTATGGGTAGTAGGTGTTGTCTTTAGACATTGTCGAGTGTAGTGAGCAGTGTTGTGCTATTACGCGTAAAAAATAATTGTTTACATTTTTTACCTAAATAATGTAAAAAATTATTAATTACTGTAAAAAATTGTAATAAATGTAAAAAATTAGCGACATCTACCTGAAAATAATTAAATTAGTAAAGAATTTAAAATATATTATTAGTCTATAATACACCCATTACATGCAACTAACTACATCTATTGCATTTTTTTTAAATAATAAATATATTACAGATTATTTTGAGAGCCTGATATTTGCTAATTAATGGCGCTACTACAATAATTTTATGTGTAAATTATTACAAAAATATTCATTTGTATCGATATTTTTAATAAATATCAATGGACTTTTCTATAACGTTACATACTATATTATTCACATCGGATGCGGAAAATGCGTATTGGAAAATGCATATAAAAAACGGTAAATTCTTTACGAAAACGTAAACTTTATGCACACGTAATGAAGCAGCACAAAAAGAAATAGAAAAAGCAATTTCAATTGTTAAACATGCTCAAAATTTAATTTCAGCTGCAATTGATCCTGTGATTGGAGTGCTGTCGAAATACAATAGTTCATTAAGTCCCATCAGCTGGGGAGGTCCCTTATCCCCATTGTAAGTTAATGGGCATTAGTGTGCTTAATGCTGACGGTCAGTACATTAATTAGGCATATACCGTTACATCTGCCAATCTCTGTGAGCGGAGAAATTTTCATCGACATATGAGCATAATTCCGATCCCTAATCTAACAGAAGCGAATATTAAATCAGCTGGGGAGGTCCCTTATCCTCACTGTAAGGTAATGAGCATTTGTATGCTTAATGCTGATGGTCAGTGCATTAATTAGGCATATACCGTTACATCTGCCAAACTCTGTGAGCGGAGAAATTTTCATCGACATATGAGCATAATTCCGATACCTAATCTAACAGAAGCGAATATTAAATCAGCTGGGGAGATCCCTTATCCCCATTGTAAGATAATTTTATACTTAAAATTTGTTGTGTGTGCGTGAGATTGTTTTGTTTTCTCGGGATGGAATTTGATTTTCACCATATTTTTTTTTATTTTTCGGGCTGAAAAGTCTTTTAATGGGGTTAGCGGAGAAACGCACCTAAATTTTAAAGATGTTTTTCGGGATTGTTTTCGGGCCAGCTTCACTTACGTATTGATTTTTACTAGTTTACAGTTATTCAATTCTTTTATCGCTGGGAATTTGACCGTTATGGATAAATTTCAACAGTGGTTTACATTTAGGATTTTAATGTGGTAAAACGAAAGTTTCGATTAAATTTAAATACGAGGGCGGTTTGATAAGTCAGTGACTTGTTCAATAAAAGATGTTTTTTTTTGACTAAAGGTGTTTTATTTCTCAACAGAGTCTCCCTTAAGCTCGATACATTTAGTACATCGTTTTCCAATTTTTCTTCCTTCCAAATATTAGGTTTTCTCAAGACCCTCAAAATAGGCGTATGTTCCAGTATAATTTACTGAATGGGGTGGAGTTCGTGTTTTGGTATTACATTGTAAATAGGTGTACGTAAAGTTTGCATTTTCATAAAGAATTTACCGTTTTTTATATGCATTTTCCAATCCGCATTCGATTCGCTACCGCGGATTCTATAATCGATGTGAATAATATAGAATGTAACGTTATAGAAAAGTACATTGATATTTATTAAAAATATCGATACAAATGAATATTAAATGAAATAAATTATTGTAGTAGCGCCATTAATTATCAGATATCAGGCTCTCAAAATAATCTGTAATATATTATTTAAAAAAAAAATTCAATAGATGTCGTTGCATATAATGGTTGTATTATCGACTAGAAAATAATGTATTTTAAATTTTTTATTAATTTAATTATTTTCAGGTAGATGTCGCTAATTAATTACATTTTTTACATTTATTACGTTACATGACGTAAACAATTTCGCGTAATTAATTCAATTATTTACGTGTAAATAATAGCGTCAGTAATGTAACGTAATTAACCTGTACAACACTGGTAGTGAGTCGTTTTCATCTTTTTTATAAAACTATTAATTAGGCCACTTAGTGTAAAACTGAGAGTTCGTAACACACTCCTGCAGGTGCGGAATCAATTTATATTAATTGTCAAAGCAATTGGAGCTCGCAATTTTGGAGCACCTGTCCTCCTTAAAAGTTTAATTTTTGTCTAAAAATGTATTAAACAAAGCTTTTTCTTAAATTAAACATCAGATTTATGGATCTTTGGTTTCTAAGGAATAAAAATTCAATTCACAGGGCTTGATTGAAATTATAACAGTTTTGTGTAAATTGACGTAAGTAAAACGTATTGTGTCGTATTGTATTTAATACTGAATATTGTAATAAAAGATATTACGTAGAACCGTGTATAAAAATCAATTCAAATAGCAACGTAAACCTTCTTAACTAACAGGTTTTTCATTAAAATGTATTCAAGATTGCCAATTAACTAAATTAACTCGATTTTAAATCGAGATATTTTTACGTCTTTGGTTTTATACCAACTAAAACTAACCAAGCTTAATTCGTATTTATTGTTGAAGTTTAGTGAATGTGGTTCAACTTTTTCACCGTTTTTACATTTTATAATTAAATATAATATATCCTTGTAAAACATGTACTTTTAACAAATTACGAAACGTATTTGCCTACCACTGGATTTCAATAAAAGCTTTGGAGAAAAAAATCTGAAAAAGCAATGATGAAGAGAACTCATTATCTCTTAACCATTGCTATCAAAATCAGTTTGAAAGACAAGATTGGGTTTCTTTATATACGTATGTATAATTTTATACATAAATTTGCTATGCTAAATAAAGTAAAATTTCTAACGGAATATATTAAATATATATTTAAATGATATTCCTAATCCTATATGAATCTATTAGAAATAGGTCGCTATAACTAAATCGCAATTAAATCATGTTTCTTTACAGACGCACAATACAGCACTGATGATGGAAGTGAACCAATCTTAAAGGTTTAATTTCTAAGGGTTGAGTTTACAATACGTCTGTTATACATAAAAACGAAACTGTTGTTGGAGAGGTCATAAACGCTGGGTTCAAGAGCATATCAAACTACGTATGTGTGCGACCACTGTTTGCTGTATAATGTATATAATCGAAAACCATCTTCCAGGAAACATAATCGTTGATAATTTGTTTGGTTTTAATATCTGTCTCTATTGAAGTATTAACATTAACATTCATTTTAGGACTTTAAACTATATTCGAAATATTTTATGGTTTATAATTATGGTGATTAGTGCTGCCATCAGTTGCAACATTTGTCAGATTTTGGATTCTAGTGACGAGTGAACTGATGTCTATCGGAAAACATGATCTATAGAGTTTTAAGGAGTGCAATTGGAAGGTGACTTAAGATCTAAATATTATTTATTCTGCAAAGTAAAATAATATGTTTTCTTCAATAAAGCGTTTGCTGAAAGTTTATTGAACATTGATGTGTCTAAAAGTATATACAATTATAAAAATAAAGTTTAGTATTTTCTAAAAACATGCGAATGCAAATTTGTCTAGCAACTCTATCGGCTTGGGAAATTAATGCTACGTAAAATGCTACATATGTCTGGTATCTACTAATAGATAACGTTGAAAGTACGTATATATGCAAACTTTGGTTAATGTTTTTATTTTATCAGTCAATTAAATATTCGTTTATTTTCTTACAAGCTGTTTAAATCTCGTAGATAGTATGGGGTTGCTCGTTGATTTCTTTGTATGTTCAACTATCTTATATTCGCTTGTTTATCCTTGACTTTAAAAACTACACAAACAAAAACAATACAAATCAAAAGATAGTTACTAAATGTGTCGTCTACAGATTAGTATTCAATAATTTATTTATTATTAACGAAGGCACAATCAAAAAAAAAAAATTTGTTTTGTAAACTTGTTCATGTATACGACAAACTGGATTCCGACTGATTTTTTATTTCATTATCAACAAAATGTTACGACACTAAATTTAGAAAATTAAAATAATGTTTTAAAACGTAAGATTAGGATAACTTCGGGCAGAGCTGGTAAAAAATCGGGTGCATGCCACAATTATAGTAAACCGACCTGTTCAAATATAAATTTACTTGCGATTGCGATGTGTAAATAAAGTAGATATGTACAATGAAAGTAAAATCAAATAGTAATAATGGCAGTTTGGTTCATAATAAATTAGTGTTTTTGTTGAACATACTTTTTAAAAAGTGTTTTGAAGAAAAATATTTTTAAAACTTAAACACTTGCACAATTTCTCACTCTCATTAAAATAAAATAAAAATATTTCTAAAAATTGTGTATTGTCACAAAGAGATTAAAACGTATTTAAATATAAAACTATCACTGAAAAATACAGTAGTACATATATCGTTCACGATCAAATTTTTAATAGATAACACCAACGTCACAAAATCCACAAGTGAAATTAATACTAGAAATTTTAAATAGTTTAAAAGTTACTTTCGAAAACGCTAGTCCATTGTAAGACAACTCGATCGACACGATATAGTTTATATATTGTTATCAACTGACGAGACGACTAAAACGTACTGAACGAAATACTAGTAAAATACGAAATATTTATCGGATAAAGTCGTGCTATTAATTGACCCTTGGACTAAACGGCGTGCAATAATTACTAAAATGAATAAATTTTTCTTATCATTTTTCATGTAACTTAATAGTTTGTTTTGGATTATATGTGACTGTGTGAATCGAGGAATATTATAAATATCAAGTATACTTTCTACAAATTTACTATATATCATTATAACAATAATAACAAAAGATTCTCTGCGAAAATACTGATTTTTTCTCTGCCAAAAATGCTGTGTATTATAATACGTTTACCATACGAATGTCGTGTGCGAGCTATCTAAGTTATATTGTGGCGCCAAAATAAACTCGATCAATTTCGTTGTTTCTATTTTCGGTTGTAGGTTATGGTTGAGAATAGACAACATGTGGCATTACAGTTTGTTTACAAACAAATCACTATAGTATCTTAGATAGTATATTGAACTTCAAAATAGATACGATTGTGTAATTTTTTACATATGTTTGTAAAAAAATGAGTACAGTTGAACATCTTACTTTCACCCGTTAGTCAACATAATATATTATAATGAAAATTATAACTATAATTTATTGGTCTTCCAAGTCTTAAATTCAAAAAAATTAAAATTTTTGTTCTTTACCTCTAGTTTATTGTAGGATTCATTCATCTGCATTATCGTAATCTCCATTTTCGCAATCCTGGCCAGTATTCTCTCCTTGATTTTCATGATATTATCCGCCTTTGTATTTTTGTTACCTTTATGCATTTGATCTAGCTAACGAGAGCCGAGAAAACGAATCGTCAAAAAATGTTTATTTAACATTTCTGGCAGTAACTGAAGTAAATGTTTAAATATGTGACAGGCTAATGCAGCAATTACATAGCATATCAGTAATTTCGAATATTATGCGAAGTGTGCCTTTTTGACAGAAAGACTCTTTTACTACAAATGTGTAATCTGTTCCTTAAATTGCTCTCGAATGTTGTCGCAATTTTTACGTACACCAAACACTTTTTCATGAATTCCAATAATTTTTGGAGGCCGCTTAAGCTCATCAGCTCCTTTGTGTTAGCAACTCACTTTTATCAAACTGATGTTTTTTCTTTTGAAACTGTTCAACTATCTGTTAATTGACGGTCAATAACAACCAGTTAAGAATATTTGACGGAACCTAGTTTCGTTACCATAATATTGTTTGTAGACCCGTTCAATATTCAATGACGGGACAGCCATTGTATTTGGCGGTAAATATTTAGACTGATATACAGTATCAGTAACTAGCTCAAGGATGGACGTTACCAAAATTTATAATTTAAATAAATTGATTTCTAGTTCGAAGCCCTTGATTGTGATATCGATGGGAATTTCTATGCGTGAAGGCTTCATAATCTCAAAATTAATCACGGCAGCCTTACTTAAAATTCACCACGGTTATTTATTACGAAGAAATTGAAATTTTCAACCGTCTTCATTTTGAAATTTCTGGAATTGGCGGCTAACGAACGCCCATTACGATGTCGCTTCTCTATTTGAGCCCTACTGCACCTCCACTCGCCCATTTTCATCTCGGCGACTATGTAAACAAGCAAAAATACCGAATATGCGATTCGGAAAACCCACAATGGCGGCATCATATAGCTATTTTCCTTCGAAAAATTATTTAATGAGAATCCTATATTTTCATTGTTTGTCAATTTTCCGGACTGGTGCGCAATCCGGTGATGTATTTATTAGCAAATTTTAAATAAATCAGAACTACTCGTACTTCGATTTTTCGCTTCATTTCAAAAAATGTTAACTGGCCTGATTTTCACGATGACGATAAACAAATTTATTACATGTATGCATCTTGCGATGCATCCGAGTCAGCGTATGCTGCGATGTTGTATTGTCGAACCATTGACAATATGAGTCACATTATAACACATTTACTAATATCGAAAACACGAGTCGCTCCTCCTAAAATAAATTATCCCTCTCAAGCCTGTCGGCCTTGTTTTTTGAGTCAGACGGTTTATATTTCTTTCATTTAAATTTTAAATTTTCGTTTACAAAATTTTAAATTATTGTGCATATTGTTCATAATGGCATTACCACATTTATAATTACAATTTCGTCGCTTTAAAGGATGTTACAAGCAAGGAATATAGGCGTGAAATTCAAAGAGACAGTCACATAAAAATGGTATGGATTTTTGGAACACAAATAACATGGTGGATAAAATTTGTTTTAAGTTAAGATGAATTAGGAGAATGAAGAAGTCAACGAACCCATCGAATAAGAGAATCGATGTGGGATGTCTGGTATTATCTCAGATATAATAGTGGATAATCTATTTGGGTACTACTTCTAAAATCAGTGGAATTCACAAACCACTTACTATGTTGTGAATGGGCAGGTTTTACTCAAAATGGAATAGATTGGATGGAGTGGATTGTTTTAAACAAATTTTACCAATAAACAATAACGCAACCTTAATGCTCACAAAACTTATAAACCATACTCAAGGTGCCATGAACCTCAATGACATCAAAACTTAAGCTGGGTCTGACTCAATCATTACAGTATGTTGGGTCAGAGGAGAACCAAGCCGTTTTAAAACGTTTGCCGCCAAAGAACATCTGCAATAAGGAGCATTCTACCGGCAACTGTACATGGCATCTTGTAATATCACACAAGAATCCTGACGACCTGGCATCACGTGGAACAACCCCTATAGCTGGTGGAAGGGTCCGCATTTTCTTCAAAGTGAATTAGTGTTGGATCCCGATTCACCCATTCCAAAATGTCTAAAATGCTTCCGCCATATACAACGCATGGCGGAAGAACTAATGGGAACATTTGCAGTGCCAGAGTACAACCAGGGAGAGCATTTACGTGTACAGGAATTTATTATGCCAGCCAATAAATGTTTAACAACCAACGTAAGGAGACACAATATCTGCAAAGGATATATAGCTCTATTCGTAAGTATCGTAACCAAGGCGATTCATATAAGCAAGGACTGCTGGAATTGTTTCCGACAATGGAACTTACTTTGTACTTACTTGGAACTTACTTTAACAAACGATGTATTGCAAAATAACTATAACACAGAAATAACGACATTACAATAGGGTTATTAGTGAATTAACCTTAACATTCCTTTACACCACTCATAGCTGACGTCTTTGGCGTAGTAGTAGTAGCCAGCAATCATCTCAGGGCCTTTTTAATTGGTGATTCATTTAGTGTGCCAGCTTGAGCGGACCGAAACCGTGGGATTAAAAACAAGATGGCAAATTATGACCGAACGATTGTCGCCCTTGATAGCAAAGTAAGCAGAGCTCTTGCTCTGTAAATCGCGATTCATGGTTCGATTCCTGGAGGTAACAAAAAATTTACGACTGGGGGTTTTTAATGTGTTGTCTAAATATATTATCAAGCTTCTACAGTAACATTTGTCACTTTGAATTTCACTCACCACAATAGTTTTTATATTACTCACAAATTTCTCAAATAAACGTTTTCTTATCACAAATTAATTAGTTTATGAAACACAGGACCAATAATAAAAACACTTTACACTAAAAAAGGTTGTGAAAATCTTTAATTTTTCCAATATTTCTTTAAAAGTTGCATTATTAACGTAATCTTCTTCAATACAGGGTGGCTGAGACCAAGTGTTACCAAATGAAAACGCTGTAATTTTTTTAATTTTGATTATTTTTTATTGAAATTTCATGGAATATGTTGAAAACATATCACATTTTATGAAAAAAATGTTATTGCTCGATATGAACGTGAGATTGCGGAATTTTATTCCATTCTCGAACAAGAGCTGACTTCAATGCATCAACACTTTCGTATTTTTTAGTGGTCACCTTACTCTCCAAAATGGACCATATGGAGAAATCCATGGGATTCAAGTCTGGTGAATATGGTGGCCATTCTTTCGACGAAATCAGCCGCGGATCGCAATTTTGTAAAAATTGGTGTGTCGCTCGAGCTTTGTGTGACGGTGCCGAGTCCTGTTGGAATGTCCAACGGTTCGTACCAAGTGTTTGCGTGCCCAAGGTAGCAAAGCATCGTTTAGGATCTTTTGGCGGTACACCTCTTGGTTTACCTTGACTCCATGTTCGATGAAAACCAGAGGAGTGCGTCCATCTGCAGTCACTGCAGCAAAACCATAACATCATTCTCCACTCTTGTGTCCAAATTATCGTTGGGCTTGTGCTCTAACCAAACACGATCATTTTGTTTATTCACATACCGTTGAATGGTGAAAATTTTCTCATCAGAAAAGACAATTTTTGGAATCTCATCACGTTCGGCCAAGGCCTTCAATGCTGGTGTTCTTTCAAGTCTAACTTTTTTTGTGCCTCCGTAAGATCTTGAACTTTTTGTATCTTGTAGGGCTTCAAGTGTAGTTCATTTTTCAATATGGTTTGAATGTTGTATCGTGAAACATGTAGACGTGCGGCTAATTGATTGGCACTTTGACGAGGATTTCGTTGGATTCGTTTCTTCACATTTCGTATCATTTCTTTTGATGTTGCTGTCTTTTTAGGACCGCCTCTGTTGCGTTTAGCGATGCTACCAGTTTCGTTGTATCGAGTTATGGTTCGATACACAAACATTTTATTCACATTCAAATGCTGGAGCTGACGAACTATTGCTGTTTGTGAATTTCCACCCAAATACAGTGCAATTACACTATTACGTTTGAATTCCATTACGATTTTTTTATGAAGATATTAATTTAGAACAATTATTTGTTGACCACATGTAAACAACTAACCAAACTTCAATCTGTTTAAAAATTGACGCGCGAAAATGACAACTACACAAATGACAGCAGAGTGAAGTCAGTAACATTTGGTCTCAGCCACCCTGTATTTAAAAAATATTTATGTTTCATTTACACGAATGTTTTCGAATATTGTTTTCGAAGTTGTTTTCAGCTTATCGTGGAGCAACAACAAAAACTAAACTGATCGTTTTTCGATTTCAGCCATATTTGTTGTTTACCATTCTTTTCTTACGGCAACACAACAAATACGTTTTTGGTTTTTATTTCACTGTTTTCCATAAAATGTTCCACAAAAATTTTATAATAACAACAACCACGAGTCACTTAACAATCACAAATTATAAATTGAAATATACCAATTTACAAATATACTACGATTAAAAATTAAATTAAAAAAATTCCCGCTTTATTTGCCGCTATATTCCGCTTTGTTTATGATTTATTTTGACATATTGACATTTTCAAAAATATATCGATGTGTCGATAAGTTAAATTTTTTTATTTAATAAAAGTACCAACAACAATTAAACATATATATTAAAATCAATTTTAATTCTAAATACATCAATTTCAATTCAAAATATTGATAAAAAGAAAAATATTAAAAATATATCAGATAAATCGATAAGTTTTTTTTCGAAAACAACCGAAAAGACCAATAGGCTACATATTTTTGTTGTTTTCGAACATTGTTTTGGGTACACTGTCAATCTACATACTATATATTTTTTACCATATAACGATAAGTTTTTATATGAGAAAAACAACGACAAAAACTAAAATCGAAAAACAACCTCGAAAACAATATCCGAAAACATTCATGTAAATGAAACATTACAATATATTTTTGTAATTTTGAAGAATTAGTCGTACTTGATCAGTTACATATTTTCCGAACAAATGCAATTGTCAGTTATACGTAAAATACGTAAAATATACGAGAAAAACTTTATTATTCCAGTAAAACTGATTTGTACTTATTGGTTCGTGGACTTACGAGTATAATTTACCTTATTATTGGCCCTGTGTTTGATAAAATAATTAATTTGCTATGGGAAAACGTTTATTTGAGAAATTTGTGAGTAATAGCTTTAAGTTGTGAGTAAAATTCAAGGTGACTAATTTTACTGTAGAACCTTGATTATCTCTATACCATCATCTCCCAAATTTATTGTACTTACCTAAGAGTCACCCTGTGTATAGGGACGACGTAACGACGAAAGACTGATTTTTTCAAATCAATAATCTCATCGGTTCGAAACTGATTGTTGTGATTCTTCCAGATTTTACATCTATATTAGAGCCAAAAATTCAAATAAATTAATAAAAATTTATCATCGGTCTCACTCCACCGGACGTGGAAATGTGGGGTGGTGGTTGGGAAGTTGATGTGATATTTATCCCGTTATTATTTGA
The DNA here is from genome assembly GCA_963691935.1 of Nephrotoma guestfalica. Classification (NCBI taxonomy): domain Eukaryota; kingdom Metazoa; phylum Arthropoda; class Insecta; order Diptera; family Tipulidae; genus Nephrotoma; species Nephrotoma guestfalica. The sequence continues at coordinate 176,636,218 of OY829913.1, forward strand.
TGCAAAGTATGGGGATTCTGGACCGATAGTACCACGATGAATACATTGCCGCTTTCATAACATGCTGATTTCACTTCCGCTGAGGAATGTATGCTCACAATGTGTTGTTGAAGTGACGTGTGTGCAATCTAGTACGTAGATCAGGTTTATGGATTTAAAATCCACTACAAATTGGCGTGGACGATTGCTGATCAGAAAATCAACTCCGAACTGGTCCTATCGAACTTGTTACTTTGGCAGAAAGTGAATCTTGTTATTGCCGTTAAGTGTTGTTTCTTGTAATTAGAAGTGCAATTAGATCAAAATTGTAGGCGAACAGGCGAAAACCAAAACGTGTTGAGTGGTGAAGGTAATCGGCAGCAACATCAACAAGCCGAACCGAAAATAGCAGCGTCAAGAAACTTTTCGCAGCTAATAGCATTCTGGGAAACCAAGCCAACGAGTTATTCCTTATGCTCTCCGGCCACCACCATATATACGACACCATCAAACGAGTACTCCCTAAACACAACTCCATCTACGAGGAGTGTAAATTAGACATTAAACAGAAATTGGAGACCGAACATCGTCGGGAATATTGCATCAAATAACATCGATCCCGCAACAATACAAAAAAAAGAGGATCTCGAAAGAATAGTCGACAAGTTGCCGAGTTAATTGGTGTGCGAACTCAGAGCTTAGGTTCGATAAATCGTAACCCGCGATCAGCCACGAGCTTAGAGACAAATACGTCAAGGCAGCCAAACGGCAGCATTAGTTAACACCAGCCTCGAAAGGATGCTAAAACAATTCAATGACCGGCTAGCAAGGCTTGAAAACAAATCACAAATGCAGTTAGTTTCCGAGCTTTACAAACTTCGATAAATTATCGAAAATGTGATGTTGTAACATCATCCTAGATCAGCGCTCGTTGATACACTATCGCTGAGAATCTAGGCGATTAACAACGTTACGGTCAACTTTTAAAGAAACTTCTTTTTTAACAGCTCCCCAAACTACAACTCCCTGGTAAAGCACAATATAGTTCGCCACATCATGACAACAGATCATTTGTCAATTTCAAGACCACGAAGACTTGATCAAAACCACCACAAAATATCATTTGCATAATTTCTAGAAATGGAACGAGGGATCTGCCAACCTGCTTAATCTTCAGTATTAAGTCCATTACACATAGTAAAGATGAAGGACCACGACTGGAAACCATTTGGAGTCTACAAAAAGTTAATCGCAGTCACTATTCCTGCCCGTTAACCAATGCAATTATGCTTATGGTCTCATCTCAGTTGCATACGAGTATGCTCATAAAACAGCAGCTATCACACCATTTGGCTTATTCGAAATCACCCAAACGCCATTTGGCCTCAGAAACGCTGCATAAACTTTCCACAGCTTCATCAATGAAATCGTGAGAAGTCTTGATTTCGTTTTCATTTATATTGACGACATTCTCGAAGCATCAAAGCACGAAGCAACATCAACTACACTTGGACCATTTTTTCTAAAGATTATCGGAGTTTGCTACCAATATTAACACCGCAAAATGCGTGCTTAGCCTCTAGCACTCTTGACTTTCCCGGTCACAAGATTGCCCGTAGGGCGAATTAATCCGTCAGTCCATCAAGCAAATTCAACAATTTGTCGATATAGTAAACTACAATCATCGATGTCTCAAAACTCTGCCCCAATTCACTTGCATTTGGAAACACTCCTTAACAAACCGAAATACCCCAAGAAATTTTTTTAGGCTGAAGGTTGCCAAGACGCGTTAAACAGTTCAAGGAAAATTTGGAAAGCGTAGTTTTAGCACATGCTCTAAATGACACAATATTCAGCGTCACAATTGAAACATCAAGCACGGCTGTAGGCACAATTACACTAGAGAATTTGAGAACCCGTAGGATTCCTCGGGGAGACCCGAGAAATTTATTGTGAAATTGATACAGTCAATTATTACCCGTACATTCCAGAGTTGGCCAAACAATACCAAAGGAATTCGTAGCAAATTACATTTCTAGATTCAGTGTATCGGTCAACATAACAACTGATCAAGGCACATAGTTCGAATTCAGCAATTCGCTAAGCTAATGAAACTCTTAGGCTCACGTAGAATTCGAACTTCGGTCTACCATCCGCAAGCAAACGGCATGGTTGAGCGTTTCTATCGCCAACTTAAGACAACTCTCAAAGCTAGAGCCAATACTCAACAGGCGCTCAAGATCTCAGTCGTCTTATTGGGGATTAGAGCAATAGTCAGAGAGGACCTAAAATGTTCACCAGCTAAATTGGTATATGTCAAACACCAAACATCCTAGAGAATTCGTTACTAAAATTACTAAAAAATTAGTAATTTAAAATCATTGCAATTAACTTGAAACAATTGGCTTTGCAAAGCAATTTCATTTGTTTTGATATAAAATTAATTAATATTATTTAGGGGTACCAAATCACCGGAAAACCTACGTTGCTTTGTTATAAACTTTGAATCTATCACCTAATTTTAAATTTAACGAATGCAGTTATTCTATTGAAAATAACTGTAGATAGAACTTCGTGTAACTATGAACTGACAAATTAAAGTAGGCAAGAGTACGATGTTTCAAATAAAATTATACAAATTGCTTCAGTACAATTTGACTTAAAGTCTGTTATAAAAAATGTACAATATTCGCCTAAATGTTTATTATTAATTCATTAATTTTATTTTGAGCGTCGATTGCGTGAAACTAATAAAATACATAAATTATTAATTATATTTTATAAAATCGTAAAACTATGTTTCTGAATATCTTCTATTTTCTTACGTTACAAGACAACACATATTCATCTACACATTTTTCAAAACATAATACTGTTAATTTTAACATCCACAAATCAAGATTTATTTTGTGAGTACAAAATAATAACACATTCAAATTATTGGTTCAATTCACTAACACTTTATAATAATTTTTAGAATATAATTAACTTTAATTCTAATATAATTGTACTGATTATTGTAATATACCTTAACTATTAATATTATTGAATAAATTAAAGCAAGAAAGGTTTCTAACATAAAAGTGGCAATATCAAATTTCACGGTACAATAAAACCGGTAAAATTACTTTGTATATATTTTTTCTATCAGCGTTGCTAAAATAATTAATAAATAATAATTTATAATTTAAACTATTCTAATTTTATCTAAATTGTCATTACGATGGCGATGCCGCTCCGCTTTGCAAAGACACCTCATCTTTACCAGTTGAGTCGGATAAAAGCCCTTTTACACATATTACCGGGGCATTTTCATAGTCTTCGCTGGTAATTGGTATTATTAATTTACGCCGCGGTTTAAAGTTATGACAAAGAACCGTGCACTAAAATTATAAAATATGTATTAGTTTCGAAACCAAAAATAGATAATTTTTGTTACTTACGGTAAACACAGCAAATATTATTCCAAACATTGATCCAGCCATTACATCCCACCAATGATGTCGATGATCTGTTATTCTTGAAATAGAACAAAAAATCGACCACAAAAGTGCCATAGTTTGTAAGAATAGTAGCATCAATTTGCTTTGAAGTTTAGGTAAACGGCATTGAAAATACCAGGCCAGAAAAAGTCCTGAATAAAATGATAAACAAGCATGGCCGGATGGAAATGATTTGGTTAATTCGTGCATTTCTATAAACGATTCTCCAGTACGGGTACATTCGTAATCACGGACAAATTCTCTAAAAATAATATAATTGAAATACATACATTAGTAGTTGAAATAATTTGCTGTTCTAAATTTTCTTACCCCACAGTGCAATTAAATGCGGTATTTGGTAGACAAGTTTGGATAAAATGAGGCCGCTTTTCGGCCACAAATATTTTTATTGCATCGATTAGTATATAACCAAAGAATATTCCGCAAGTAAATTTCCAAAACCATTTGATTGCTATTATGGCGGACATTTTCATTCGCGAGTCTTTCAATCCTCTAGGCGAATAAAAAATACTCTCGGTTGCCCATAATACAAAATATATGCCAATTACACTAATCAGCAGTGTTGATGCTCTTATTGTGTCACCAGTGAACTCTTTGCTAATTAATGGGTCCCCACATGTAAACCCTCGCTGGGTTTGTGGGAAAAATCCGAATTCTATTAATGTAATCCATAAAATTGCTGAAACAAAAACAAAATAAATCTAATATTAATTTAAAGGTTACCGACAATATACAGTTACGTTCTAATAAAACTAATTTAAATATATTTAGATTTACGTATAAATAAATTTTCATCATAACAATTTGTTTGCGGAAATACTTTATAACTTTTAATTTTAACCCTTTTTGTTCAATCAACAAACCGTAAACAATGAGATTACCTATTCTGAGTGTTATACTTAAATCATGTGGCAAAAATCAGAATGTGCAATTAATCTTAAATAGTGTAATCGGGATTTAGAGTATTTCGTCGAAACTCTTAGTCAATTAACTTATAGAGTTTTAGAATAAAAAACATAGAAAACATATTATTCGTATTATGTTTTGCTATATATTTAATTTTTGGTGTAGGACTAAAGTTCAGGTTCATATAGCAAATTGTAACTATACATCTCTTTCTAAAGCATGATCCTTTAAGTAAAAGATTGATAGCTGCTTAAATGTACTCATTTTAAATCCTATAGGAAATTTGCAGTTTATTAACCTATATCAATTCTCAGATCACAATAATTCAATTAGGACATGATTTTCCTAGTTCGATTGCAACCACTTAGTCCATTTGCAACGGTGGTTTTTCTGATAAACCTTAACCCAATATGTAAAACATTGAAAAATTCTATATTTGTTTTGTAAACGTGGGTTGCATACTCAGATAAAATGTGTATTTATGCAATATTTTGAAAGAAGCAATCGATTTACCCTATAAAAAAGGGTCTGGCCCTTTCTTATAGGGTGGAACCGGTTGCTGTTTTCAAAACATTGCATAAATACAAAGCAACATTGCTTAAATTCTACGCAAAGTCGAATAAAGGTAATATAAATAATAATATTTGGAAAATTTTTGTTTGATTGAAAAGTCACGAAATTAAATTTAAATTCTTAACAGGAAGTTCAACTTTAATTCTAAGGCCCTGAGAAGTTCTTTGATTATATTTGTCAATACACATAAATCTGTCGATTCAACTCGGTGGAGAATTATACCGTTCATTCTTCTAAAGTTCCATATTTTGCTGCTCCCCTGTGTATATGACTCCCTCTCCTACAGGCGAAATATGGAAGGAGTATTTGTGTTAGGAATTTCTGTAAAATCTGAAATAATATATTTTCTGAATATGCTAAACGCCCACTGATTAATTTAATTTGCTGAGTTCTTTCCTTATTTAGATATAAAAGGCGTAGAATTTCGGCAAAACAGGCCCTGAAAGTTACTTCTAAACAAGACCCTAAATTAGTGATAAATACGATGACCATGATAAGTACCCGTATTTAATGAAGGATAACGCGACTGATTTATCTAGTATTTGTGTTTTGTTAGATATTAAAAGCATGTGTTTTTGGAAGTTTGGTGAGTGATTCCTGTTTTTGGGTGGAAAGACGTGTGAGAATATCAAACTAAAGTTGCTTGATGGCAAGCAATCATTTATGATGGATTGAGGTGACTACGCGGATATGTTCCACAAAATTCATGATATCGTGTGAGAAACGGCCGGATTCAGAAAGATCGCTGAGATTTTAAATATTTTAATGCACGCATTCAACAAAACATCCTTCACAAAAAATTAGAAATAAGAAAGCTATCTATCGAGTAGTTTGGAGACTATGACGAGGAATAAATAAAAAATGTTTTAAAAAAATGTGTTTCCTTCCTTCAAAATAATAACTGGTTATGATAATTCAAACAATCGGGATCGGATAAAACCCCCGCTTTATATCACACCAATTCTAATCCTTTTTAATATAAAGGAGAATAATGTGAATTATGCATATAAATAAATGTTAACAAATCTCACGTCGGTCAAGTACAGATGACCAAAAACTTATAACAAAATTTCATTTATAGTTTCTACGAATCAATTATTCTGGCAAGTACGTAGATAAAATCGTAATAAGAAGTAGTAATACTTGTTTATTTTATTGATTAGCAGTTAGTTACAAACTTGCTGCTATTTGACATCTCAATATGATGTTTTGATCATATTGCTATTTGACATCTGATCATATTGAAATGTTAAACAGCAGCAAGGAATGAAGCAAAACAAGAAGTTTGTACTGATAGTTGCTAATCAATAAAATAAACAAGTAATACAATTTCTTATTACGATTTTATCTACGTACTTGCTATAATAATTGATTCAAAAAATTTAACCGCAGAAACTAAATTAAATTTTGTTATACTCATAAGTTTTTGGTTATATGTACTTGACCGACATGAGATTTGTTAATATTTATACGCATAATTCACATTATTCTGCTTTGTATTAGAAAGGATTAGAATTGGTGTGATATAAAGCGGGGGTTTTATCCGATCCCGATTATTTAATAATTTATCTATTTCGGGATTGTATTAGTATAATCAAAGAAAACTATTACTGTTATGTAATGAACATAAAGAGTTGAGTATGCGTAAGAGGTAGTCGTATTATTTTAGAACATATGTACAAACTTTATCCGGTATTTCCATAGTTCAAAAAACTAAAATAATAATAGTGGTTTTTCTGAATTTAAGCTATATATTGGTGAAAAAACCACAGATTTACTTTTGCAAATAATTTGGTTAAATTATTAATCAAGCTAGTACGTCATGAATAATTTTCCAGGTTTAAATGTTTCAGTATATAAAGAATTAAATAAAATTAGCACAAATTTAGATGAAACACAGAGAAAGGATTCCCCGATCACCGATTTTAAATAATTGAAAATCTTTCGGTCAAGAGAACGTTTATGTTAATAGCCGTGTTTTAATATTGGAGTACTATCCGGCGCCGAAAAGAAATTTGTACAGAAACTGTAGCTACTTATTCACTGGGGTCGCTATACCATAAAAATGGAAAACTAAATTCATCCTTAACACAAACATTTAACGACCTGAAATACACCAAATAATATTTATTTTGGCATGACATTACAAAAAAATAAATCATCTTGCTGCGTTTTAAATTTTTGTTGTAAGATTAACTTTCTAATGGTTTAAGGGTTGTACACAACAAGGGAAATTTACAATTTCCCTTTGAAATGGATAGTGCTCTCGATAGCGGCTGCCGATAAATAGGTAGAGCAAAATATTTAACGATTTTTAACTAAAAAGATGAATGGAAAATCTTAGTTTAGAATTAAATAAATTAATTATATACAAAAAAAGCGCGCTAAATATATGTTTTGACATCGAAAAAACACGGCTAATATCTTCAAATTAAACGAGTGTAAAAAATCAGCTTAACACTATGCAACAATCATGTACAAACTAGTAAATTGACTTCCAATTTTTCTTAGTTTTGTGAGTAGTCCGACGCAAGAAAAGTCGATCTCTTGAGAGTGTTTCAGGATACAACGTAACTTCGGAATAACTCATTAAGATTACAATTATATTTCTATAGATTTTTGTTAATTTTTGTTTTTGTTGTTGTGATTGCATTATTTTTATCGAATCAGTATACGCTAGCTTCGTGATAGAGATTCCTTAATTGAGGCAATAAAAAGCGCGTGGTCATCAATTCATGTTTAAGTAGTGAATAATTTACCAAGATGGACCCCGAACGTACTCCTCTGAGAAATTGTAAACTTAATAAAATTAAAAATTATTCAATGAAAACGATGTATCGTTCGTCGGCGGTGACATGAGGATGATAGGATAGTGGATACTGAACTGGACAATTTCCGGTTCGTCCATGGCGTGATGATATTTTGTGAAACTGTTTTAAATCACAGTCTAAAAAATCCAAAATCGAAACCATCGATCCGCTAAAATATTTGATAAAAGTTTAACACAATTAAACCTCTACAAATGTTTCAAAGATCCGCATAACGTAACCTAAACCATGTTTACAAGATTATTGGACTATTAGGAAGAAGATATTAGGTATACAAAATTTAGGAAAGAATCCAAATTGATTTCGATTTTTCAAGCGCGCTGTACTCGTACTTGTGAAGTAAGGTTCGCACCGGGAAAATTAGAAAATAATTTATTAGTAGGAAGAGGTTAATAGGTTCATTATTCATAAGATAATTTTTATTATGGCCACCGTAAGGAGAAACAAGGTGTTAATATTTCTGCAACAAAATTATGCAGACATCTATATTTGCTTTAAAAGTAGATTTCAGAAATTATCCATAACTTTTGTATTCTGAGGCAAGAGAAAAGTTTTAAAAAATTAAATTTGTTTGATTGTATATTCCCATAAGAAACTAGAATAGTGAATTGGACAATTATATGAAATTCATCGTTATACAATTTAGGATAATACTATTAATGTCTTTTACGGCGACAAAGGCCATTACAATCTAATCATGATATGTCCAAAATCTCTTCCTATATCACACTCATTTAATACTAAACAATCGAATTTTATGACAAACTATAAAAGTTATTTATAAAGCTATTATAATGCGATAACTCAGTCAAAATAAATTTAGATGTATCCATACTAGAAATATTGGAATAATCCATCTGGCTGCAATTGGAACAATGGAGCCTATAATACACTTTTATCGTTGGTCAATAATAAAAATAATATTTTATAATATTTTTGAAATTTATGTCAATTACTGCTAACGAATAGTGATAAGAAATACATTTCTAATTTTTATGTTTCAAATTTACATTTACATATTCTATAAACGAATCTCATTTCAAAACACATAAAATAGTTTTAATTACATTACGTCTATAATATTTCTTATGTAAAGTCAATAACTAATTAAACGTTTCATATCATTGTTAAAGAGGGTCTGGTGTGATAATGGTAATTAGATAAACCATCTGCTCTATTCTTCATTATAACGAACAAAAAATATTATTTTATAAACTTAAATACTTATTTTCATACATTTGTGATGTTTTACCAAAACCAAATTTTTAGTTTACACATGGGTGAGAATGTGTTAAGAAAATACAATAAAAAAACAACAACGGAGTATTGTCTCATTATAATAAATTCAGATATACCACAGACACCAACTGTAATAAAAACGAAACATAAAATGGGATGATAATTGGATCATGTTTATCATTGATAAAATTAATGGTTCCCCAGACTAAATCAAAAAAAATGTGGAAAAATTTAAAATTAATTATTGATGTGAGACATGAAAACCTATATGCTTCTTAAAAGCATAACGCAATAAAAAAGAACTTAAATCTTGATAAAAATTAAACTCAATTACTGTTTTTAAAAAGAAGATTAGTCTTTAATCGAATGTTATAGTTTATGTGGTTGACGATGGTTGAATGTCGATTTGACAAACGTTGATGGCCTTTTCTTTTTTAATTAATTATTTAAAATTTTAATGGAAATTTTATAGAGCTTTGAATTGATATTCTTGTCAATGTTGCTCTAAATATTGAACAATTTAAAATAGCTTCGAACAGTATAATCACAAATACCTCACACATTTACGGAACTACACGTACTACCCTTAGCAGAATATGCTGATGATAATGCAAGGAAATGCCAGACCTTAAAAGCGTTAGAATGAATGTATCACTCTTGAACTAAACTATGTTACTGAATAAAGTCTAATTTTCCAAAAAAAATGTTTTTTAGTAGTTAGCTTTGAGACTTATGACATAAACTTAGGACAGATAATAAAAATATAACCAGGACAGTCATTGGGTGCTTTCAGGTCACCCAAAAGTTTACAACATGTTGAGGAAAATCACGGCCAACGTTATGAATATTTTGAATCTTATCTAATCAAATTAGCTGTGATTTCACTAATCGTGATGCCCACAGCTGGGAGACCTGAAAGCGCCCATTGCGTAGACAGAAAAACTGTTTCCCTGTCTTAAATTTTTTAAATAGGAATATAATATTTTAAATATGAATGTTTATAATTACAGTGGTGATTTTATTTCAAATCATTTTTATTTTTATTTAAAATATTCAAATATAACGAATTTTTTCCTACATTCGGTGAGAGAAGAACAAACAATGAGTCGATCTGTTTATAACGTTTCTGGAGTTATCCTGTGCTTAGAAGTTATTACAAACTATTTGTTAGGTTAGTTAGAGTCAGTTCACTTCATTAGAAACATTTCGTTTAGGCTAATTTGAGTGGAATTAACCGGACCTGAGAAACCTGAGATGAAAGGCAATCATTACACCAGAAATTAACTTGGTAGTTCAGTAAATGCCCACGATTAAGTGAAATAAAAATAAAACTAAGAAATATTTGATAACATTTAGCAGTTTCATTACCCGTATTGTATAGTTTCAAGTCCTTTATTCAAATATAGTTGGTTGTTGACTAACCTAATATTAAGAAAATTTTCGAGACTTGCTCCTCAAAAAAGTTAAACCACAACTATTCATATATTATTTGGAAGATACAACACGAAACCTAAACTGAATTATACTCGTTTCTACAATGGAGAGTTAGTATTAATTTTCTTATACAAGTAGATTTTAGAAGTAAAATGCTCTTAGATTAGTTCTGTTTTCTAATTGGGATCATTTTAAACATTGTGAAAGTAAAAAAGTAAAATACGTGAAATTGTGGACAATTCAAGTAAAATATCGATTCAAATTAAACAGATTTAAATAAATTTCAGGCTTAACCAGCTCTAGACTAATATTCAAGTCATTGATAAAGATATTTTCGGATTTGAGATTTAGCTGCTGGAATTATAATGCACAAACATCGTCTAATCTGAAGAACTTTAAAAATATGTTCATTCCAACTATCACCATTTCCGGCAGAAATCGAAATACGAGAATAAACCGAAAAGTTAATTTTTAGGTTTTCATTGGAAATAATAACATGCACAAACCGAAATTCATTAAATTATTTAAATTTAAATTTATATACATTTTCTTATTATACGTGTTAATTACAGACTCAATGCATCATCAAGAAATAATTAAAAATATTATGTATATGAAAAATAATTAAAAAAACATGTTAACGATTTAATATCCCGCATATTTCATAAAACTGCTTGTACCTAATACTCCAGATACACACATTAACATTTTCCCTAGGGACGAATAATAATTGATTTGATCTTTATGATCTTAATGCAATGACATACAAAGCGTTTTAAAAATGTTAAAAAAATTAACACTAATCCAGTTTTTAAGGACTATTTCACATGTATACGGATCGAAAAACATTGAAAATATAATATATAATCAATCAATTATGGTGATCAATCAATACCACAAACCGAAATAATATCAAGTACGAGGGTATAATACAATACATCGTTTATATATTATTATACACATATACTTTGCCCCCGAATTATATCTTACATTTACAGTTTAAATTTAACCCTAAACTATCGGGTTTAATGTATATAAAATAAAATAAATACTTACATAATAAGCATATTCCAGCATCTAATCCGATTCCGGTTCGACGTGAAATTCTCATTTTATCAGATGACATTGCCATATCGGTGGTATTGCTGTTGATGTTTATCGATGAAGCTCTAGTTTGTTGCTGCGTGCTAGATACATTTGGACCACGATATTGTATCTCTGTTGCATCTGTGATCGTATGTCCAAGATTATAGTGCCCCTGAAAACAAATATATAAAACATTTAAATAAAACTTGTTAAAATAAAATTATACTTGCAGATAATCCGGTTGCTCTCCTTTTCAATATAATCTTTATACATACAAAATGTCAGACAACTGATAATGATTATATTCAAAATATTATGTACTCGTACAATTATTATATTTAAATAAAGGTCATAGATAAGAGTAAAAATAAAAAAAATTAATTGTTCTACTGTGAAATATATTTTAAATAAAAATATATTTTAAATAATAAAATCTATATAAAAAAGTACACGGCCTGAATGTATGTGTGACTGGGTAATTATAGCAACAGCCATGGTTATGTGTTAAATGTTTTTCACCACCCTTAAATTGACCCTCATTTATTATTTGCTTTAATTGGAAATATCAAAATATTATATGTGGTGTTATATGTACTATGCTAAATAACCATACTCCTTCTTATAGACGACGGATATAATACAGATTTTTAAATGTGAGAACAGAAACAGATGGACATTATATAATTTTGCAGTAGATTAAAGCCCATGTGAAAGTTTATCGCATTTTTGTAATCTAACCAGAAATTCGAAGTGTTCACTCCGTGAGAAGTACATTATGCTAAATATAACCCGTTTTATTAATCTCTTTACTTAGTGAGTGTGCTAAACAAAAAGAACACCGCATTAAAAATTAAATAGTTAGAATTTTGACACTTTATTCAGATCAGAAATGTTAACGCGCCTCGTTAAATTTAATTACGTGTTTATTATAGGTTATGGAATGTAGGTACGTCTACTGACTTAAAATTTATTACCGACATTCCCCAATGATCTAGGCCTACTATTTCTTATAATTTATTTTAAATCTTAAAACATATTTCATAACATAAAGCATACGTACGAGTATATCAAAATTATATTATATTATGATAAATATTATACATAAATTTGAATTACCTCAAGGTCACAAGTAGTGTAAATTTTATACGAAAAAAAATTGTCTAGCTATTTTTATTTTACAGTTCTTATATACTAGATGTCCCGCAAGTAGCCGATACGAAGGATATGGTTGGTTTCTTGAACAAAACGAAGATAACTTTAAATGTCATCACTTTGCACATTAATGCCCCTCTGTACCCTATAAACTTTTAAAGAAAATCCTGCCAACGCAAAATTTTGCGAACATTTTTTTTCATATCTTGGGAAGTAGTTCGAATTCGTTGAAAAACTGATAAAATTTTCTTTAAATAAGATTAAATGATTAGTAATAGTTATTCAAAATATAATAATAATTATAATTTGAATAACTATTCTTTTACTAATCATTTAGTCAAAACTATTACATTTCAAATTTTTGTTGATATATTTTTTCTTGCTGTACCACTAGCTCTTAACAAATGCCCAGCTCATCGTTTACAATAACCACTGCATAACAATCGGTTATAGAAATCTTTATGCGTAATTCAATAATAAATACAAGTACATAATTAACTATAAAATTAGAATTGATTATGTGTATTAGGTTTAAAACTAATGTTTTTAGTTGAAGTTTAATTGTAGAGGGATCTGGCTGAATATTTATTACAAAACTTTTTTAATTCATTTGACGGTTGATACTATTTTGATAATGATTCTATTTTGGTTATTTTCAAATCCATTCTGAGAAAATAAGATAATAAATCAGCCGCCTTGGCTGGATAAAACTTTGGCGTGCATATTTATATACATATTCGTTATCTCCAGCAAAGGGTTTTATTACATTAATGTCTTTGACGTATTATCTTTAAAAACAGAACATACATAAAATTAAATTATCAATTAATTGATAATTACAGTCTCGCTTATCATGTTGCAGTCAAATTCTAGATACACTTTGAATAACGTCAAATTAACAACGTACAAAAATCTTTAAAATGCAATATAACGGTTGATGAAGATTCACTACAGTATCCGATTAGGAATGTTACTATTATTGAAAGTATACATTCTAAATTTAACATAAAATTTATAATACTCGTAGCTAAGTGCGATAATGCAAATAGTTTTATTATAAAGAGTGATCGAATAGGAGGTACTTTTTCCAAATGGGATTCTCATTGGGATTCATGCGTCACAACTGTCATGTTCATATGACATTTATGTTCAGTATGTATTGACATTTCACCAAGAATAGACTTATGCGAAACCAACGTTTACAAATTGTGGTAATTTATTTCAAAACTCAGTGTTCAATGAAAAATTGTTTCCGTGCTCTTTGACCATTTTATGGTGTTCATATAATCGTCCGTCCAACTGAACGCAGTATTCGCGAAACAATCAATAAATTTCGAACCACTTTTTCATTATTGGAAATTCATCAACCGACTAGCGTGCGTACAAGTCGATCTTTTGAGAATATTGAAGACCGCAATCAGTCAATTCATCGCCGTTCTCAAGCTCTGGGTCTCTCGTATGACACATTGTGGCGTATTTTGAAGATAAATCTTGGTTTGAAGGCATACAAAATACAGCTTGTTCAAGAATTGAAGCCGGTTGACCTTCCTTTGCAACATCGATTTGGGTTATGGGCGTTGGAACAGGTCCAAATTGAAACGGTCCCGTGAATTGGCCTCCAAGATCTATAGTGATCTAACGTCGTTAGATTACTTTTTATGGGGGTATCTGAAATCACTTGTTTATATCGATAAACCACAATCGATTCCTGCATTAGAAGCGAACATAACACGCGTAATTAACGCAATATCGACCGAAATGCTCGAAAGAGTGCTCGAAAATTGGACCCATAGAATGGATCATCTAAGAGTCAGTCGCGGACAACATTTAAAAGAAATTATTTTCAAACATTAAATGTCACAAACCGAACTTACGTCACAAATACAGTTTTTGATTATTAAATTGATTTTAATGCGTTTTATTTCAAAAAAAAACTTCCGGAAGCTCTTATTGGATCACCGTTTATATAGCTTCGATGAAATGGTTACTATAATTAAAAAAATATTTAGACAAATTAAATATTTTTTGTTTACAAGTACAAGTAACTTTCGCCTAACTTTGGTGGACAATTTCTTAACTCACACTCCTAAAATTTCAATTAAAAATTCTTTTTTGCTATACATATACATTTTTAGTTACTTACACGCTCTTACAGAAAATGGTTGTAATTTCCTTTTAATAAGTTCATTAAAATCAAAAGTGTCAAACATGGATAATAGGCCCATCAAATAAAGTTAAATATCGAATAGTTTTAATGTAATAAAGTGAATCACGCCTTGTGACGATTGATTATCCAAAAAATGTTCGCATATAATTCCACTTAAATATAAAATAAATACATAATGTATTTTGTTTAATCAATGACTTCTAAACTAATATAAAATTGTAATTAGAACACAAGTTAGTACAGCGGGCGGATATGAAAGTGACATACTGTCAATAAAAGTTATACGAGTATATTGTATGTTTCAGCTCAAACGAAGAGTTGTACGAGTATGTAAAGTGCAAACCACCTTTGTCTCATAACATTTAGGATATTAAATTGGGTCGATAATTTGATTGAGCATTATAGTTGTAAAAAGCATACCTACCATGTTAGTCACAATCACTACTCATTTTGGAATAGTTGAGATAATTAAGTTAAAATAGGAATATTACTCGGCCCAACACTTAAATCAACTTGCTAACTTTAAAATGATTTTCAAACTTATAATTTTTTTATGAACATTCAGTATTTGTTACATGTCACTTCTTATCTGATAAGCATTATCAAATGAATTTTGACGTACTTTACGCCAAATTTTAATTAAGTTTGAAGGTTTCGCTATTCGAACAGTGCAAATTATTTTTTATTAAATATACCATTTTTCCGGGAGACAATCTCGAGGCTTGACCCACCATATAGTTTAAAATCCAAAAACTGAACTTTTACTTATAATATGTACATATTTTACTGCGCTACACAATCATACATTGAAATATAATATAGCTAACAATGTGTGTACAATTTATATTCAGATTTTACATCTGTACATCCGCAAATCTCATAAAAAATGCGATCATATTTCGCATGGAATAGAAGAAAAAAATTACATTGTTAAAAATAATATGTTTACTTACTCGTAAATATTCTACATTTAACCGCAGGTATTGCGGTAAATATACTAACGTTAGATACAAAAATATATTGAAATAACTTTGCCTTAGTACCAATTGCTAGCCGTTACTGCAATTTATTCCAAGGTCGATATGTGACAAGTACAATGTTTTAAAAGAATTTTACACCTATTGAGCATCGGCATTTTACCACGATTTAGTGTCAAATTTGACACCGCGTTAATTTTATTATTTCACGTATGACTTGTGTAGTTAATAATTAATTTAGGATTTCAACTACAGTAAAAATTTCATTAGTGCACTCGTTCTTGTTGTAATTTCGTTTATGAACTGACAATAAATATTCTCTAAATCAAAATAATTGTAAAAATGTTCTTCTAATAGACTGGTCAAAATTTTGTTATTGTTAATAAACCTAGCCGTAATTACATATTTGCTGTTGTATATACATAATATTAATTGTCTGTTCTAAAAAGTATCTTATATTTTTGGTTTTATAGTCCACTACAGTAAGAAGCAAACTCAAGGCTTAAATAATTAATTAAGAAATTTTTGGAAAGTTGAGAACATACGAGTAACTGTATACATTATTTGTTAAACTTTATTAACGACAAGTTGGTTAGATTTTTTGTATACAAAACTATTTAAAATACATTCTAATAATAATCACTTGCAAATATTTTAATAAAATTAATTAATCGTGGACACCCATTCATAAATATTCTGATAATCGAATGAAAAATTATTCATTCATTCATTATGATGATATAATACTTGCGTTGATATTATAAAATGGACCTTAACAACAATGTGATTGAATTGCTGTGTAATAACAATAATGAACCCGTATTAGGAAAGCGAAACATACAGAAAAAAATGGTGTGCGTTGAATTTCCTCTATGCTATAAACGAAGGGTTTTCTCCCAATTCACAATTTTAGAATCGCAAATTTTCTAATTGAGTATCTTTTCTTGGTAATAGTTAGGCTGAAATGATGCCTTTAGAATTTAAATTCAAGTTCATTAGGGCATCCAATCGTTAAAATCGGTTAAATCTCTGTCCTTCAAATACTATGATGAACTGAATTTGTGGTGAATTTTTCGTGTCTTTAACATTTGGTTAGGTGTCTAATTTAATTAGAAGTCCGAGTTGATTACTAGTGTATATTGTTGTTGTAAAGGCACGTAGCAGAGAGAGGCAATACCACAATAGAAGAAAACGAGAGCATCAGGACAATCTACTCTTATGCAAAAATTTACCCAATATTGAAGGAATGCAGAGCATATTATATTTTGGAAGAGAATGCTCATTACCACGTAAAAAGAAAATCTAGGACATATAATTATATGGTTAGGAAAAGGGATACTTATTCAATTAGTTGGCAGTAAAATTCTAACCAATTTACAAAGAAAGAATAAATCACTCATTTAAATGAGTAATTCAAATCATTCTTATAACGAATCAATGAAACCTTTAAATTAGCTATTTTGGCAAGCTTCTCTGTACATATGTACAAATATAGCCATTTTTATTAATTGCCAAAAAAATTAACTTATTTTTATAAATATACTGTAGTTTGTTCGAATATTTTGTCCAATATCTTTTGTCCAATAATTAAAAAGTACGTTATCTATATCAACTACATGGAGAGTATTTGCACCAAGAAATGATACACGCCATAACGAAACTACGAGATTAATTCTATTTCAACGAACATTAGAAAGAACAATCGAAAATTTATTCACTTATCAAAATATATAGAGTGCTTCCTACTAGCACAACTACAAAGTAATTTGGTACATTTCAAAGCTCTAAAATTAACAAACTGTGTTTTTTTATTAAGTTTATTGTTTCATTATTTGAATAACTTTGTTAGATAAGAACGTCGACGAATTGTAGTTTCTATATTTACCGTCGTCTTTATGCAATATTATATATTGGCAAAATAGAAAAATTATTATTTTCAAAATACCAATCAACATCGAAATAAATATGAAATCATATTTATAGTATGGTATATTTACTCTGCTGGTGAAAGAGCATAAAGTTCTGAATAAAATATACTACTATGAGTTACCGAAATTAATTTCCGTTAAGTTGTTATAATCCGTAAAAGATAAGAGAATCGTTTTCCTTGTTCAAAAATTTCTTGAAAACGAAAAGTGGTATTACACTGACCTCATTCAATTAAGAAATATTTGCAATTTTTAATAAATGTATTAATAGTTTTTTTAATACGTTGTAAAGGACAGAACAGAAAAACTCACCCGTACTACATCACAGAAAAACTCACCCGTACTACATACATAGTCAATACTTTTTATTAAATTTTTTTATAAATTGGAAATCGCTGTAGCCCGTGGGGCTATATAACATAGTTATAGACTTCCAGTTGTTCTACGAAACAAAGAATAGCCGTGCGATATGGATCCATTGAAGTTTTAATAAATAAACTTAGAATAATAATAACGTACAACATGCAACTGAACATGAATCGCTAACATAATTTAAGATCTGATAAATCGTAACATGGCCACAATAATTAACTGTCTCAGGATATTATTGAATTCAGCCCAAACCGCTTATGTAAATCAAATTAGAATTACCGGTAATACCAAAATCACACTGGAACAGGCTTAAATTAAAACCGGGTTGTAAGTCCCGGGTGATATAGGTATTTTAAATAAACTTATCTACTACAAAAACACAAAATTGAATTTTGAGTTATCTCAGCGTATTAATACATCTTAGTAATCGGACTCTAAATTCAGAATCCATTTTATTAATTGGTGTGGGAAAATATGACCGATTCAAATAAGGGTAAACATACATTCACAATATTAAAATTGTTCTTTTGTTTAACAGAAGTAGGCGTATTTTAGTAATCCTCGTAAATAGTTCACAAAAACTTTAATTTTTTGAGTTGAGAATATTTAACGTCCTAATTGTACGAGTAAAGAAGTTCAATCATATTTCTGGGGCTATAATTCAGGTCGCATTGAGTTCAAGAGGAAAAGATATGTTTTTAATTTTTTGGAATGAAATGGTTATGCAAACTTTAAAATTATCCGTCTCGAATTTGATACAGAGTCTACCTCAGTAAAATCTAGGTTTTACTAAATTTTTACTTAAGTAAAATCACAAAACAATTATCTTGCTTAGAGAAATGAAAAATTAACGCAGCACTTACTTCCAAATTTCGAGTCATGTATTCCGCTTACTCGTATCTTTATAAGTTTCATCGGCTTCTAAACTGCACCCAAAATGACTTAGCAAGACCGCAGCTTAAACACCAATCTTGTAATAAATTATAATTGACGATCGCTATTCAGCTGTTGGTGAGTTGCCTAAAAATCACCAATAATCTCGTAATATTATCGAAGTATAGGATCGTCAAAACAAAATTCAAGCAGCCCTACCTTGATTGCGTACTTTTAAAGGAGTGTAATAATAATTTCTAAAATAATCAGTGTCCACAAATAAAAGTACTAACATAACAAATTGTCATTTCACTTGTTTCAAATTAATCAATTTGTGTATATAATATAAATGTACTTAAATACAACAACAACGAAAAATTAAGTAGGTGTAAATGTATAATGCTCGAGCACTCAACATTTTATTCAATTAATTTAAAAATTGAATTCAATGTCTAGTAGTTGCTTTCTTATCAGTTTACTTCGTATCTCAAAGAATTTTTACTTTAAAGAAAAATGTGTAATCAAACATACCTTTATTGTAAATAGTATTAATAAAGTGTAGATTTCGTTTGTAAAATTTTAGTAGATTCTTATTTTAGCGTGCAATTTGTCACTAAAAAACGAGATATAATCGAATGAAAAATTTGGAAGCAAAAGCTTAATCGATACGCGCACAATGATTTTTTATTTCTAATTCAGTTTGATAAAAATGTAGAAATCACTTTTTGTTGATTTAAGTAAATCAATATTCACATTGATTATTTATTTTATTTTTTTTGTTTTTATTAGTATTTAATCGTATAGCAACATTTTCGAACGCTATAAAATTATAATTAAACTTTTTTTGTTTATGAAAACCACAAAAATAAAAAAAACGCAAAAAATGTCAAAGCTTACTACAATTAGATCAAACGATTTTATATTTTTTTTTTTAATTCTCACTTCAAAAATTCACAGAATTTAGAATAAAATTCGCACTAATTGCTTTAAGGAAATAATACAACGACAATCCAAACAGCACAAATATTTTGTATTATTCATCAACTCGACTTATTTTAATAATTTCACTTTAATTGAATTATTCTCTATGTTGCTAATTAAATATTTAAGTAATGATAAATTATTGTATTATAGTAGACACTTTATAATTGTATGTTATAAAGTTCATATAACAGCATTAACTAACTAAATTAACTTTATACTCGTATTTACTAGTCGTTACTAAATACTTAGCAAGCGCTACATCATAACCATGCCTCCGCCACAATAAAATAATGTGTACTGACTAACAGAATATGAATGAAAATTTATTTTTTAGATTCTACATTTTTTCTTTAATTAAATCGACTCACACTATAATACGCAATATAAAAATACATAGATATTTTTGGGATTTTACTTTACGTAAAGTATAAGTAAAATATTTAGTCACAAATCTCATAATGATGATGGTGGGTAAAAAAACCTTTGTGAGATGCATTACAAGAACTTGTGGTAAACGGAAAATACATTTTCTTCAATGCTGCTTCAATATCATTCTTTGAAATGCACGATTCTATATTATTATAATAAAGGTTTTCGTGGTTTAACATAATCGATATTTTATATTCCTCTTTCTCCTTTACATTTTTATTACGTTAC
Source organism: Nephrotoma guestfalica (assembly GCA_963691935.1). Lineage (NCBI taxonomy): Eukaryota > Metazoa > Arthropoda > Insecta > Diptera > Tipulidae > Nephrotoma > Nephrotoma guestfalica. Next base: position 176,656,876 of record OY829913.1, read on the forward strand.
GATTAACAATCACGACAGGTACCTATTTGATAATTTGCTAATGTTGCACGAACATCCTTATGTCCCCAATAAAATTGATTTTAATATACAAGTCACTGATTTAGCCATAACAAATGGAGTTTTATTATCTGTGGTAATAGATTATCGCGTCCCGTGAAAATATTGAAAGGAAAACTTATATTTATTGGCAATCTTTGCGTTGGGACCTAGTAGCATGCATGGAATGGAAATTTGAAATAAATAGGCAATAGTATCATTAAAATACATTCTGTTGCGTGTTTTTAATGTAGTGAAAAACTACTATTTCTCTAAAATAGAGAATTTCATTCTGAATGCAATCATGAATTTTTGAAAATTCGTTTTACTCTTAATGATTCAAAAAGTCAGTTTAATATTTTTCTAGCCCCAGGAAAAACAACAGAATGCTATTAAAATGGATTAACAAAATAGAATAAAAACTCTTACAATTGAAAGAGTAATAAACCATTTGTAATATTACTATTTTTTAACGAGAATAAATGATCGTAGTTTACAGATACAAATCAGGATGCCTTTTTCAATTATTACTATACATAAATATAACTAATAACACACATTATTAACAAATGCAAAATTGAAGAATATGTTTCTATTCCTACGACCAAATGCTTCACGTTATTTGCTTAAAAATCTAAAATTCATCATTATATCATAGAACAAACATAAGTAAATAATAACGAATTTTACTACCTAGAGCCAAAGTAGATGGGCTAGTAGATATCTAATTATAAAAATCTAATAATTATCATACAAAATTGTTTTTTAAAAGCCGAATTTCAATGAAAACTCAATATCAATATACATATTTCTCGTCGGTATATTTTATGTAAGAAAACTGTAATTATTACAAACTTTTTGATAGAAACATAATATTTTTACTAAAATTAAAGTCGTAGAAAAATATCGTATGTAACTCAGGAGAAAACGCCGATTATTATTATTGTTCAGTTACCACCTACCGGTAATTTCGTCACTCGAGCAATAATGTACTATTTTACTCCCAATCTGTACTTTTTCTAGTATGATTATCATTTGTTAATTTTCCTATAAAAACGATACTAAAAGCGATTGGATTTCCTTGTCAAAAACTCACAGTTCCAGATATATTGAAATAAGTGCAACAAATTAAAATTAGATAGTGGCTGGGCCTGGTAACAGGCTATAACGTGGTAAAAGTTACAAAGCTGCAATAATTTAAACTTACGGCTTGACGACGATATTTCACACTAAGGTTGTTAACTCACCTCTCTCGACTGTGACATTTGTTTGGAATTTTTACAGATGAATCAATGGAAATACTGAGTGATCCGTAAATACTGTCTGTGGTTTCATAAAGACTCAACCAAGTCACTAAAAAAGCAGCATAATGGTATTTTTCAGATGAAAGTAATTCATTTAACATGCAATTTCATAGATTAAAAAAAGACGACTTCGTTCGTCAAAGGTATTGGTTCTACAATTAAGCTTTGAAATGTCGTGCGACAGTCACTACTGAATAGCACACGAATCTTAGCTGGAAGGGCACATTAATTATGCATTCAAACAAAGCATGTGATTGCATCAGGAATCAAATTAAGGACGGCGACCCTTTCGTAGTATAATTGTAATATATAGACATATATCAGACCCCAGCCTTAACCACAGAAACATTTTGGCAATAAAAAATGACTGAGGAGGGAAGAGGGGGAGGGGAGTGAATTTGTTGTGGTCAACACCCCACTTTCTTTCTTTTCTACTATGAATGTATAGATAGATTCCGACTACACCACACTTGATTCCAAAAGTGAAAAATTAAACTTACCGGACTTTTAGTAAAACTGTCTTGTATAATTAAAAAAATTATCCCTTAATTCTTAATTTTCATAAAACTAACCTGGTTAATCGTTGTTGGTTTTAACCTCTAAATGTATTTAAATTTTTTTTTTATCGTTTTAGCGTTTACCCTAAAATTTCCAACATCATTGCAAACATTGAAAAAGAGCTTATTGAAGCTGTCACTTCGGGTACATAGATTTGCAGAAAATTTCGGAAGGATCTCCCAATTAATAGAAAAAAAATTAGCATGAAGTTTGATTCCGAATAGTCAGTCCACCTGGATTGTAGAGCTGTCGAATTTTGGTGAAATAAATTTTTTTAATCAAAACTCGCCATTTCCAGTGAAATTTAAAAAAATTATGTGAACTGATTTTGTTGAAATTTAATTTACAATGTTTTTGTTTTTAATTGTGAGTTTTTAATTTTCCGTAAATGCTGAAAAGCTTATAGGTATGAAATTTTATCCCGATCAGTCGGTCGGTCTGGACTGTACAGATGTCGAGTTTTATTAATAAATAGTTCATTTTCGTTCGAATTTTGGGGATCTGTTGGTCGGTATTATTGCAAGGTTGATCTAGAATCTTTTAGTTATTAAACATTTTTATTGTAAATGATAATCTTTTTGAATGTTTGCAAAGGACAAGAAGGCATGTATGAAGGCTGCCACTTTCGTTGGACCGATTTTAGCCAAAGCTCGTTGGGATCTCATACTTTATGAGAGACCTTATTAAGTATGAAGCTAGTAGAGAAGCTGCAGACATTTGGCCAGCACAGAAACCTTTTTCTTTTTACTTCAGCGATATAAAAATCTCGACGTCAAAATTGTTCATGATTACAAGTGAAATTTGTGCAGAAGTTTTATTTCATATTTGATAATAACTGGTGTAAATTAAAAGAATGCACTGATAAAATAAAAAATTGTGATATTTCTAGGGGATGAAATGTGTTTGTTTATATATTTCACGAAGGATATGTAGTTTTAATGTTTCGATAACATGTTTATGTACTCGTATATGTATGCATAATATATAAATTGAAACTTTTTTAGATTTATTTAAAATAAATTTTTGGTTATTCTGGGGGATATTATTTTTACATCGAGCTGAGGTTTCCAAGACGTTGGAGGTTTGGATTCAAACTAATGCAACATTGAATCCTTTAAATTAAAAAATTCGATCGTCTCATCAGACTGCAGTGATTAATTTGATTTAATTTCATTAGTTCGGGAAAGATTTAATTAGTAAATATTTATTTTATTTAAGAAGTCAAAAAGTATTAATTTGGAATTATATTTGTAAAAATCTCCAGATGCATGTCAAATAATAATTATTTTTTTCTTAGGCGCTCATTTGAATAAGCAGTTGTTGCAGACCAATACCATTTCTTGTGGATTAGAATTATGTTGACTTGTGCCGTACAATAGCTAGGTGTCTGCGACCGGGTTGTTACGTCCTTAAAAGAAAATAATAATACCCTTCCTATCCTTTCCTCTTGTTAAGTGTAAACAGGCTGGCTTTATGAATTGGGCCGGGGTTATCGGGCACACTTGTCCAGTACTTGGTCCTACAGCCCAATCAATCGTCATTTCCACTTAAATTTTGGAAAACTTATGTGGGGTGGGCTAATATTGTTTTAAAATTAATTTAAAATCTTTTAGTTCTTAATCCTTTTTCTTGTAAATGATATACTTTTCTGTATATATATTGTATATTTGTATATATATTTGCAAACCAAGAAAAAGCTCCTATGGATGCTACCGGTGGACCGATTTGAGTGTGAAGGTTCATCCCGATCAGTTAATTCGTCAGGGCTGTACACATGCAGACAGAGATTTTTCTATAATCCACTCTTTTGACTGTGGCGATATAACAAATCGTAAATCTGCAAAAATCTCGAGACCAAAATTTTTCATGATTATTATATTTTATTTTACTACTCGTACATAAAATAAAGTAAAAATTAGTAAATTTTAGAACTCGGTTATGTTGACCTCTAATTACCTGGCACAGTGGCAGATATTTTCAAAGAGCATACATTTTACGGAGCTGGAATAATTACCCAGCAGAGAAAATAAACACAATATGAGGCTCATTGCAAAAATTTAAAAAAAAAATTGAATGACGCCTTGCTCCCATTTTAATAAAAATAGGGAAAGCTGCTCAAGTTACTGTGACACAACTAAAGGCACAAAGATACTTTTATCTTAAATCGATGTTTATTTTCTATAACATGAAACTGTTTATGTTACTTAAAAATAATCATACCAAGAGAACCAACAAATCATAATTGTTTGTAGCCGACGGGAGAATAATATTTAGTATAATTTTTTACTAAATTCAAATACAAAAGCTCGATGTATAGTATAGTATCGCTAAAAACGAAATAAATTATAGTTTCATTTCAAGATTCTTATTGTGACAAACGTTATAAAGTATAATTGTAGCCTAGAACTGGAGCCCTGATAAAGAAAGCAATCTACAAACCTTGAGCAGTTTTCGCCAATCAAGAAATATGACAATAATAATATATTAACTTTGTGCTTATTCTATACTGATCCGTGAGAAGCTATAAATTTTGAATGGTCTTGGAAATCAAACAATATAACTGTAAACATAAAATACTGGTCCTTGAAAAGAATGAACCAGGTTCAGATTAAACTGGAATGGCCCAAACAATAGCGATGATAGTAGCAGGTTATTGCTATTTTCGTTCAAAGAGGTTATAATAAGCAAAAATTGCAAAGAATAAATATAACCTGAAGTTCAATGAAATCCTTTTTTTTAATTCCAACAAATCAACGTCTTTATATAGAAGATATGGAAGCACATACGATTTTATAAGTTGGAGTTCTATTTTAGAGTTGAAACATCTAGTAGCTGACCACACGTTCTCAATAATAACCCAACTCTGCGGTAAACAGCTTCAATATGGTACTACTAGCACATGGTTTTATCAAATTATGAACAAATTTATAGCCTTCAAAGCTAAACATAATATCAACCTGGTTACTTGCGGTGGTAGATGGTCCAATATGTTTTTGGTTTTCCAACTTTATTAATTTTATTGAGTGAGGAGTGAACTTATTGTCGCCGAGATAGATAGCCTGAGATCAGCGAAATATGTATATACGAGTACAACAATATTATTGTATCAAATGAAGTTGTCGTAATAAAGAATAATTGTAGACTCTTTTCGTAAACGATCAAAACGGGACGTGATCTAAAATAGGACGAATGTCCAAAATATAAGTACCTTTTTAAAATCTGGGCTAGAGCGAGGTAATAGTCATTCATATTATATAGTGTGAATTATATTTGTTGTTTTTTATAAGATGACGAATACATAATACATTCATATAGGGGTTGGTTGACGCGAACCCTAAAACGAATCAATATATAGTTAATATTTATCGAAAAGAAAACTTTTCCCGTTGCAAAAGAATTACAAACTCGAGAATTGTTTTCTACAGTAGGATTTTCCGAAAAATAATGATGACTCAGTCACCCCCTTTTTTATTTATATCAACACATTTAAATATTTCGCATTTTTTACTTACATATTTTATTTGGTTTAATAACATAAATTTTACATTTTATTATCGTAGCAGAATACGCATTTTATCAGTGAAATAAAATATAAAATCATTACCTTCTAATCGTATCATGGTCTTATTTCGGTGGATGTTGGTTGAAGGGAGGAGTGGTTTATATACCTACTTCTAAGCTTAAATGTTCTGTTTATCCTTATTGATTATAGTTTCTGTTTATTTAATAGTATAGTGGTAAATGTATTGTTGAATATAGAAACAAGTCACAACTTAGAATGTGCAGACGATTGAAAAGTAATAAGTGTCCCACACCCTTAAATTTAAAATACTTTATTTTGGACGAAAATAATATTAATTTAGTTTTTATTGTAGTGCTGAATTTGTGATTACATAATGTGGGTATCTGCGTATCTTAACTTCTATAACATCTAATTTTTCACTGTAGCATAAAGAGAATCCATGTTTATTATATATATTTATTCCGCTGCATACAGCTATAATTATGTAACAAGATATGAAACACAATCCTCTGAAATTATATTTAATTGAATACAAACTAAATATTTAAAAATAATAATTTATTATTTATATTAAATTTCTAACATTTGACACTCTAATTCGTCACAAACAATTCTGTGTTCAACCACATATCTTCCTTGTAATAAAAATTAATTATTTACTCGTATTGCCCTGTGAACGACCTTTTAAGTTATTCTTCGCTCTTTACGCTACATATATTTAAACATATTAAACTTTGCGGTACTAACTCTTATATCAGTTCACATAGTTCTCCAGAAACAGAAAAAGGCCCATTGAAATTATTTTACTCGTAACGTGAAATACAAATGCATCTTTGCTTTACAAACGTAACAAATAGGAAAATGGTAACACATGCATTTACATTATAATTGTAAGATTAAACGGTAAGATGAAAACGAGGGAAAACAAGCATTGAGAGGTTTATTGTTGTTAGATTAGAAGTAATATCGTAATCATAATAATATATACAATTGTTGTTAGGATTATTAAGGGGAATTTTAGAAACATTTGGTCCTCTTTATATATATTTCATTTTTATTTAAAAGGGTATTAAGAATTATTGTTGATGTAAAGACACACGTTCTAATAAACATTGTTATTGTATTTATTGTTTACTTTACAAAATATGTTTTATATAATTTAAATCAGATAAGAATTGTTTATTGATCTGTCTAGACTCTAGAGTTAAATATGTTACTTGCATAACCTCTCAAATTTATGCAAAGATGCCCGAGTTTCTAAGTATAAAAAACAATTTGTTTCCTTAAATTTCCAATAAAGTAACCGCGTTCCCAATTTCTCAAAACGGAATTTGAATAAAACTGAAGGGAGAAATAACTATAAGACTGCGTACATGACATCGGAAGTTAGTTAGGAAAAAATAACATGGTATAGCACAGAATATATTAAAACAACAACAAAGTTAAAAATATTTCAACTCGAGATTGGAACTAATAGGCTGGCCAAAAAGCATTTCACGAAATTTGTTTGGTTTTGAGTGCGTAAGCGAGTGTATTGCTTTTTATTTCCAATGTCATGTACACAGCATAAAGGGAGAATGATGCAAAATTTTTAACTACAATGTATTATGTAATATTTTTCTTATAAATACTTGTAATACAACTTCTATGTAAACAAAGTATTTTAATTGCGTTCATTTTATTTTCGTGTATGGGGTTAAAAAATGCTCTCGATTCCACGTACTAGATTTGAGAAACGTGAGGCAACAAAACTGAAACCGGCTATGATAAACAATGAAATTCCATTAGTTCAAAACTTTAATAAAAGAAGTGTGCCCGCCATCCGGGGACATGACTTTGTAAATATGGTTTTGTCACATTTCATGAAACGATTAAGTGCAGAATTTAATTTTAACAACTTCACGCTTTACGTTAGAATTCGGTTTAAATCGTACGAAAGATGGCATTACAATCATTCCTAAATTTAAAAGAATACCAATGTAAAAAAATTATCTAAAACCACTTATACTCATATACAAATATATATTTATAGCCACTTCTATCTCGAATATTTGATTTACTGTCAAATGTATTTATTTAACTGATTGCCATAAAATTTTTGCAAATAAAATTATACTAAACAAACTGGTAACAACGTTTGCTGGGAAGGTGTTGAAAATGCCAAGAATTTGTTAGTAAATAATGTCGTCAGTACACAGTCGTTTTTGTGTATTCTAGTTGATGCAACAACTTTTATTGTCTACCATAAAAATATGATAAAATATTTAATTATATTCTAATAACAAACATTTCAATCCTATCATTACATCCAACTATATAATACTTAATTAGCTAATTTATTTTATGTTATTTATAAAGTATTAAAGCAAATTGCTCTATTTATTAGAATTAAATTTAATTAAAATTATGATCTTTTATGCACTTCTAGAAAGCGCTACTATAGAATTGATAAAAAATCAGGTTCTCGAACAAATGGCGCCAAAATCAAAATTAGTTAAGGTTAAAATAATTTTATATTGCGCAAAAGAAAATAAATCGTTTGTATTATAATTTGATACGTGAAAGTATGTGCAAAATTGTTTTGCGAAACCACGATAAATATTGTGCGGGCGTTGAATTAAATAATGGAAAATTTTTTCCGTTAACAATCGGCCGTTAACAATCAATTCAATTTAATTTCTTAAAAACCCAAATTTGACTTGATCTGCTTGAAAACAAAAATTGGTGTAAGCTTGCATATAATTTCTTCTTCTGTTACCTTTCATTTACTATATACTATATATATCCATACACGCGCAAAAATTTATTAGGTTTTCATATCCTTTTAAATACAAACACTTTTCAAAAGAATTTAACGTCAAGTATACTTTCTATGCAGTGCTGGGTTGTTATAATTTCACCCTTTTCGATGCTTTATCACAGTTAACGTTTCTCACTGCTAGAATTAATAATTTGACTAGCTCGTTATTAATTAATTATTTTCTATTGTAATCTAATTAATTATTTTCTATTGATATCACAAACTACTACAAAATGTACTGAACTACATACCTTTCGCTAATTTTAGCAAAATATCACAATGTTCTATCAATCAGGCCAGCAGAAATAATCACATAAAATGTTTATTTTAACACATATACGGATTACATTAAACTCGTGATTGCTTAAATATTTAAATGTTTAACTGTATACATTTTAAATATTAATTACAAAGTAAAGGGTTTTCCAATAGGAATGATACAATTAAAAAAATTTTGAAAAACACATAAACTATTCAGTGAGACCAAATTTGTTTTTATTTGAAAGGTTACATTATACCATTATGTATGGAAATAAAATCATTTAACATTGTTCTGTATCTTTTTCCATTGACTGTTACTCCTCGACCATTTTCTTCAAAGAAATATGGACCAATCACTTCACCAGCATGAATTGCACACCACCCAGTGACTTTATCTGGATGTAATGGTGTCTGAACGGTTTCGTGTGGATATTTCCTGTGGATATTCATCACTCCAAATACTGCAATTCTGTTTGGTTACATAACCATTTAACCAAAAATGAGCTTCATCACTGAATAAAAATTTTCGATAAAAAAGTTCATCATTTTCAAGTTGTTCAAGAGCAAAATCAGAAAATAAATGATGTTTATGGTGGTCGAATGCCTTCAGTTCTTGAACTAGTTGAATTTTGTAAGGATGTAAACATAGATTTACTCTTACACTTGCTGCTATCAAATCAATATTCTCTTGTGTGCGTGCATTACTGGTACTCTTGTATCGTGTAAAGAAAATTTACTATCAAATTTGTCTACAATACGACGAATAGTGAGTCGAATAATAGAATAATATCGTCCATGAATTCTTCTTAAAATTTCTCTTAGTATTCACAAATGACCACTGATTTTTATAAAACAATTTAACAATTTCTAAACGTAGTTGAAGCGTGTCTCTTTCAATGATTAAATAGTGTAACTTATTGAACACAAATTGCCATAAGAATGTCAAAAATAATACGCAGTGTTGCCATTATAACCATTTAAAATTGTATCATTTAAAATTGTATCATTCCTATTGGAAAACCCGTTATATGAATAAATTTAAAATAAACAATAAATTTGCGCAATAATTTAATTTAATAAACAGTATAGCTTTTACTGTAGCACTATGCAGCTCACTGATGGTCATATTCTATGTCATGGAACAAATATTATTCAAATCAAATTTAATAACGAACTGTGTAGTGGCATAGAAGTTCTAAATGTGCGAAGTACAACATTAAGCTTTTTAATCAATATAATATTATAAAATTAGAATATGTAGCTGAAAATGTCGCCCGAAATATTAACCATAGTTTAGCACAAGATTTTGCGTTGGGAGGCTGTACTTTAAATATTTATAACTTGACAGGGGCTACATGTGCGAAATCATACAAGTAAAGCCATCTTCACTTTGATCAAGGAATCCAACTATATACAATTTGTATCAGTCAATTGTATCAGTTTTTTGTATCAGTCAATCAATTTGTATCTAGATCATCACACATGACAATGAAGTTGTCCGCAACATAGTTGCCAGCCTACTACTATATTAATTAATCATCCCTGAATTATGGTTTAATTATATCTACGAGTATTGTAACCGAATTTAAAATAAAATATTTCTAAATAACTTTGAAAAGATCTTCTTTCGTTACCACTAAAATTTTTAATATACTTTTTTAAGATCTGTGCACGGGTTGGATTGCTTAACTAAAAACATTATACATGTGTAAATTTTTATCATAATTTAAATTTGTTTTTAACGGAAAAACGACCGTGCTAAATTATAGCCACGTAAAATGACATAGCACGATTAGAGTAATTGAGCCGTGAATCATTCGTTTACGGTAGAATTATATCTAATAATTTATTATTTAATAATAAATTATTAGATATAATGTTTAAAACAGAGATTTTACCAACTTTATCAACAGAAACCTGCCTTTGATATGGGAAATATGATGAAGGTACTATTGCTTGAACTGAAGAGATTGAAAGCCAAAATTCAATCAATTTCTCACAGAGCGAGGCGATAAATTCGATTAACTCTGCACAAGACAAGGCGCCTAATTTGGCCAACAAGTTGCAAAATTAGTCGAACAACATGGACATTTGTGGAGCTACGTTAAGCAAAAAGAAACTCACAAGATTAGTGAGAAACTCACATTATTAATGAAATTTTTATATCGGATTATGAGGAAAATTTATAATTTTATGTATCTGATATTTTAAGTTAGCAAAATAAGTAGTTAGATACTTTTCAAAACATTCAATCATTTTTTGCTCTTACCTGGAACATAAGACGACCTACAATAATGTTTTATAAACTTTAATGGTTTTATGCGACACCACCCATAAATGTGCCAACTATGTTTACAACTGTTTTTTGCTATGGTAAATTGCATTATGGTAAATAAAAATAAATAAAGAGATCCTTCAGTACTTAGGTACATATGAATATAATACCATATAAAAACGTTTAAAACAGAATTCTCAATTAGTAGCATTAATCATTTAACCAATTAAATCAAAAAAAATATTTTTCAATACCAGTTCAAGGTTAATCTCACCATGTTTATACAAGTTCAAAAAGCACAGTGACACTTGCTAGAAAAATGTAATGTAATTTACGTTTGTAGTTTAATAAAATCATATTATTTCAAGCGAGGAAGTTAAAAATCTAGAAAAATCAAACTTGAACTTCTACAAATCATTTCTAGTTTTCTATGTATCATCCCGTAGTTTTTTTGATTATACACCTTTTTTCTACAAAATTGGTGTACCGCTTCTGAGAAATATCTTCGCTTCTTACGATATGAGTTTGTATTTTCAATGTCTACGTTCTGCTCCATGAGATGCAAACTTACAATATTTTTTAAACACCATCATTTAGGGGTAATAAATATAAATACACGACGAAACATTTGCAAATGAATACCCTACCCTATACAAACGCAAAAGAGAATTTAATCTCCCGCTCTCGTACGCGTCAAAACGTGATAAAGCAATGCATTACGTAGCAGTAGACAAAACACAATTATACATTCCAACATGTTCACCGCTTACATTCGAGTATGCGCGCGCATTCTACTCGTACAATGCTGACCTTCCATTTTATTGTATACACTAATATATGTACATATATGTTTCGCTATTATTTGTAGCTTTATTCCTATTAAAATGATCATCATGGCATCAATATTTGTTAACTACATAATTTAAAATTATTTGTTTGTGAATAATATTTAATTTGTATCCGGTGTATTGTAAACAACTACTTGTTGCCAAACACTTTAATTTGCATATTGAGAAAACCACACAAAATATTACTGTGTACGTAAAATTCAGTTTACCTGGTCATTCGATGAATTATTGTTGTAGGAAATCGTATAAATGGATTTATTCATTTTTATTGATTTTGGAATTTCTTCTTTCATTTACAATATAAAAATGTACTGATGTAATGATTACAAATATTAAGTACTATTTATTTGTAATGGGTACAACACTTTTCACTTATAATTTACTCCTACACAATTTTTTTTATTAACTATAACACTTTTTAAATCACAAATTAGTAATATTACTGAACATTAATATTTTATTAACTTGCACACAAAACAAAATCAAAAGGAATGTTTCAATCCGCTTTCTTTGAGATTTCACCTTAAACTATTAAACAGCTGAATGCTACAGCAAAACTCAAAATAAAGCATGAAAATAAAATAACTCGATACAACCTTTATACAATTTTCGCGGAATCATACATTTTGATGAGTAATATATTTGTAACGTACTCTTAGGTAAAGATGAAACTTTAATCAAAAATTAAACAACAATCACGGCTTGATTTTATCGCAAAAAAGTTCAAATAAAAAATAAGAGCACACGGTTTGCACAACATTCACGTTATTAGTCATCACGTATGTATTTACTCGCGAATTTCATAAAATCATTGTTTCTGTTTTATTTGAATAAATCTATGTTAACTTTACTTAATTGTGTTGATAATTATTACAAACTTTATTAAACCAGTTTGTTTTGTGAACTAAACAAAATATAATTTAAAAAACAATTGGTATACATACGTTCATAATATTATATAAACTACATCATATTAGTCAGTAAGAACTCAGAAGCATATATGTAGTCGTATAGTTAGTGAGAAGTGTATTGAGGTAACATTAAATGTTTTATTTGGTACATCTGTCACGCACGAGTCTATACTCGTATAGACAGCGGTAATCTTTACGATACGCATTAAAACTAAGGATTAGATCGCTCGAACTATTCCGATTCGCTAGTAATTTCATAAAGCTCTTTCAAATTTGATTTGCTATGGATCCATTTCTACTATAGGCGTTCCAATTTATTTGAATATTCATAGTTTTGTAATTTTGTTAATTCGTGTATGATTTCGGATCTGATTAATGCATGACTAGAACTACTGGATAAGAGTTACAGTATGCCAAAGCGAGAGGGTTATTTTTATTCAGTTCACCCACAAATATTAATCGAAGGAATAGTTGCTTCGCTTTGGTGAGGAAGTTGTTGTTGTTTCTTCTACCACTACTATTCCCACTCATATATTCGGATTTTAATGTTTTATTATCACCTAATCGTATTCACTTCAGTTAAATATTTAGCTACCAAATTAAGTGAATAGCTTAATTTTAAATATTCTAAAAAAGCTGCACATAATTGGTGAAAAAACAAGGAGCGAATTAAAATAAAATAAAGGGTGTGTTTTAGAGATTCACAATTTTAAATTAAAATAGAACAAAGAAAAACATTTTAAATATCCGTGAAACTGATTGAGCTTTATTGGATAGATAATTTCATGCCATTAAGGCTTGAATATGGTTTCGGTCATGTGGCCGCCGCGGCCGTACATTGCGTAATCTGGAGGTCCAATTTTCGATCAATCCTCGCAGCAATTGCGGCTGTATCTCGCTAATAACTCATCGAATGTTGTGTTCCAAGTGTTCCATCGTCTCTGGTTCATCGGCGTAGACAAGTGACTCAACATATAGATCACATGATCTCGGTGGCCAATTAACAAAACTATTACGTGAGATTAGTCTTTCATCAAATGTTTATTTGTGTGAATTAATTGTGTATCGCGCTGTGTGGCATGTGGCACCGTCCTGTCGGTACCACATGTCAGCAAAATGTATGCCAGCCAATTGGGATACAAAAAAGTTAGAAATCAAGTCTCTATATCGTTCACCGTTGACTGTAACATTCCGACCATCATCGCTTTTGAAGACATATGATTAGACCAATGATTCCGCCGGCCCCTAAAGCTCACCAATCAGTGATTTTCTCTGGATGTAATGTTGTTTCGGCAAAGGTTTGAGGATTATCTTCACTCCAAAACCAACAATTCTGTTTATAACGTATCCGTTCAACCAAAAGTGAGTTTCATTGGGATTCAGCCCATTGGTCGAATTGGCGGCGTGTGTGATGGTCGGATGGCTTTAATTCCTGCACAAGTTAAATTCTTAAGCACGTAAACCAAGATCCTTAGATAAAATCTTCCGTAAAGTGGATGGACAGATCTCCAGTTGCTGACGATGCCGAATTGATTGATTTGGGTCTTCCGCAATGCTACGCTGTACAGCATCTATCGCTTTTTCGGTACGCACTGTTTGACGTCTTACGTCTTTTATTCTGTCTTTATCATTTAAAGTATACGTGGTGCGAAAACGATCCATAGTTAACCGAATTACCGGCTCTGATGGACGATTATAACAACCGTGAAATGGACGTAATGTACGATGAGTTTGGCGAACAGAACCATTATTGTGATAAAAAATTTCAACAAGTTACAAGCGATGCTCTGGCGTGAGTCTATTCATTATGCAAAGGCAAACCAAACTAATGACAAACCAAATGCCAGCTGTCAAATCGGTTGTCAAACAAAACAGTGTTGCCAACTTAAACATGTGAACCTTTAAAAAAACATCCTTTATTAGTCGATGGTGGAACTGTAAAATGTTTTGTTTGTAAAATAATAATAATTCAAATGATTGATGCCTTTAATAACAAAACCACGACAATATAACCATGAACTGTATACTGTTAGCTGATCAAAAACAGTCTAATTACAAGGCATACAGGTATTACTTCATTACCCCTTTGTCCCGCTTATAACCAGAAAAAATATAAGGAGTAATAAAATATGTAAACTATAACTAAAAGTATTAGAGTGAATTATACTACAAACAGATACAGCTATTGTGGCCTAGTAGTGTTATCATTGCAACGTACACGGGCTCGATTCCAGTTAGAGGCCATCACTTTACTTTATAAGACGATCATTATTCTAAATATGCGCCGATCACTTCAACAAGTATTATTCCTGTAATACTTGATTTGGGAATTAGATTACTCAATACCATTCCAAATGGATGAGCATTTTGGAATAATGATCACAATAGCATACGCATGTATCGACAGATTCAATAAATGAAATAATCTCGACAATGGCACAGAAGTAACTTAACATTATTATTGAACCATAAGTTGAGCAGCATAAAATGAAACAGTGCTGCAACTGAATGAATGCCAAAACAGAACAACAATGCGCAAACTTCGAACAATTTCTCACGGAGTAAGGCGATAAATTCGATCAACTCCACACAGGACAAATTTGACCAACAAGCTGCAAAATTAAACGAACAAGGTGGACAATTTGCTGAGCTACGTTAAGACAAAACGCAAATTTCAATTAACAGGACTAGAAACTTGATTAGATTAAGTATGCACCAGATCTGCAAATGAAAGAGCTAAGAGGGGAAATCAAGTCCCCCGAAGTAAAAGTAAATAGCCAGTTCAACGAATTTGAGAAACAAATCAAGCAAAAGTTTGAAAACAAAATTAAGCAAGTGGAGACCCGCTTTGAAACACAGACCTCGCAAACTATTGCAAAATGGCCAGCTAAATAAAACGTTTCAATGAATTTTAAAACCTCGACGGGAATGCTCCAGCAGATGTGTTGAGTAGACTATCAGTTGACGTATTTGTAAACCAATATGAGGCAGCCAGAGCAAGCATAGCAACTGATTCAGTAAAATTGTTAATGTTTGATTCGGAAGACATTACATAGATAAAGGCACTAATACGAGATGGCGTGGAGTGTAGAGCCAGGCAAGGTTGCACACTACGAATTGATCGTTTTGCGCGGCAGACTGATTGCCGAGTAAGAAACCTAAAAACTGGTAAAAGGAGCAGAGAGCGGGAATATGTAAAACCACAGAAGGTTCAAAAATCGAAAAGATCAGAGGCAAATACTCAGTCAAACATCAAAAAACAAAAGTCTGCAAAAATAGTATGCACAGCAAGAGAACACGAGGGACGAATTGGCTTACAAAGATAAGGAATGACTCTTGGGGTAGCTCAACATAAGATTCCAGTACGGTTGTTGAGAGTGAGTCCGCCAGCGAAAGTGATCGCTGGAGAGGAAGCCACCGAGAAGGCTAGAACGGAGAGACGTGTGAGGTAGCACGCATTCTAGGTAAGAAGGAAGAGTTCTTGTATGTGACGAGCCAGAGACAGAATTGGGAGCAAGTTAATCCAGTGGCGGAGAGCGTTCAAAAATACAAGTTCAAATCTCAAAAGCCATAACGCCATTGCATTCCAATGACGTTATGGCTTTTGAGATCCAAATCTTTTGCCATCCAAGTCGTGCCTTCCAAGAAGATCAACGACGATGTGTATCAAAAACAACAAAATTTTGGAAGTACACGAAAAGTCATCAAATGCAATGACTAGAGTGATATGACATGGAGTGTGTATATATGTGTTCGAGTTGAACAGATTTTTTTTTCGGGGAGTAGTGTGACTAATTCTACCACATACTGTGGCCAGTCAGAGGCCATAAGCTTATTGGGCCAACTTACTGTTATTATTTTAAATATGCGATAGATTTTAATTCTAACCGGCGGCGATAGTAATCGTATATTCATATTGGAATTAAAATGGTGTTAATCATCAAGAAAAGAAAATTATTGATTAGGAATATACCCGAATGCTTTTTACCATTACATTTACAATTGATATACGCATACATCAACAAATACATAAATGGAATAATCTCGAACTGCGATCGACAAGTATAAATGCGCGAGCAAATTGCAATGCAAACACAGTTCTAATTTAATATTAACCATATAAGTTGAGCAGTATAATGTGGATAATGTGGGACCGTGGTAAACTACCACCTACTATAGTGTGAAATAAAAGTAAAATTTAATTTTATTTGCTAAACATAAATCACCTTCACTTAATCCAAATATAAGTAAAGCATCAGTTCTTTCTAGGAATAACTCACTTAACATTTCACCCTCACATTGTTTTATAGACAACAATGTTGACTCATCTGCTGGTCTCACAGTTAATAATTTACGGTTAGTTCTGAATTGGGAACTTACTCGGTATGATCATGAACGGACCCTGGTTATACGGAGCGGATAAACTTAGCTCATATTCCTTGGTACAGCTATTTCCATATTATGTATGCCTGGATTAATTAATATTTTGATTAGAATACATCCTTAATATACGGAGTTGTATGAATTTCTTTTAAATAGGTGAAACCATATTTGATAATTTGTCTATTGGCCTCTCTTGGTGTTTGATGTGGCTCATATATTCCGATGCTCTGGTTAACAGGTTGTAATGTCGTTGTGAGGCCTTCCACCTATGCTCTTTTATTCCTAAGTCATTCACGGTAAGTTTTATTTTGTGCATATGTTTTTGCCCCAAGAAAATGCTTACATTGTCAGTTACAATTTAACATTTTGAAAATTTGTTTCAAAGGCAATAAACTCTCCAGAATAATTCCATTGTTTGAACGTGTTTTGAAGTTATATTTGGTTTGATGGTAGGTTCTATTTTCCTCTTACATTTCGTGCTTTGTTTAATTTTAAATGAACTTAGTTTCGATGACATTAGATCAACAATTAAGGAAATAGTTTAATCTTGGCAGAGTTTGCATATATAGTCTAACCTCTCTAAAGTAACCACTCAAGTGACTGAATACAACGGTAAAGGTGGTCACTCCAACAAAACATTTAATTTTTTTAGAGGGATAAATACAAATCCTCAAACAGCCACTTGATGATGTACTGATCAATTATCTACAGTCAATAAAATCTTTCGATTTTGTTGTATCATATGCAGATTGACTATATTCAACTCTTCGTCAAAATGGTTTCTAATATTCTAAGTATTCCTTAGAATTATATCTGCCGATTACGAAAGATGGGTTAGATACCTATTGATTGATTGATTGATTGATTTTGAATGTACGACCAAGTTCTTAGGCTTGAGTTCCCGGATGACGCCGGGTCCACCGTACACCCTTTTTTACACATAACAAAACCGAAGGATTGGATAGGTTAGTTAAGTGGGACAGAATCGGCCCGGTTACAGACACCTAGGTATAGCCGATAGTTAGTAACACAAAGACAACACAATTCTAATCTACTAGATGAAGGATAAAGGCTTAATAGGTTAATGGATAACGATGGTATTGGTCTTCAACAATTGCTTCTTTAAAACGGCAACCTAAGAAAAAATATTATTATTTCACATGCATCTGGAATTTTCCTGAAATTTAATTCTATTAATACTTTTCGGCTTCCTAACCAAAATTGGTTGACTCGACCCGTTACAGACACCTATGTAAAGTCGTTAGTAATAAAATGACAACACAATTCTAAACTACACAATCAGCAATTACAATGAAGCATTAATTCACAAGCATCTGTAAATTTCCTGAAATTTAATTCAAAATTCATATTTTCCGGCTTCCTAAATAATTGAAACATTTATTAATTTAATCATTCTGCAACTCCGCAGAATCCATCCATTAAAATATCCTAAATAATTTAGAATTCGCAAAAATTTCGTATGTTTAGGAAAAAAAGGAAACAAATACTTTTATCACTACTTTTGCACTAGTTCTGGAACTTCTTCTACGTTTGCTGGGGATATATCACATACAATTAATCTCAGACATGACACATGCGACTCGTCTATGACTTGTCACCTCGTATTAGACTTGTCATAAACGATTCATCTCAGACTGGTAACAAACGTAAATTAGTAATTAGTGTGTCGTCAATGGCTTTCCTGCTGGAAGGTAATATTTAAGTAAAGGCAACTAGATAAAATTTGAAAAAATTATTCTAAATCTAATTTCTAGCTTTTCAGTTACATAGATATAACGAAGTTGCCGATAAACAATACTTTATGTTAAGATTGTTAAAATCCCAAATCCAATGCAAATAATATTTCTTTTTATAAAGCAAAAATATCGCTAATAAGCTGTGAGAAAATACTAGTAACCCATTGAGTGTCACAAAAAGGCAATTTTGCGGTAAATAATAGGATTCGTTACCAACTCCAACATAGTTGCAATTAATCTTGCAAAAATGATGGATTATGAAGGAAATACAATATAGAAAACAGCTAATCATAAATTACCTATACTATATTCTCAATGCACAGAAGAAATACGGAAACGGAAAATTCTATCACTAATCAAACCAAAATCAAAATATAACAATTTATTACACAAACGCTGAATAATAGGATGAAGGAACATCACCAAAATAGCTCTCTCCGAAAATCTCCGAAATCAAAGCGTGGAAGAAACCACCTCTACAAACAATCGTAGTAAAATGTACCAAGAGAATTATGCAATGTCCATCCAGGAGCTAAAATTACCTCGAAACGATCCCAACAGACGACATGAATCTTCCCACCATGAAACCACTACCATCCACCAAGCGACCTCCTGCCAACACCACCATTCAACAAAAACCACGCTTCACAAAGCCGTGACGAATCCATGACAGATCACAAACGAACCATGGCAACCCTACAGCCCAAAAACTTCAGCGTACGACCGATCATACCAAAACTCCCAAAATGATTCAGCCCCCGCCAGATCGACGGCAAACTCCAACAAAAACACCCGAAGCATTCAGCAAAGAAACCAATTTGGACATACAAATCCAACATTCAGGCAATGATTCAATACAAAATTGCAAATCCGCCCTCATACACTAACAAATGAGAACTACCTCAAGTCCTAAACAAAACAACTCAAAACAGTCAAAAATACCTTATAAATACAGGTAACGACAGAACACACATGAACACAACTCCCCGCAAGTTGAGAAACACAACGTTCAACGAACAACCACCACAAACCGCAGACACCGAGCCATTACTCAACATGAACGAAACCCATTCAAATCACTCCAAATATCAAAAAAGATTCACTGCAATACAGCTGCAGCACATCCTCGCCGCACATCCTGTGTAAACCAATCACACACATACACCACTCGTCAAAATCTAATCCAGTTTTCGCACCACAGAGAAAAAGTATAACCTCCTCCCAATCGCCAAAAATATACATTCCTTTATATGTACAATATTCATTTTGCGCGATCTCGACCTGCGACATCATCCACCCCTTGCCGATGACGCCAACCCAGGTCGACAAGGAGAGGTCAACGTCAGCCGCCTCTCCACAACGACGGCAAAAAATCTCACAAAGTTAATATGATACCGATATTGATAATAAATTATGGGGTTAAATGTAGGTCAATGGAATTATTAATTTCTGAAAAACCAGTTGTTTGGTAAATTATGTCTGAACTAGAACGGCTATTAAAGGGAACATTTTGGGATGAACTTGATATATTAATCGTGGATACACTGCCTGGAACTTATGATATACACTTTCCTTTAGTCCAAAATGTTCCGGTAACCGGCGTTGCGCTAGTCAGTACTCCACAAACAGCACCGTTATAGGTTACAAATAGAGATCCGAAAATGTATCGAACATTCGGCATCCCTGTAATCGGATTAGTCGAAAATATCAGTTACACGGCGTGTCCCAATTGTTTAACGGAAATAAATTTATTCACTAACACGATCGATAAATATTGTAATGAAATGGAGATAACAATTTTTGGAAATATGGAAAAATGTCATAAATAAACAACAACAAATATATGAGCACACAATTATTGTTCATATTTCAGTTTATTTTTTATTCATATTTTGGTACGACCAAGATTATTTGCTCAAAAGATGGAAATTTTTCAACTACACCTGGATTAAATTGTTGGATTAAAAATAATCCCGCTCGGTGAAGGCGCCTTTACTTGTAAGTAGTGTTTGCAACTACGAACATATGTGAGTGTTTGGCATTTACTTAATTTCCACCCATCCATCTACTTGGCCTTACATGAAATTTAATCTCCATCGACAGCACTTGAAAAAGATCTTTCACAACTAATTTTTTATTTAAAGAATATTTTTCTTAAAATTGTAAAATGTCGTTAAATGAAATACGCTGGATACATAAACCCATAATCTTTATTTCGAAGCGACATTCTGTTAATTACCAATTCAAGGAAAATGATTTTGATTTTTTTGTTCGTTTCAGTTAATTGATTTTTTAATTTAATTTTATCTAACTCAAAAATAATAAACATTACCCACTTCAAAGTTTTTGTTTTTTATTTATATTTACGTATAATATATTTTGTCTAAATTTTTAAATCACCCGAAAGATGGGTTAGATACCTATAACAACAAATTTAAGTTTTTCCCCAATCGCACTTATACTCGTATACAATATTGTTAATAATCAAATGATTCATAGGCCCTCTAATTTAGTAGGTCCTCTTTAAAAACATAACTCTTTCGCCCAGTTTTAAAAACGAGGCCACACTAACCCTCATTAAAAATGTTTCGAGTAATAAATTCATCGAAATTTAAAAAAAAATATGCTTAAAACGATCTACAGTGATCTAATGATGAATTAGAATACGGCATTGGAGGCACAGAACATCATAAGACAGAGCGTTTGTGGAAAATTTTAGTTGAGGAAAAACATCGCAACAATCGCATCTTATACTCAACTAAGGCAAAGTCTTAAGCCAACAAAATACGATACTCGATAATTTAAAATTCAGAGTTCTTAAAACATTAAGAGATACGGATGCTGTATCGCCCAATACTTATGGGAGCGAGAATACAGAGAGCTAGTTGGAAACAATAAACCATAACCAGGACCGACCGGTTTTCAGGCAACAGGCATTTAAAGAGGTAAAATCTCAGCAGGAGAAGGACTCTAGTCAACGAGTGGCCATTAATTATCATTCGAACTTCATAGATGTTTGGAGGCAAATAATATCGATAAATATACGAATCACATCCGAACAAGACCATGATAAATCGAGAGACAAGCAGAAAGCAGCAGCAACGACCTTAATACCTCAGCAAATTTTAAGGTACCAGTTGTAAACGTTACATGGAAACTTCAATTTAATGATGAGGATTACTAGCTTGTTTAACTTGTTAAACGGACGTGCCTTGACCTGGTACAGATCTAATTATTGCAGTTATCGTAATTATGATGAGTTAGTCAAGGCTATGAAACCAGAGTTTTAGCCCATGAATCACGATTTTTCCATTCGTGAAAAAATAAATTACGGACTTCAAGCAATGATCGAAAGATTCATTTGGTACTTTTATTACATATATGGAAATGATTTTTCAGTGCATCTATCCGATAGTACAACGAAACATTCCGCCGAAACCGAAAAATCAATAGTATACTGAACTTTAAGACGCCACGGACGGTCGACATACGGTGATTGATCGGTACACGATGGTACAGGTGACTTATCTAAGACTTTTCGACGGTAACTGAACCTATTACAACCTACTGAAAAAGGATGGACATAAACGATTCAATTGGGTGGCAGAGGCGTAGGAGGCTTTCACATTGCTGAATTCCAACTTATATCAGGTACGATTTGGTCAAATCCTGATTTCACACAGGAGCTTACCATACAGACGGATGTGTCTGAAGTATACACTTTAACAACACACCACTTCATAGTGAAGCACATGAAAAAGAAACTAGTCATAAAACTCAGCGGGTGGAGAATATTTTTAATAAACAACACTACTTATGGAAATGTATTTGAAATGTGTAATTCATTTTTATGGTTTTTATAAAATTTAAGCGAAAAAAATAAATATAATGAACAAAATATTAATTGATAATAATTTGTTCAAAGTGCTTACAATACACTCACTCCAGAGCAACGTTTGCAAATTGTTCAAATTTACTTTGAAAATGATGGTGCAGTTCGTGAAACTCAACGCGCGCTACGTCCATTTTATAGTCGACATAATCGTCCATCAAAGCACTTAAATCGATTAACTATAGATCGCTTTTGCACCATGTTTACTCTAAATGATAATACGCGTCGATACGCGAGGATTTTGCGTAAGGATCTTGGTTTACTTGCTTACAAGATTCAACTTGTGCAGGAAATAAAACCGATCATCGTCCGCATCGTAAATTCGATAAATGGGCCGAAGCCAATATTGACATCGATGCCATCTTCAGTGATGAAGCTCATTTTTGGTTCAATGGCCATGCCAGCAAGCAGAACTGTCGCATTTGGAATAAAGAAAATCCACGAGCCATTGTTCAAAAACCATGACATTCACAAAAAGCTACCGTTTGGTGTGCTTTCTAGACCGAATTAATTGATAATGCTGGTGAAAACGTTACAGTCAAAGGAAACCGGTATCCATGTCTCTATATGGATACTAAATTGTTTGTGCCTCAACAAGTCGGGGCCACATGGCATACATCGCGTGATACAATTAATTTACTGAAAGAAACATTTAATGAAGATTAAATCGAAAAATGGACCTTTCACCTGGCCTCCGCGTTCGTATAATTTAACACCGCTACACTATTTTCTTTGGGAGTATGTGAATTCATTTGTCTCGCTGATAAGCCAGAGACTATTGAACACTTGGAAGTGAAATACGACCAGAAAATTGGACCTTCAGATTACGCCATGTACGCGCCAGCCGCGGCGTCCACATGTCTAAAAACATATTCAAACATTAATGGCATAAAATTATCTTTCAAATAAAGTCACATTCGCTATTAAAATATTTTTCCGTGTTTTATTTAAATTCAAAATTCTCTACCTCGAAATGAAACACGCTGTATTAACAATGAACAGTTCCAAGTATCGTTCTAAAACACGAACACATATTTTTGTTTGAATCACTGTATTATGTTTGCTTAAATCACGTTACATCAACAACTGCTCTTACGCAACTTTTTTATTTCAAAATAGTTTTGCATGTGATTTAATTGTTGCAATACATTCATTTTTATGGTGTTAAAGCGTTTAGATATTTTAAATTAATTTAAAAAATTAATTTTAGTTATTTATATTAATTTATTATTTATTTTAGATTTATTTATTTATTTAGTTAGATTTTAGAAAATCACTCAGAATTGCAACCTATTTTATAGTCCATTTTAGGCAATGTACTAAAACTATTAGTTCAATCATATATTTTTTTATAGAGTTAAGTGTGTAGTTCAATCCACGTATTTATTTATTTATTAGATTTTATAGGAATTATTTTATTGTATTTGAGTTATTACATACCAATATATTTATTAATCACTTATTATGCATGTACTCTACCACACGTTATGCATCACACGAACTTTAAGTAATCATAAGCGAATATTCTATTTTACTTTCATGGTACATAAGCTTTGTATACACTTTAATTAATTGATTATAGAAAACTGATTTATACGCAATATACTCGTACCTTAGTCTTAATTTGATAAACTAACTAAATAAAAACGACACTTTTATTTTCAAAATTAGATGTTCCTTTGGCAAACTTTTAAGTGCTTTAACTTTTAGCACAACACACCAAAATCCATTGTAAAAATTCAATACTGCCTGACCCGTATCAGCACAAAATTCGTTTTTACCGTAACTCGAACACACCCGTTAACCAAAAATTGTGTGTGTGTGTGTGTGTGTGTGTGCGTGTTTTTTTATGGGCGGAGGACGGGAACCTTCGATAAGCTTCACGGGTGATTCCATATATCAAACTCGTGATAGTGTCGGATTCTTCCCGACCAAACCACCACCCCCGATAAACCATGCCGTTCGGCCCCGTGGAACTACCGCAGGCTCAGCTTTCGCTGCTCGGCTGGAATTAACTCCTCATTGAGTTTCGAGGCGTCTCAACTCTCTCATTATCCGTGAGACACTTCCGCTTACGGCGTTCCACCCATCTTGAGATGCCAGCATAAACTCCACTATATTTTCCGGCGTTCGTTGGACCCCACGTACACAGATACTCCTTCTCTCCTCAGCAAATCGTGGACACTCAAATAATACGTGCTCTACATTCTCCGTTACTCCGATGCATAAAGGGCAATCTGGTGACTCTTCGTGTTTGAATTTGAACAGATACGATCTAAAGCAACCATGACTGGTCAGAAACTGCGTCAGGTGACAATCCACTTCACCGTGTCGCCTGTTAAGCCACGCCTCGATGTAAGGGATCAGGCGATAGGTCCATCTACCATTCGTCGACTCACTCTATCTTCTCTGCCATACAGTGATCGTCTCAGCACGTGCTAATCGGTGGTTCTCCGCTTTTGTTCCTCGACCACGATGCAGGTAAGTGGTTTGGTGTACTATGGCAAGTAGATCTATTGGAGGTTTTCCCGCAAGAACACCAGCAGCATCTTCTGATACCGTCTGAAATGCGCACAATACTCTCAGAGCACTTAACTTCTGAACTGTTGCTACTCTTTGTCTATAAGGATTCTTCTCCAACGAGTTGACCCAAATTGGTGCCCCATACGTTATTATAGATGTAACGACGTTGGCGAGCAGAACTCTGCTGATCATCCGCGCCCCTCTTGTATTCGGCATTATTCGTGGTAGTGCCGAACTCTCCTTGCTCGCTCGCTGGTGGTAATGAGATGTGTCTTATATGACAATCTGGCATCGATCATTACTCCTTGGTACCTGATGGATGGTTGACCAACAATTTGTTGGGCTCCAATCTCTAAGGTTACGTTCTTCATAACTTTTCGGCTAGTAATAAGGACAGCTTCTGTTTTATGTTCTGCTAGTTGCAGCCCAGCAGATGTTAACCACTGTTGAATAAGTCTGACCGTCCTATTACAGATGTCCACAATCTTCCCTCTGTGCTTTGCGACAACTACAATCGCAATGTCGTCCGCAAATCCAATCACCTGTTCATCACTTGGTACGGGCAGTCAAAGTACACCATCATATACATCACATTCCAGAGTGTAGGACCTAACACTGATCCTTGAGGAACTCCACCAGTCACCTCGTAAGTTTTCTTTCCTTCCTCCGTATCATACATCAAGATCCTCTCACTAAAGTAGCTGGAAACTAGTCTCAGCAGGTACTTCGGTACGTTCATTCGCGTCAGTGCGTTAAATATGCAGCTCCAATTCGCCGTGTTGAATGCGTTTTTCACGTCCAATGTAACTATGGCACATTATTTTTTATTACCACGTAGCCATCGAGAACTGGATGTCGCCAGGTGTGACGTATCTACAACCTCTTTAATCGCATCCACTGTTGAGCGCGGATTTCGAAAGCCATACTGCTGATCTGCCAGGTTTCCTGCTCTAACTATAGCCTCTTGTAACCGGTCACATACAACTCTCTCTAGGGTTTTGCCTGCAGTATATAACAGACAGACTCGACGCCAGGACGACGGCTCACCTGGTGGTTTGTTTCCTTTTGGCAACAATACTAGTCTCTGTTCCTTCCATTTACTAGGGAACATCCTCTCAACTAAGCATGCAGTATATACTTCCGTGAATAAATTTGGGTATGCTTTAACCGCCGACCTCAATGCAATATTCGGAATACTATCCGGGCCAGGAGCTTTATTGTTACCCACTTTGCCACATGCCTTCATAACCTCCTCCTCAGTAACTGGTAGTATATCATCCTCCTCGTTGCCTAATGCTTCTAACACACAATCGGGTTGCTACGAGAACAGGTGACTCACTATGTCAGACAGCATTGCCGGGCATGTGGGAGCAGTGGCGTAATTGCTTCTGAGTTTTTTCATCACCAATCGGTAGGGTCTACCCCAGAGATTGCGGTTGACCTCCTCGCACAGTTCGCGAAATAAATTTCGCTTACTTGCTTTAATGGCATGCTTAAGCTCCGATCGAGCTTTACAGTATTGTTGTCGAAAGGGAGAGTTTTCGATGTGTCTAGCACGCTGGTATCGCCTTCTTGCGTTCAGGCACCTTTTACGCAATTCAGAAATCTCGTCGTTCCACCAGAAGATTGGTTTTCTACGATTACCCACCATCCTTCTTGGCATTGCTGCATCACAGGCTCATGTAACATGTCTCATAAGCGGGACGGCTTTGTTATTTGCGGTACCAGATAGGGTAAGATCCTCCATCGTGAGATGGAAAATGTTCTCATCGAACGCTGCGGACTTCCATCCTATTATCTTCCTGTGTCTAACTATAGTCCTTTGGGGTTTACTATCCGCCTGTCCATAAACAATAGCTTGATGATCACTATGCGTATATAGATCGCTCACTCTCCACGCTACTCCTCTATCGGCAAGACAATGGCTCACGAACGTTAGGTCAACTATCGAGGTTGCATTTCCTCTACAGAAAGTAGGTGTGTTTCCTGTATTCATTAATACGACCGGCAATGATGCGAAGGCTTCTAATAATGCGGTTCCTCTGCTACTGGTTTCTCCACTTCCGCACACTACAGTGCATGCATTAAAATCCCCGGTCATGAGCACCGGGTTGTGGCTCCGTGCATCATCCGTTAATTGATCAAGAAATGTTTTAAATTCTTCAATCGATGCACTATGAGGTGCGTAGCAACTATAAATATGAACGCCGTTCACTTTGGCTCTGACAAACCCAGGTACAGAACTCACACCAATTTCCTGTAGGGAGTAGGTATCACAAACAAATACAGTAGCTTGATTCGATCTATCTGAAGCCCAACACCGTCTATCAAGGTTCCTATATTGCTCACACACAATCACAATGTCCGCTTTCACTTCCTGTATGGATTGCTGCAGCAGGTCCTGGGCAGCCTCACAGTGGTTAAGATTGACTTGGATGATTTTAATTTCCAACGCTCTATTTGCAGCGCTTTCTGGTATACCGGACATCTACCACTACCAGCTACGTGTTTGCTACAGCCTTTGGCCGTTTCGTCGCATAGCATGCATTTTGAATCTTTTTGACACGTCTTAGCAAAGTGCCCTTCTTCACCACATCTCCTGCAGAGCTTTGATCTATCCACTTCGCTTCTACAGTTCCATGACCGATGCCCATAACCGTGGCATTTAAAGCATCTACTCAGCTCTATTTTTCCCGGATTCGGCAAAAAACCCAGCCGATTCTAACTTTACCCACTTCTAGCACTTTCCCAACCACAGTGTTAGGGGCGCCAACAACCGCTGTCTGCGTTCCTCGGTAGGCCTTCGTGAGTGACTTAACAATACAGACACCTTTCACCCCTTCAAACCGTGCTTCCAGAGCCTCTATCACCTCGTCAGGCGTGGTAACCTCGTCCATGTCTTTGATCACCAGTCAGTAACGCCTCCTGGGTTAAAGCTTTAACCGCCGCATTGCCCCCGATCGCTTTCACTAATTGCTCCCGAAATATTGCGGTCTTCGGCTGGTCTCCTGTAGTTTGTAGCTCCAACAATAGGTCTCCACTATAAGTTTCACGTATGTTTGATACCCTTTCACCCAGAGTATTTAGCGTCGGGTCCACCTTAACTTTCCGCAGCAGATCGGCAAATGAGATTTCGTTACTCTTCTTTATTAGCAGCGCATCCGGACAAGCCCTTGTCCTTCGCGGACGTGATCGTCTTTTTGGCGTTCTTTTCCCATTCACTTTCTGACATTCTTGTTTTGAGCCAACTGTCGCATCCTCCAATTGATTTGAGCTCGTAGTGTTTATATCTCCATTATCCGACATAGATGCTGTGGTCTTTTGCTTCTTGTTTCCGTCCTCCTCATTAATAAAAGTCTCCGACATTCCAAGTGCTTGCGGAGGACCTTGCGTAGCAACCTTAGTATTCCTTCTCTTACTTTGCCTTTTTTCGTCACTCTTAGGTGGCGTGGACAACTTCCACTTACTGGGCTCCCCAAGTGGTATATCTTCGTTAGTCGCCGCCTTCAGCTCCTCTTTTCTGCTCACAGTCTACGAGACGACCTAAATTCTCCTTCCCGTCATTATTGATCGGTAAAGTTTGGCACTGCTTTTCCGAAGCACTCCTCTTACCTATAGCTGAGCCATAAAGCGTGCTAATGGTGCATATCATCCTTTTAATCTCGCTATGAACATTATTTCGAGGTCTTACGAACTCCACCAGTTCCTCAATTTTTCCCCAAGCCTGGCTAGCCTTATTTCTTGGGTTTCCTCCTTGTAACTCCCCAAAGAAGGCGATGAAAAACATCTCTCCAATGGACTGGTCATCGCTCCCTTTTTAGGGGACCTCTGCATTAACGCACTCTTACCAAACGGGCTACCAGGGGTTCTATTCCCATGCACGAATGTAGTGCTTCCTCTCTCTTCGCTTGTCGAAATATTTGTTACATCGGCCAAGGTCGCCACCGTTGTAACATTGCAGTCGCTGAATCTCGACTGTTGGGAGCCTGCTTGGTCACTCCCTTCAGCCGGTACTGGGTTTCCTATTCCCTGCACCGTAACCAAACTCTCATTAACTGAACTCATAGTGTATTCTTTTTCGGGGTGCCGCCCCTAGCATTTTATACTTTCTGCCAAGTATGTACACAGCCGCCCCTCCTGGGGTACCGTCGCTGAGCTGAAAGCCGCTCAATGTGAGACAGACGCTCCAGAATTTAAGTCACATAACTCTTAAGCGCATCATTTTCAAGTGAGCTATGTGACCCCTCTTTGACTTCTGCCTCGGCCTAGTTTCCTAGAACCGAGTTACCAACGACACGAGCGTGGACATAGTCAAGCGGAGTAGGGATGGAGAGACTATAACCAGATATAATCGCATCATATCCCATTGGTCGGTGTGTGTGTGTGTGTATGTATGTGTATGTGTATGTGTGTGTCTGTGTGAGCATGTGTGTGTGCTTGCGGGCGTGCCTGCGTGCGTGCGTGCGTGCTTGCGTGTGTGTGTGTGTGTGTGTGTGTGTGTGTGTGTGTGTGTGTGTGTGTGTGTGTGTGTGTGTGTGTGTGTGTGTGTGTGTGTGTGTGTGGTGTGTGTGTGTGTGTGTGTGTGTGTGTGTATTTAATTCCGGTAAGTAAGAATTTCGGTAAATTAAAATCAGAACCGATAAAATTGTAAAATATAATCAGGGCTTGCAAAACACTCAGGAGCGACAAAAGCTGGCGTTACATTATGCTCTCATTCTTATTAATAATGTATGTACATATAGATATGGATTATTCTTCCCATTTCATTTTAAAAAAAATTAATCGCTGAATAAATGGAAAAAAATGCTCGTAGGGGTCTTGCAAGTACAAAGTTATTACTATTTCAAATTTTGAAAGACTGTTTCTTCAAAGTTATTCTTCAAAGTTATTACTGTTTCTCAAGAGACTACAGCCAATTATAGAGAGCAGAAATCTTATACCAGCACATAAATTTGGGTTCCGAGAAAGGCACTCAACGATAGAACAGGTGCATAAGATCACGGATACAATTGAGGAGGCGCTGGAAAAAATTTATGTTCAGCAATATTCTTAGACGTAGCCCAAGCATTTGATAAGGCTTGGATCCGAGGTATGGAATTTAAACTCCAACGGCATTTGCCAAAACAATATTTTGAATTGCTATAAAGTCTTCAACGACCGTTACTTCTTGGTGAGAGAGGAAGAGAATACTCAAAAGTAAAGAAAATATTGGCAGTGGTTCCACAAGACGATTTTGAAAATGATTACAACTACAGTATTACAATATTCCATTCATCTTTAAACCAATAGAATTATTTACGAGTCTGCGGAATTATCGAAATAAATAATTATTTATTAACTGAATAATCGGATACCGGGATCTTCAACTATGTCATTAATGTTAAGTACTATTTTTTTCTAAAGTGATATTATTACATTATATAACTAAACTTAAACGATGAGAAAATTCTTACAGACGATAGGTGGGTAGGTAGGATGTGTCAATGGTAATTATATATGAGCATTAAATAGGTAAACTTTGTCAATTATGTCAATTCAGCTCTTTAAAATAATATGTTTAGCAATGCGGTTTAGCAAGGTTGCTTACTGCCTGACAAACCCCACGACCAATTGCGAGCTTTAGTTAGCCAAGAAAACCGAGTCAGTCACAGTAAACAACATGTTTAGATTAGTTTTCCAGTTTACAGGGAGTGGGTTTTATGATGGTTTAATTTTATTTTTAAGAATATCCCAACCCTCCACCCAACCTGTAACAAACTGACAGATGTTGTAATGTCATGTAAAAAAAAATCCTACGGCATCCGCAAAATCCGCAAAAAATGTGTAATGCGACCATGTTTCATAATAGGGCCCAGAAATAATATATGAATATGTGAACTAAAAAAAAATCCTACGGCGGATCGCATCCGCAAAATCGCAAAAAATGCGTAATGCGACCATGTTTCATAATAGGGCCCCAGAAATAATATCTCTCCGTTGGAAGAAAACAACCCGTATTTTGAAAAATAAAATAAGATAGCGGGTATTTACGACATCATAATCTATGAAATGCAGAGTTGGCTGAAGCAAGGGCCACGAGGCACACCGATACTATAACATAAATGTTTTATTATTTATTTTATTTATGTTAATTTTAAATTAAATTTTTTATTAATTATCCGCCTTGTGTAATGGCGGATTGGTGTGTGGCGTCGTGGTGTGCGGCGTCGTGGTGTGCGGCGGTGCTTACGAGTGGCGTCTTGCTCGTGCGGTTAATGGTTGGAGACGAAGTGATTAAACAAGAGATTGATTTTTACCAAATAAATTAGTTCGTTTTCTTTGGTTTCGTATTCGTCGTGTTGCTTTTGTTTTCGTTTTGTAATGCTCGTCGCGTTGTTTCAGTCTTGCGTGTATATGTACTTCTGTTGATGCATTTAATATGTTTGCACCTACAGAGTGATGAATGATGAGTTAGAGATGAGTTTGCGAGATGTTATGTTTGCAATGTACAGATTAGAATATTAGTGTTCAATATTCTAACCGCTACAATACCAACAACATGGATGATATTCTCCAAAATTCCAAATTGCCATTTAAGAATCTGAATAACAGCAGCTACGGGAACACATGACTCTTCGAAAACTAATAACAACGAGAATACCAACAAAAGAGAGTTCGATCAGATGATAAAATTACAAAATCTGAAAGTGATAGCTCTTTATAAAGAAAAAATGCACCGAAAGACCCAATGATATAAAAAGTTTGAAAACAAGCGTTACAGATGTTGCTGAAACGAATGATGGAACAAATCAAGGATCTGGATGAGAGGATAAATGTGGAGGTCTCAGAAGAACATGAAGAGATTAAAATATTCCTCTAAAATCAAAATCGAACATGAAGACATTGTCAGGAAGATCACCACGGAGATTGACCGCCATCGTACAAATAACAGCAAGTTTAGTATACGCCTACCAAAAATAGAGACTTCCATTTTCTTCGGTGAATTCATGAAATGGAAAAGGTTTGCAGATATATTCGAAAAAGTAGTTCAAAAACTAAACTTTAGTCTGTTACTGTCTTACGCCCCACCTAAGGGTGAGGGGTAAGCGAGCAACAGTCCATTAAAATATCGAAAAGCTATATCAAGTACTAGCACTGATAGAACATTGGTTGTCCGCTAGAAATTTTTATGTTGCTACAATTTTTAATTGGGCATTCCTTTTGGCATATGCATAAGCATTTGTATCTCAATAAATTGAACTATTTGCATCTGTTTTGTTAGTTTGGTCTTATTAAATTTTACAGATAGTAATCCATAATAAGTTTTAGTAACCAAATAGCTTTACCAAATAGTAACCTAGCTTATCAAATAAAATATATTACATCATTATTGGCATTGCTATAATGATATTGTACTCTACTTCCGATTTCTCAATAAATTAAGTACTGATTTTAGCCAGTTTAGATTTCCATTTTAAAATGCAGGGCAGCGGCTATATCTATATTTTCGTTATACACCCATGGCTTATTGGGAATCTCTTGAATCGGTAAGTTTGTATTATTTGACAGGGCAAGAGTAAATGCTTGCTATTAACATAAATTATTATGATTCACATATAATTATGTACGAACCATTTGTTGCGTTTATTTCATAGCAAAAGGGTAATGCAATATGCAATAAGTAGCGTGTTAATATTAGTGCTACATTTGTTTCAACCGCAAGCTCGAGTAAGCACATTTTGAATGGTTAGCTGGTTTATTTTATTTTTATTTATTAAAATCGAATAAGGAGCTTAGTTCTATTTATTAAATTATTTAATTTCTATAAGGAATACTTCTGGTGTGAATGCTTTAGTGTAGTAATCTTCCTGTGAATTGACTTTTAATTTTTTATTAGAAGGAAATATACAGGGTGTCCGCCGGGAAGGTATACTACTTTGTTTTGCTGCCATTTAGGCGAATATTAGTATTGACAGTTCATACTTGACAGTCGTGAAGTAGACACGTGGCAAATTTATTATGGAAAAATATTCGATAAACCATCGTGTTTTAATCGTTAAAACATTTTATCAAAATCAATCATCGATTACTGTGACGATGAGAAAGTTACGTGAAATTTTTGGGAGACACAACGTGCCAACGAAACGCACTATTTATCGTGTAGTGAATGATTTCGAAGAAAGAGGGTCTGTAAGTGATAGGCCCAAGCATGGGCCACAACGTACTGCAAGATCGGCTGAAAACATTACTGCTGTTCAAGAAAGTGTTCAAACCAATCCATCAACCTCAATTCGACGCCGTGCTCAGGAGCTTGGTCTTCAAAGAACAAGTTTGGCCACAATTTTGCACAAGGATTTGCATTTGTTTCCATTTAAGATTCAGTTGACACAAGAGCTTCTTCCATAAGACCATTTACGCTGCCGTACATATGCCAATAGGATGTTACAGCTCGCCCATGACAACCCCGATTTTCATGAAAAAATCATAATAAGTGACGAGGCACATTTTCATTTAAATGGATATGTGAATAAACAGAATAGTCGGTTCTGGGCAATGGAAAACCCTCCCATTAAAAGTGACAGTCTGGTGTGCAATTTGATCAGGAGGAATCATTGGACCTTACTTCTTTGAAAATGAAAACGGCGTAACGGTAACTGTGAATGGGGAGCGATATCGTGATATGATTGACAACTTTTTAACGCCACAACTGCATACTTTGGGCTTGATTAACATGTGGTATCAACAAGACGGTGCCACATCGC
The DNA here is from genome assembly GCA_963691935.1 of Nephrotoma guestfalica. Lineage (NCBI taxonomy): Eukaryota > Metazoa > Arthropoda > Insecta > Diptera > Tipulidae > Nephrotoma > Nephrotoma guestfalica. The sequence goes on from OY829913.1 coordinate 176,690,688, forward strand.
ATACAGCCAGGATTACAATGGAATTTTTTTTTTTTTATCTTTATTTGACACTAGCCCCAAGATTTGGTGCCATTTGGTCCAATTTTTACAATTTTTTTCAAATTAACAATTTTTCAAATTTTAAATTAATTTTTATTTATTCTTTTATTCACCTTTCACACATCGATCCCCTTTCATACTTCTATTTGATTCATTCTTATAAAATTATACACATTCTTATATACGTTCATTCCCATTCGTAATATCTCAGTCAAGTTCCTTGCTCTCAAGAGAACATCGAACATTTGTCTGTTCTGATTGAATGCAGTACATTTCAGAATCAAATGTTCGATGTCCTCCACAACCAAACAACTTTCACATAATTCATTCTCAATCAAATTGCGTTTCTTCAAATATTCTTTCCAATTACCATGATTCAATCTTACGCGCTCCATCGTTCGTATCATTCTAGTATCTCCTTTGAGCACCTTAAAGAAAGGTTGGCTCAAAGGAGAACTAACCAACTCAAAGTACTTCTTGCCTTTCACCTGACATTTTTCAACAAACTCTCTCTCCCATTTTCTCCACAGATTCACCTGAAATATGCGAAGTACATCTCTTGCATCCATAAATTCATATTCATTTATATCCTCAACCAAACAACCCCGTTTTGCAAGCATATCGGCTCTTTCATTACCTTCAATTTGTAGGTGTGACGGTATCCATTGAAGAATGACCTCACTCCCACAAGATTGAAGGTACTCATACAAAATTTCCACATACACATTACCATGAGTTCCCCCACCCTTACTAATTAATTCTAACCCACTCTGTGAGTCGGAAAATAACACTACTCTCCTCCTCCCTTGTGTCATTGCCAACTTGATACCTTCCATAATTCCAATCAACTCCGCATTCATTATACAGATACTGTCATTCACTCTTATCATTTTCTCTTTTCTCATTGACGGAATAAAAATGCCTACACCTACTCGATCACCACTCACACTAGCATCTGTATAAACTTCCACATGTGCAAAATAATTTGTTCGCATTTTTAAAAACTCACTCTTAACCGATAACTCATTCATCATCGCTTTTGTTGTATCACCAACGGGCCGAATCTTGGAGAATACATTCATATTCTCATTCATATTCTCCAACATCACCCTTGACCTTTGTGTTCTTTGGTAATCCGCCCCTCTTTGCAACCTCTCTTTCATTTCATTCACCAATTTATTGTCCTTAGTCAACATCCGCACAGTCTCGCGCACAGTGATCCACTCCCTCTTATAGTTGAGAGGTGAGTCACCCAATTCAGACCACAGAGTGTGTATTGGGGTTTTATTAATCGCCCCCAATACCACTCTGGCACAAGCATTCTCGACAGTCATCAACTTTTTAAACCCGACTTTGGACCCATCACCATAAACACTCATTCCATACGCAATTTTGGATGACACTAGCGCCTTTCTCAACATATCCGTCATACTAGGTTGGGCTCCCCATTTCGGTTTGCTCACCCTTTTAATCACATTCAATCTGTTCTTGCAATTATCGGCTAATTTATCCATATGCACTCTAAACTTCAATCGCTTATCAATCCAGATTCCCAAATACCTAGTCAAATTTACACACTCTATTCTCTCATTATATACTTGCACATCTACCATACGATTTGTTCGAAAAGTCATACTACAACATTTTCTCGAATTTACACACAAATTCAATTCGGGCAAACATTCTGTTACCTGATTCACACATTCTTGAGCATGATTCAAGGCCTCCTCGATGGTCCTCCCCTTGCCCATCAGGACAAAGTCATCTGCAAATTGCAATATGGCTTTGTCCGGGGAGTTAAACCTATGTACCGCGCTCGTGTATAGGTTGAAGAGAGTCGGTGAGATTTTACTGCCTTGGGGGAGGCCTATATCCACCGCTCCCTCCAACCTATACCCTCTACTACACAACACTAACTTTCTGTCATTCATGAACTCATACACCCATTTGCAAATTTTCCAAGGAATCCCCAGCTCCATAAGAACCTGAAAAAGCTTCCCCGGAACCACGTAATCATATGCCCTTTCTATATCCAAAAATACCGCCACAACATACTTCTTTTCCTTTCTTACTTCCCATACAAACTTTTCTACACATTCATTAGCTGAGTGGTTACGACGGAACCCAAAGGTGGTTTCCGGCAACAAATTACCCTCAATCACAAATTTATCCAAACGACCTTTCATCATACCATTCACAATTTTGACAAATACATTCAACATACATATTCCCCTGTAATTTGTTGCCAGATTATGGTCCCGATCTCTTTTTGGAATAGGTACCACCCTGCTTTCCTTCCATTTTTCCGGTATTTGAATACTCATCCATACTTGATTGAGAATTCGAAGCAAAGCCACCTTGACTTCGAAATCCAATCTCTCAATTATTTTATAGCTCACTCTGTTAGTTCCGGGGGTAGTAGATTTGGATGTTTCTAAAACCCCACGGAACTCTTCCCATTCAAACTCCTTACACATGTCACTTATAAATTCTCTTTCATTATCAGGTAACAAAACTTCATTCCTATCGCTCAAATTGTTTCTAACATCCATCATCATTTGTAAAAAGACACCTCCTTTCTCTCTGTCATCTAGCACTGCATTTCTGCCTTTCGCTCTATAACCTCTCACTCTATTAAATTTATCCCATAAATCTATTGAACTCACTCAGTGCTATCCGTTTCCTTTCATACCAATACTGGATTTCATTATTCCACCAACCTTTCACAGTATATTCATTCCCTCTCACATGTATAGTGCACATTTCATTTATTCTCTCTATTTCATCCTCAAGTTGGGTAACCTCAGTTGCTTCATTCATTATGAGAATCTCATTCATACGTTCGATCCATTTCTTACCATTCATAATGACCTTACGGTCTATGTCAACATTCACACCACCTAAACACATCCTGATCAAATAATGATCGCTACCCAAATTCTCATCCGTAACATTCCAAGTGACTTGGGCCGACAGCCCGCTAGACATTAACGTCAAATCTATTGCACTGGCTGTCGATCCCACAGACGGCATCCTAGTTGACCCACCATCATTCAGGATTACGAGATCGGAATCAAGAATGAGGCGAGTCAACAAGGTGCCCCAAGCATCATTTCTTTCACACCCCCATACTCTCGAATGCGCATTCATATCACCCCCCAAAATTACGTCACTTTTTCCTTCCACCCAATCAAACAAAATTTGAAAATCTCTCAGGTTTTTTCCTCTATCACTCACTGACTCAATTGGAGTTGCATATACACTCACAAATAACAACTCTCTGTCCAGATTCCGAGTTTTGGCAGCGATGACTTCGATGCGCTCGAAAGTCGGTGTGTCGCACACGACAAGGCTAATTTTGTTCTGTGCCAATATCGCCACACCACCGAAGCCATCGGCCCTCGGTCTGGACAGTAAATTATACCCACTTACACGAAACGTCTTACCCTCACGCTCCCAAGTTTCACACAAAAGCATCACATTCACATCATTTTTGGCCAGATAAGTCCGCAGCATATCGCCATTGGCATACATGCTGCGGATGTTTATCTGACCAATTGTCATACATTCATTGGATCTTATCATACGCTCTGCCATTCAAAGAAAAGAAGAAGAGGCAAAAACCTTCTTCCCTCAACATTCATCATCACTCATATCTACATTTGGTTGAAAAATTCCTAACTCATTAGGGTTGAGATAGGTGTACCTCCTGAACTTCAATGCTTCAATGTTTTTTGCTGCTGATGCTCCGAACTCGATTTTTGTTGTACCAGGTCCAGGCTCCTGTATTGTCATTGTTTCTTTGGTTAATTCTGTTTTTGTTTTCTCGTTGTTTAAAGGTTTTGATTTGTTGTTATTGATCTCATTATTGTTACTATTATTGTAGTTGTTGTTGTTATTGTTGTTGTTATTGTTGCTATTATTGTTGTTATTATTGTTGATATTACTATTGTTCTTGCTATTACTATTATTATTATTACTGTTATTATTACTTTTATTTTTTTCAATATTATTATTATTATTGTTGTTTTTATTATTGTGGCTGCTGATATTATTTTTATTTGTATTGTTATTAATATTGTCGTCGTTTTGCGCGTTTCCTGTATTTTGTTGTAGTACTTTACTGTATGTTTCATTTGGTTGCGTTGCCTTCGATGCTCCCGTGGTATTTGCATTTTCGCGATAATAAATTTCCTTTGCTCTGAAGTATGCTATCCGATCCATTGTTTTTATCTTTATAATTTGTTTCTCCATCTCAAATATAGGACACTTTTTATCATAGGCAGTGTGACTATTTCCACAATTGGCACATTTTACGGGTTCACAATTCTCATTGTCATGTCCATCCGGAATATTTTTCGCGCATTTAGGGCATGTAGTTACTCAGAAGCACTTATTTTTCGTATGCCCGTACCGCTGGCAGTTGTGGCACCTCATCGGGTTAGGTAAATACAGCCTTACGTTTAATCTCAAAAACCCTGCTTTTATATAATCTGGTAAGTTTATAGTATTAAATGTCATTATATGTAACGGGGTATCTTTAAGCTCTCTATTTATTTTCCTTTTGATTCTTTCGACTTTTATGACTTTCTGTTCTTTTAATTCTTTCTCTATCTCCTCGGTGTTAACATGCATCAAATCAAAGCTGTATATAACTCCCTTGCTACTATTCAGATACTTATGCTCTTCGACTTGAATGGGCATTTCCGCTAATTTTGTTGCTTTCATTAAAGCTGTGTTTCCCTCCTCTTTAGTAGTCAGAACAAGAAGATCTCCACTTCGTAGTCGCTGCGTTTCTTTGATGTGTTCTGTTATCATTTGTAGACCTTTCTGAATAAGGAAAGGCGAAATTCCTCTGAAGCTTTGCTCACTATTCGTTTTTTTAATAACTAGATATCTCTGGTTCATCGTACATTCTTCGAAAAAAAGTCTCCTTTTTTTATTGTTAATTTCCCCCAATTGCAGAGGATCAGTGTATGCCCTCATATTCATGAGGGGCTTAAACCGATTTTTACTTTTAAACGACATCCTGCCCGAAGGCAGTTGCCGGATTGAAGTTAAAAAAAAAAACATGTGTATCGGTGCTGGGACACCCTGTCGATATCCAAACAATTTGACGTATTTGGTTTTTGACGCGCCAAAAACCAAAATGTTTTTATTTGTTGTTGTAATACACAACAAAATCACCTTATCACTATTTATTACCCCTATATACCAATTTTATTACTATTTTATACTAAAACCAATTACCACTTAAACGATTTAACTAACCAACACCAAATTATACTAAAATTAAGAATACTATCGCAAAAGGAAATTTTATTTATTATCGCTGTCAAAATTGGTTTGTTCACAATGAATTCGCAATTCGGACTGAAATCCAATGGAATTACTGCGAGAACTCTTTCCACAACAAGTTATTTCAAAAAATGGTGATGTTGATTGGCCTCCACGGTCGCCTGATTTGACTGCTCCGGACTTCTTTTTGTGGGGATATCTAAAAAGCAAGGCTTATGCAAACAAACCAGAAACGCTTGAGCAACTCAAACAAAATATTCGTGATGAAATTAATGAAATACCGCGTGAAATGTGTGAGAATGTAATGAAAAATGTGCTCAAAAGGGCTCGCATTTGTGAGGCTAACAGAGGCGGACATTTATCTGATATTGTATTCCATACATAATTGCCGACATTAAATAAAACATTTATCAATATAAGATCCATTCTCTTTCATTTAATCAAAAATCATAAACAAACAAAGTAGTATACCTTCCCGGCGGACACCCTGTACGTTAGTATAAAACGTTTTATTGATATTGATAGAGTTATTGTTCTTACCTGAATATTGATATAATCTGCTTGGAACTTTTCTCTTAGCTGGGCACATAAATTCGTACGCATTTCTAATTGTAATTTTATTAATAACATAGTTTATTATTTTCATTAAATTTAACAAATTTAAATTTTATATTGATTTTGTTTATAAATGTATTTATTTTACTAGAAGCAAAAATACAATAACTATCCTATTATATAATTTAAATATTGTTAAATGTATACTTTATTTTCAATTTTGGTAGAGTTTGGTATCTATTAAATTTTGAGTAGTAGTTATACACCAAAAGACAGTAATTATTATGATTTTTAACTTTTTTATTACATTTATAAGAGACATGTGTAATATTTATAGTATTTGAATTTTTAAATAATAATAGTGATATTTAATAGGTAAATAGATTTATTTGTTAAACCTTGTCTAAACCATACAGTAAAAATTAGATTACTTATTCTTCCCATTTTTGTTATTCTATATAACTATAATACATTTATAAAGTGTTTACTCAAACTCAAATTAATCTGTAACTAAGTACTAGTCATTCAAAGCACCATTAATTAATAGTTTTTTCCTCTCTTCCTAGTATTGTTCAAATTATCTAATAAAAGCCCAAACAAACAAAAAATTCACACTTTGAATTAAATAAGAATGGAAGACCTAACAATTTGTAGTTTTATTGTAATCAACTATGTTTATACTGGGACTCTCTATGCTGGTGGACATCATTGGAATTTACATTTTCCATAACCCTTGCGTTAATAAACTTAAGCTAATATATTGGGATAGTTTAATTTGAACAAATTCGTTTTACAACCAAGGAATACAGTAGGTTGAGCACACGCTATGCTCATCGTTAACAAACATTTGCGATGCTGACTGTCGTTGTCAGTGACGCCGTGGAAGTGATGGTGACCCAGTACCTATACTGCTCACAGATGATTGCTTAGTTAGTGATGTTTTTGAGTTTTGGCGTTGCGGAATCACAAATTTTGGAGGAGGTTGCGGCGTACATTGAGGCATTGACGATGTTGAACTTTGTCTTACCAATTTTGGTGGGGCGGATGATTGTTGTACAGAGGCTGATCTCACTGGTTGATTTGTCCGTGGTGGAATAGCTGGTGGTGGTCCACGGGGTATTGACGACTGTGACTGAACTCGAGGTGGAAGTTGTGGTAATTTCGGTTTAGGGTCAGATTGTACGTTACAGTTCGATTGGCTCGACCGTTGTTGAGTCGGTGTCGCTACTGGTGTTTGTTTAGGTTGAGCTGATATGGGTGAGGTGTTTGATGACATGGATACTGGTCGCTGTGTTGGTGGTTGGACCAATGTAGTTGTAACAATTGCTTTCTGAATTGGTGTTTCTTGTTTTATATTGATAATTTGTTGTTTTGGTTGCTGGGCAGGCACAGGTTTAGTTTGTGTGAGTGATCTATTAGTATTGGCACCGTCTTGCTGCTGATGTTGTTGTTGCTGATATTTTTGTTGTTGATTGTGCGACTGCTGTTGTTGTAGCTGCTGCTGATGTGTGTGTTGTTGGTGTTGTTGATTTGCCTTTCTGGATTGACTACCGGTTTGAGGATGTTGTTTCCCTGAGTGAATGGTTGAATTTTGCTGACCTTCGCTAGTTTTACTACCGGCGGCCACAACAGGCTTTTGGCTCTGGCCCGCTGCCACATAAGAGAATACACAAAGTACGGAGTAACAGATTTGGTCGGCCTGCCGTAATGATAAAACATAAATAACATTATAATTTAAGGTTTCATTTTGTGATTTAATAAACGAAATAAAATAAAATTGTAACACTTACGGATAAAGTTGCAAATAATAACAATTTGTATAATAAGCTGTGTTTTTTTAACATATAAATATAACGATACGATATAAATTACAATTCATGCATGGAGTAATAATCGTGCACTAAACAGTTATGTTTCTATCGTTTTTGCAAAATTCCATTAATTTTATGGCAAAATAAATGGAAAACATTCGATGAAGACTAAATGCAGTTTCGGATGCCTTAAAAAATTACAATTACAATAATAATAAATTAATCCAGATATGTAAAATTCTGTAATTTTTACTTTGTTGTGTTTTACTTTGTAGTTATTATTTAAAACGGACTCATATGTAAAACCATTTACATAAATATTAAGCAAGATAAGTTCAAAATCTAAATCGAGTACAAATATTCAATTATTAACATCATTTTTGTTCTAGCATAAAACAAATTGTTTGGAATTTCTCCAAAATATACTTTATTGGCCAAAAATGATGTTCAGCCTCTCTCTACATAAAGGTCATCAGTCATCATGTAACTATGTGGTAATTAATGAATGGAAGTAATTTGGTCATGGTACAATTATGTCGGAAGTTGCTATAAATCATCTTTTGTACACCTTAACATTAAAATCTTACGTATAATTGATTATAATTAATTTCACGTAAATATAACATTTGTTGGCTCTGGGATGACATAATTCCTAGTGTAGTGTTTCATACTATTGCTTACGAACAAAGTAAAAAGTCCCCAAGATATTAGTTCACAAATATTGAACTAACACAATATGTGCTAGCGCTTAAGGTTGAAAACCTTAATAGTCTAAAATAAATATTATTTTGCTACCAAAATATACTATTTTATATACAGTAAAGAAAGACGCATAAGACTTTATAAAATGAATTTAGCACAGAAAATTCAGTACATACTCGTTATCCCGGAATGCCCAAATGTAATCTGTAACCTTCATTGCACTTTGTATAGGTTTTACCGATCCTGTCTTACACTTCTACTGTTTCCAGTGAAATTCGAAAAAAATTTGACTTTGTGGCGACGGTGTATATCATTAGGTTGCAGGATGTGATGTTGAACTGTATTCATTTAGAATTAAAGAGCTTGTGCCTGTATACGTATACGGTCACATCACAATATATCGAGTTTGTATGCATGCAGACCTATAAAACGTAAACACGAAAAAAAAATTCATACAAATGACATGGATTTTTTTGACTTTATTTATTTATTTCTTGTAAATGTGGCAGAAAAATAAATTGTATTTCTCCTGCACCTAAATTCTGATCAAGTTTATCACTTTATACTGCTATAAAATGAAAATTTAGTTGTGAGTTCTAAAAAGCGATGCTAATGAGATGACCTTTTCAAAATGTCACGAAAATGTTTGTAACAATTAATACAATATTATAACTTATTTAATTTTTCGTGGCTAAATTTTTTTAAAAAATTAGTGCGAATACAATTTTTAAAACATTTTTGTATGGAGTTAAATCGGAATTATAACTAAATTTATAATAAAAAATTTATAAAATTTGGATAATAGATTATTGCGAATTTGCAGTTATTTTGACAATTTTCAAGTAATAGTTATATGTTTGGCGAAATATGTTAGAAGTTGAATACAATTTATCAATGCAACTGCAACTGCTACAAACTGCTGTAATATCATAAGTCATTTCATACGAATCGGAAATTTTCTGTGACAATATTTTGTTCTAATAAAAAAGTCATGACAAATAGTCACTTTATCAGAATCTACCCCTGGGCATGAATTTTATACGTTTTTCTCAAGCGATTCTCTTGAGAATTTGGATACGTATGATAAGTAAATAGTTGCAATCTGCATTTTTTGTGAATTTTTGATTTAAATTTCGATTGAAATGATTAAAATTTCAACGGCACAGTGGTTAATGCTTTGGCGTTTGTATCGGGAGATACCGGGTATAACCCCGAAAGGAGCAGAATGTAAAAGAGAGTTCTCATCATATGATTACGATTGCCGATGCAAATGAACACAACTATGACCCTCTTTCAGAGTGCACCACGTAAATGGGACCTGTAGCCGTACGATTTCACTACTGCGTAAGGTAGGACGTTAAAAGCGAACCGCGAAAGAGTTATGAGTGTTTCGGCCCCAGGACAGATTGGAAAGTTAAAAAACAAACAAACACAAAATTTAAAAACATTTTGTATGTGATTGAATTTTACCATTGATCTTGGCCTAAATTGTTTGAGATATGAAATAATCACTAAGGCTGTTAGTGAATCCGTTTAAAAAAATATTATAAATCAAAATTTTCACAGAAAAATCAAATCGATCAATTTAATTATTTTCTAATAAAAAATAATTTAAGTATCTGTCAAAATTTGAATTTTTAACAATTTTTAACTGGTTGAAATTTATTGCTTTCCATTTAACATTTCGACAGTTGTAATGTAACATTTGAGTAGGATTTTTGTTTTTGTTTCCTATCAAGAGACCTCATCCATAAAAACATTTAAATCCACCAATAAATCAATCACAAATTAAATCGGGTATCAGTAGTAGGCGGTGGTTTCGAATTGCCAAAAAAATTAAAGCAACAGGTACACAGTCAAGAAACAAACATAGATGTGACACTGCTTCTAGGTGTGTGGTAGCATATGAAGGAAGAAATAAGAAATTACAAAGCTGTTTGTCCTACAAATTTGTTTTCTTATAACTTAATTTATCTAATTGCTGAAAAATCGATTCCAATTATTAAGTTTAATATTGAGCAAGTCATCATAATTTATGATTTTCGTCGTTTCAATAAAAGCAGGCCATTATTTGTATTTATGGTATGTTTACTTTAATAATTTATTGGGAACATCAAACAAACAGTGTTTCATTAAAGTATAGCATGAAATCTAGTGGGTGTGAGTATGTTACAACCTCAACCTTTAGAATATAATGACACTACGTGCATTAAAAATATGGAATTGAAATGCGCGGACGGTGAAATTATGTAAAAATACAATACCCTTTCTCTTCACGTCGTTGTGAAATACCATATACAGTATTAGCAAGTATTAGTAAATAATAAAATATCTATTATAATTCATTTCAATGTCGTTGAACGCTGCGGATTTAGATTTAATGTTGTTATATTAACTATATAAAACTAATTAAATATGTATAATATATTAATCTATAGAGCGTCTTAAACTTAATAGAGACAGGCTCAATAGATGGTCAGGTACGGCAGACCTACTAATTTTCTTCGATCTCAAGAAAATTTAAAAACTTAAATGGAACAAATAAAAAAACTGTTCCTATGAGAATATCATAACCGACAAACACCAACTAAAAATAGTTCAAGTTCAGTTTTTAGAGTTTAAACAGAGTTCAGACAATATAATTACATTGCACTAGTGGCAGTGGTAGTTGTTAAATCCATAAAATATTTTAAAATTGCTTACATCTATGTCTGTTACATTAAAAAACACCTTATTAATTCAGTATATTGAATTAATAAGGTGTTTTTTTAGGAATTTTTCATATTCCATATTGCTTGTGTTCCAAGACACCAGTAACTGTAATACCGGTAAGGTAATGGAACTATTCCAATTAAGATTGTGAGACCGCCTGAAATAAACAAAATAATTCTTGATAGCTCAACAGAACAAAACCAACTGTTAAAGTGATCATTAATTGGTACTTCTTTTTATTACACAGGAGCGAGCCAGGAGATAATTAAAAAACCTTTTGCGGTTTTAATTTCTTTAGAACGATCAGATAAAACATTTTCTGTTTTATATTTAATCTTTATTTACTATGCAAATTATACAAATAATTATATTTTAAAATATAAATAATGTCAATTGGGAAAATACTGAAACCGTTATATATTTTTATATAGTAGATGTTAAGTTTTCACCAGTTGAATGACGCACATCAATCAGAAGAGGTTTTCAATTTGGCACAAATATGGAAGCAGTCGCCTGTTTAAAAAACATATATGCACGAAAAGGAAAGCTGAATGAAGTTTCAGATGTCATTATGAACCTCGCACTCTATACGAATGATCTTCTATGCCCAAAATGGGATGTGGAGTTCATGAAATTGTTGTCAGTAAATAAATCAACAGAAATGTTTTCTGCTTTTACAGAACAAATCACGTAAATAATTATTTTCAGATATAGTCTTATCTGATCTCTCTGTTCGCTGCGATGTAATAAAAAATCACACCAAATGAATTGCTTAATTTAAAAAGTTTATTTAAATGGATCAAAGGTCTGATGAATTCCGAATTTAAT